>PVLA01000342.1:226176-606860 GCA_004027455.1 Hydrochoerus hydrochaeris | reverse complement strand
GTAGATAATAAAGTAACAAAATACCTCCCAAAATCTCCCAACTCCACCAAACCTGATCCATGGATCATAGATGAGGAGAAACTCAAAAACAAGGCAACAGAATTATATAAGGTGATTAAAAGTATATAACAACAACAAAACAAGTCAGTAAGGTACTGAGCAACCTGAAACAGGATACAACTAAGCAGATAATGGACTTAAAAAGTAAAAAGAAGAAAAGAAAGTGCTCTAGAGGATATGGCTGCATGTATGGTTCAGTGTGTAGGACTGATAACCATGTTGCTAAGTTGTTACTGGATCATTGAACTTCTTTGCAATCTCACTGTTTGAATGTCCACTTTGTATGCTTAGTTTTGTAACTTTAACAACTAGGTCTAAGAAGACAATATGCAATTTATCAACTAGTGATTTCTTACTGCTTTTTTTTTTTCTGAGATTCTGTATTGTTTCTACCCCTTTTTCTGTTTTTTTTTTCCTCTTTAAACTTTTTCCTATTAATTCTTGGTAAATGCTCATTATAAAAACTACAGTTGTTTTCATCCATCTTGCTTAATGAGAATTGAAAATATTGATCTCCTAGCCTGGCAGTCAAGAGGGACTCATTAAATCGGAGAATCTGATTGAAAACAGGAGAAGCACCACTAGCAGCTCTTGCTATTTCACTGAGTGTTAGCTCAATGTCTGAGGCAATGGGAAGGCAGAAGGCTTCATGCTTTAGTCATCATAACTCTTAGCTCATGCATGGCCCTGTGGGTCATTCCGTGGCTGTGGTTCTGTATACTGAATTTTCTCCTGGGATAAGGGAGAGCCAGATGTTACTGTGGGCTGTTAGCACATGCCAAGTGAGTTCCAGAAAATTGTTTAGAAATAACTTCATGATGTTCTTGACTACAGAGTGTATCTACATCCAGATGTAGCCTGACTCCCCTGGGAAGAGGAGTGGAGGACAGAGGTTACACATAAGCAAGCTCGTCGCACTGCATTGGAAGATGAATAACAGAGCGAGCTGACCTTGAGGCATCTAGTCTTTGGGATGTGGGAGAGCGTTTGAACTTGCTCAATGACGAAATCCCCCAAATTTGTATGTTTGAATAGTTGTTAGCAGGTTATTTGTATTCTTCAGCATGTATTATTTATTAATTCTTTAAACATATGTTGCCAAGGGGGGGGTCCCTTTTACATGAAGGAGACAAGGAAATCATCCAAGATAACATAATAGCAAGTAGTATACCAATGTAATTGAAAGTACAGAATGGAGTAAAGGAAAAGTGAGACAATGTTATTTGTCATGTAAGGGAAAAGAGGTTCTGAGATTTCCAGAAGATGGTCCAGTGTTTTGAAGGCGACGTTTGATTTAGACCCTAAAGTGCCTGTGTGTATGTATGTGAGTGAACAAAGGAAGGCACTGAGATTGGGGGAATGGAGAAAAATTTGTAGGGAAGGAAGTGATATGAGCACTGGTCTGGCATTAGGAAAATATTTAGAAAATAAGAGATAACAGATGCGGAGGATGAACAAGCCGAGGCAGGACTGGAACACATCTGTGTGGGGTAGACCTATGGTTCTCGGGGAGATAGTACCAGCCTGTGAGGATCATGTGTCAGAGTAACTGACACATTTGGTGTCTGAGGAGAGAAAGCCTCTCCTGTGGACAATCTATCCAGGGCAGAACTAATCAGGAAATAATGTTCCCAGATCCTCCACCTTTGAATTCCTCTCCACGTCTTATAGAGGAGAAGCCTAGAAACCAATTCTAGGTACACAGCAGGTTGATAGAATAGTTGTCAGAGAGAATGGACACCTGTAGAAAGAATAAGAGAGGAAGGGAATAAAAGTAGAATTATTCAGGCATATTAATTTGATCCAATTAAAAACTCCAACAGATGTTACTTCATTGCTGCATAACAAATTACCACAAAGTTAGTGCTCGGTGATTCTGCTCATTCATTATCTGCTGTTAGTCAGCTGTCTGTTAGCTGTCTGGGCAAAGCCTGGGATAGAGACTGCTCAGGGCCTCTTAAGGCTGAAACCAAGTGTCAGATAAGGCTGCCGTCTCCTGTGAGACTCTTGTCCTCTTTCGAGGCTATGCAGGTTGTTGGCAGAGTTAACCTCTTTGCAATCACAGGGTGAAGATTTTGTGATATTGGTGACGGTCACCTGAGGACCATTCTTAGTCTCTGCCATGTGACTGTTTCCCCTAATGGCCATTGGCTTTTAGAAGACTAGTGGGAAAATGTTTCTGTTGTTTCAAATCTCTGACTTTCTCTGATCCCTAAAAGCAGATTTCACAGACTTATGTAATAAAATGAGGTCTGCCAGAATAATCTCCCTTTTGATTAAGGAATCCATTTGATAAGTGGCCCTGATTACATTTTCAAAATCCCTTTTGCATGCGATGTAATATCATCACAGTAGTTATGACCCATCATATCCCCAGGTTCTGGCTGCACTAAAGAGAAGAGAATTAAATGGATACTTGTACCCGGGTTGGGTGTTTTGGAGATCAACCTAGAATTCTGTCTTCTAGAAGTAACTGTATCATTTTATACTGGGATCCTTATCTTCATGGGTGTGATGGGATGCTGGATCAACCTGGTAAACTCTAGTTTTAACTTTTGCTTTGGCCTCAACAGTGAATCAGATGTGAGATTTTTGAATTGGACACAATCATTGCTTCTTCCCTAGTAGTTATTATCAAGGGATATTTAAGAAGTACTGTGGTGATAGCCAAAAAGAGAACTTTGCTTTAATTACTTCTAAGTGTATTGTGGTTTAGAGCCTGAATGTCCCACAAGGATTTCGTGTGCTTGTAGATGGGGCTTTTGAAAGGTGATTGAAATATGGGGCGATATAACTGAATTGCTATGGGGAGGTGGGGTGTGGTCAGAAGAGGTGGGTCACTAGGTCCAGTGTGACCTAGAAAGGGACATTTCTTGTCCCAGCTCCTCACTCCTCTCTCTGCTTCTCGGTCACTATGTTTGCTTAATCTCTTCTCCTATGCCACTTCTGCTTGGAGCCAGCCAGCTATGGAGTGACACTGTTAAAAACTGCCAGCTATGATAAACCTCTCTTTCTTTGAAGTGTTGAGAGTTTTGTCTCAACGAGGAAGAAAGTGAGCAAGACAAGATGGGAAAGCATCATAGATATTGTAGTGATTCTGAACTTCTGTTTAGATTGGTTCATTCTTTAGGTCTAATTTTATTTTACATATACACGTATCTCATTCAATTTAGAGGTATTTGACCTGTAAGTGGACGAGAGGCAATGAAACAGAAAAAGAATCAGAGAACAATTAAGTTCAGGATAACAGACAATAGGGAGAAGAAAGCGAGCCTTGAAAATCCTGCTGTGTTCTCCGTGTTCCTCTTTTCTGTGCTGTTGCTATTTGCCTATATCCCACTATCACATGACTTGGAATTTCCAGTTTTGTTTTTATGGTCTTGCTAATACTCTTCAGCTTGAAAACATGCATTATGATTTTTGCTCATGGTACATAAAGGAGCCTGCAGGATAGGGAGGAAAACTTCCTTTTTATGGTTCTGTGTTTCTTGTTTTCCTGCTCCTAGAGCTTCCTTACTTCCTTGCTATGGTACTTACAGAGTTCAGAAAGATAATGTGATGCATGTCTGCAGTGTGTAATGACCAGATCAGGGCAATCAGCTTTTTCTATCTGCTTAAGCAGTGGTCATTTCTTTGTGCTGGGAACCTCCAAGCTCCTCTCTTCCAATTCTTCATAGAATATAAAATACATTGTAAACTATTGTCACCCTCCCTGTTGTAGAATGCTAAGACTTATTCTTCTGTTTAACAGTGTTTTAGTACCCAATTTAGTGGATGTTTTTGTTTTGCTGCTGTGTCTTCCTTATTCCATCTTGCCGATTTGGCTATGCATAAGATACTTATTAGTGTTTCTGGTCTTTTTGATTGATCTCTTTTTGATTGATGAGCTATGATCTTGCTTTACGAATTGGCCTAGGTCATTACTCGTTCATAATTCATGGTACTTGTTGTTTGGAGCAAAGGTATCAAGTCTCCGTGATCCTTTTATTATCAAGTTTTAAGTGTCACTTATTCTTGATATTATTTTACTTTGCCATGGTAAAAAATCAGCTTGAAATCTACCCTCAGTGTTTTCTAACTGTCTACTATAGTATTGTTCATCACAGGGACAGAGTTGCACAGAAGATTCTAGCATTTTTTTCATCTACCTAATTGAAACTTTATGCCAGTTAACTAACAATTTCCAATTTCCCTATCTTCTGGTCTTTGGCAATAAAGAGGTAATTTCTAAAGCATATACAAACTCCTGGAAGTCAGTAGCAAAATCTATTGATCTTGTAAAAAAATACACCAAGTTCTTGAGTAAGAATCATTCCAAGGAAGAAATACAAATGAACACAGGAAAGTGAAAAGATACCTAATGTTTCTAATCAAAACCATAATGTGTTATCGCTTTGCATCTATTAGGATGGCTGCTATTAAAAAACAAGGTCATCAATGACTTGGGGAAATTTAATGCTTTTCACTGTTGATGAGTAGGTACACGGTACAGCTGCTGTGGAAAAGGCTGTGTATTCACCATATGATCCGAAAATCCTGCAGCTGAGAATTTTCCCAAAAGAACTAAATCAGAATCTTTTTGATAACTTAGTTAACTGTATTTTGGCTTTAGGACAAAATAATCACTTTTCTCCTACATTTGTCTCTGAAAGTGTGAGTCTGTGTATTTTTTGTTCTGCCTCATGAATTCCCCATTTTAAAGTATTTTTATAATAAGCATATATTAGTGTAGTCACACAAAAGGCATCTTTTTCCTTTTTATTAGTGCATACTCATTATACAGAATAATGGGTTTCACTGTGGCATGTTAGCACAATCCCATACGATTCCTTGCTCATACTCAACCTGCAGAGCTTTCCATTCCCCTTCCCTCCTCTCTTCCCCTGATTTTCTTCCACTTATTTAATTAGTTCCCTTTCTATTTTCATGTTACCAACTTTAGATTCCATATGTGAAAGAAAACATGTAATTCTTGCCTTTCTGAAGCTGGCTTATTTTGCTTACCATGATGATCACCAGTTCCATCCCTTCTCCTGAAATAGATGTGATTTCATTCTTTATTTTGGCTCATACTCTGTGGTGTATTTATACCAGATTTTCTTTACTCATTCATACACTGACAGGCACTTAGGCTGATTCTTGGCTATAACTTGGCTATTGTGAACTGTGCAGGTATTCCTATTGTGCGTTGACTTAATTCCTTCAGTTATTTACCGAAGAGTGGGATAGCTGGGTCATATTGTCAGGCTCCATACTAATTGTCTTAATTACTTTACTCATTGCTGAGACACAATACCTGACATCCACAACTTAGAGAAGGAAAGGTTTATTTTGGGTCACCGTTTGTGGAGGTTTCAGTTCATAGCTGGCTAGCTTCAAGACAGGGTGGCATGGCAGAAGCTTGCTTATGGTATGGCAGCAGGAAGTAGAGAGTGATCAAGGGAGGAGAGAGATGTAGGTTTGTAATCCATGCCTCTCGAGACCCAGATCCACCAACCAGGCATCACTCTATGCTCACCAGTGGACTGATCCACTGATGCGCGTCACACCCCCACGATTCAATCACCACCCCAAAGCTCCACCTATGAGCACCTGAGACTTTGGGGAGATGCCTGGATATAAACCATAACACTAATTTTCATACTGATTGTACTAGTTCACATTCTCCCCAGCAGGATCCAGGATCCTGGCCAGCATTTACCATTTTTGTATTCTTGATGATGGCTATTCTAACTGGGGTGGTATGGAATTTCAGTGAAATTCTGATTCACATTTCTTTGACTCTATGGATGTTGAACATTTTAAATATATTTATTGACCATTTATATTTTTTCTAAAATGCATCTTATGTATAATATAATATCTTTAATGTAGTCATAGGTTGCACAGATTTCACAGTGAGGGTTGGCTTTAGATGGTACCTCCATGTGCAATGGGAACAAAGCACCCTGTGAGAGCTGGAACCCACACACCATGTTGGAAATACATAGAAAAAGATGCTGAAGACTGAATTACAATTTTTATTTCTCTTACTACTTGGGCTATTTTTAAATGCTGTAGTAATTTCTTCTTTTTCGCGTTAGAACTTTGGAGGGAGAGTGGGTCCCTGCACACAAGTGAAGTGCCCCTGAAACAGACTGGGCAGGGAGAAGGCAGCAAGAGCCAGTGGGAGTCAGCCACAGTGTCGTCCAACTGCAGAGCTCCCGTGGAGCAGTGTGCTGAGGACCACAAAAATAGCTGGTGTGGATGTGTAGACTCAACTGCAAAAAATGCCAAGAGTGAAGGGCAGGAAGTGCAGATATCCATGTTCAATCTTTTCTTTGACTTAAAGTAACTATTAGTACATGTTTGTGCTACGTTCATCTTGGGGAACTGGTAATACACATATTGCACCCTGCTCATTTTAGCTCCTCTTATTCTCTTTCCCCAGATCCCGTCCCCAACTTCACCAAGTCTACCTCCATGCTTGCTACCATTTCTCCTTTATTTTACTCTTTATATTATTTATATTTTGGCTTTTTCATATCAGAGAAATAATTGCAATAACAGCATTGACTATGCAGCTCTCACATCTGGACAAAGAACCACCTGGCTATGGCCCCCAAAATGTTCCACTGTTGTTTTTGAGCAAACAAGGGATGCTGATCTTCAAGGGGTCAGTTAGTTCTGGGAACACAGTGTGAGAAGAAATGCCACACTAACACAGTGTCATCTCCCACTGATTAAATCAATGGTGTTCTACCTATTAGTTCCCATCATGACCAATCCTCTTGAGAGTCCTAGGAGCCTGACATAATTTAACAGAGGGAAAATTGCAGCCCAGGTTAGGTAATAACTTCCCCAGATCCCACAACTCCAAGCAAACATCCTAAGTAGGACCAAGGATATGGGCTACAGAGCACATGCACCCTCTGCCATATCTTGGTGCTTCCACAGGGCACAGTAAGAGGCTAGCAAGGTACCAAGATTTGCTGGGTTCCTGGCATTTTTTGCCTACTCAATAGAAATAAACTTTTTATTTTGCTTGTCACCAGGATTTGGTTTTACCCAACAGTGCTATAAAGCATTGTTTTTGAGATTATGTAAGTAAGTATTATAAAAGTTTCTCTACAAACAGTAATACATACACCAGAAATATAATTTTCCTTCCAGTAATAAACTTTCATTTACACATTATTTACACATTGCTGTCAGTGGAAACCTTTCATATGCTGTTAGATATGATCTTCATTGGCAAACCGCTCATGAAAATGAAATAAATTCAAGAAACAACAAACAAAAAAGTATGATCCCTACATTTCTGTCCCCCACCGCTCCGTGTGTCCACTCAAGGCACATGCACACGTGTACAGCGGAGGGACGGCCTGACTGTGTGAGGTGCTGTCTGCCAGGGATAGGTGGGATACGATGTTAAGTTTTAAGTGCAGCTCTGGGGACTCTGATGTCCATCTTAAACAACCAGAAGGGAAATCCACACAGCTTATCAGAAATGATGAAGCAGTGGATATTTTCAATCATAAATCAAAGTAAGTGATGGGAATAGCAGTAGCCTGTGAATTGTATAGTGTATTATTCATAGAAAAATTACAGGGAATGGTAATTTAGAATTAAGTGAAGTGATTCTTTGAAGTTAATGGACATCTATGTCCCAGGAGAAAATTTTGAATATATCAAGAGTGTCAACTTTTGGGCTTTTGGGAGGCATTCTGCAGAGGGCCTTGGTGAAGCTGTTTTGCAAAGGTGAATAACTGTGTTTGGTGTTTTGCTTCCTGAAGGTGACGAGTATTCACGGAATGAGAATTTACAAGGCCCTCATTTTGTGCTACGAAAGAGAATTGTATTGCCAGGCTTGGAAATCTAGCAAAGGAACACAAAGCTACACCATATGCTAAGTCTCTTTCCAGAAGCCATGGCCTGAAGCCCTAATGCAGAGCCAGTTTCCCATCCCTGACTTCTCAGGAGTGATCATGTTAAATAATTAAGATGCAGGCATGTAAACACAAGGATAGGCATAAAGCAGCACTGCTAACTGTAGCAGTCACAACTGAATGAGTCTTATGTGCCAGTCATGTTATCCCAGCTATTTCAACTTATTTTCTTTAACCTGTGAGTTAGTAACTCCTTATTTTCAGAGAAGATGTTAAATAGTTTGTTCCACTTGGTGTAAGATCTATAACTCTGCTACAGGATCTCTTATATAATTTTATGAATTATAATATTTTACTGAAATCTAATCAGTAGCTGAGGAAACTGAGGCTAAATGGACTTATGTAGACTACCTGAAAGAAATGTGGAAATACCAGAAAGTGTGAGGTCTGAATTTCTGATCAAACCAGGTCTGATATATGTATGCCCCCACTATTATAAGACCCTTTTTATATTTCATTTCTTGATGATAGCTATTTTTTCTAGAGTAAGATGGAATCTCAATAGTGTTTTAAGTTGCATTTCTTTAAAGGTCAATGATATTTAACTTTTTTTTCATGTATTTATTGGCCATTGGTACTGCATCTTGAAAACTGTCTATTCATTTTGGTTGCCTGTTTTTTGATGTGGTCTTCTGTGTGGGGATATATTTTTTTTGGAATTCTTTACATATGCTAGGTGCTAGCATTCTGTCCTAGGAATTGCTAGGAAAATTTGTTTCACATTCTGTAGTTGTTTTCACTCTGTTGTTTCCTTTGTTGTGCACTTGCATTTAAATTATTATTTCTTGTGCTATAGAGATGCTTTTCAGATATTCCTTGCCTTACTGACATGTTCAAAGTCTTATGTATTTTATCTTCCAGAAAGTTGTGTTTCTGTTTTACCACTTATATCTTTGGTCCCTTTTTATTTTAGTTTAGTAGCGGGTGAGGTATACAGGCTTAGATGTCTTTGTCTTTGGTAACAAATACTGGTGAGGCTGCAGGGAAAATGTAGCTCTTCGACATTGGTGAATGTAAACTAGTGTAATTACTATGGAAATCAGTATGAAGATTCTTCAAAAGCCTAAAAATCAAATTTTGTTTGATTCAGCTGTTCCCCTTGTAGGTATCTTCCTAAATGAGTTAAAAGTCATCATATCACAATGATACTTGCATATTCATGTTTATAGCAATGTGATTTATGATAGTTAAATCTTGGTAAACAGCTTTTTTACCAATCAACAGATGGATAAATAAAGAAATTCAGTGTTTACACACAGTGGAGCGCTACTCTCATGAAGAACAACAAACTTGAAGCATTCATAGGTAAATGGGTGCATCCTGAGACCATGATATTAAGTGAAATAAATCAGACACACAAGCTTCAATATCATGTAATTTCTTTTACATGAGAAACCCAAAGTATAAGAAAAGAGCAACATAAAAGAAAGATAATAGGATAAAGAGAAATCTTTTTCAAATGGGAAGGGGAAATAAGAGGCAGAAGGAGGGGGAGGAAGGGAGGGAAAGGGGATCGAAGAAAAGAACTGGAAAAGTGGGAACAGAACTTCTGTAAATGAAAAGGGAACCAAGTTAGAAGGAGCTGGGAGGGAGAGAGGGGGAGGGGATGAAAAAGGATTAAGATGTGTTATACGTTATACACGTGTCCTAATGCTCTGTGATAAGTGCTATCATCATGTACTAGAAATATACACTAAAGAGAAGCCCACAAAAACAATAAAAGAGAAAGCAAAAGCAAAAAAAAAGTCTGTTTACCAGACTGAAAAATAAATTATCTGGATTAAAATAGCAACTTTCCAAATAAAAGGCACAACGACCAGATGTTTTTAAGTGGAGAGTGAGGCAGGTCTTAGTGGCGAACGCCTATAAGCCCAGCACCTGGGAGACCGAGGCAGGAGGATCGCCGTGAGTTGGACGCCAGCCTGGGCTACGTAGGTGTGTTCAAGGTCGGCCTGCACTGCAGAGTGAGACTGTTTCAAAAAGCAAAACAGAAGGAAACAAACGATAAGGGGAGATGGAGCACTGTGCCATGACCCTTCTTTCATGTCCGTGCTTTCTTGTGAACAAAATATTCCTTCATCTGGTCTTGTACCCAACAAGAGTCTCTTTACAAAACCTTGTGTTTAAAGGTTTGTGTTTTATTTACCACGTCCCTGCGCTTAGGGTGATGCTATGATACATTGTAAGTATGAAGCAAATGTTGGTAGATGGAATTTAGTTTTGTATAGTCCAAACAATCTAGCTCAAATAAGATGCAATCACTAAGTCTTTATCAGATTCTATATTTTTATATTATTAAAATTGACATAGTTTCTACATAGTATTTCATAGCAGAAGAACAAAAATATAGTCAACCCCTGATTTATGATGACTTAACTTATGATTTACTTTACAATGACACAAAAGCCGTATGCATTCAGTAGAAACTGTACTTTGAATTTTGATCTTTTCCTGATCTAATGATTTGTTGGGTATTTGATCTTCTGCTGTGATGCTGAACACAGCAGTGAGCTACAGATCAGTTAGCTATCCAGCCACGATGAGAAACAACTCATACTCTACCGTGCTCTGTCACCAGGCTCGGACATTCAGTAGGTCAGGCATGTTCGATGCAATTTTGATGAACGATGCTTTTGCCTTACAGTGGGTTTATCAGGGAGTAACCTCATGATCAGTCGAGGAGAGTGTTCACCTGTCAACGGAATTACATACGCGATATCTCAAACTATGACAAGCAAGTTCTCTGCTTTAGCCTTTTGTGATTGTCAGTGAAGAAATAAGTCTGAATCCTGATTATGTTAACACACCCAAGAGTATAACTGTCTTGATGAAATACCAAATTGGAGCTTTAAGCAACAATAATGGAGTTCTCTGATGGGTATCAAAATAATGTGCAGCAGAGAGGTGTGAAAATCATTTTGGTTTAAATATTTTTTCCACCCATCCTGCAGTTAAATCCAGCTTGACATTTCCTTAACCAAATTTTTATTGAAGTAATTGCAGTTTACAAATGAAGAAAAGCTGTGTCAGTAGTTAGGAGATGCCAGAGGGATAGATTTGTGGGAAACAAGGGGAAGCGGAGGAAGAGTGAGGGCCCAGGCAGGGTTGCGGGGTGCCGGTGGGTGCAGGGTGGGGTGTAGTTTAGCAAGAGCAGAAGTGAGGTTCTTGGAGGCTCATCATGCCCTTCTGACTCCTCTGTCTCCTAGGGATCTGTACTAGGATAGATGCTTAAAAGATGGTAGAAGAAAAGGAGAAAGATACATCAGTAACAATAATACATTCTTCCCACATCTTGGATTTGAAATCACAGTCTGGAGTGATCTACTGTGGGATGAAAATAGACTTTGTGTGAAATCTAAGTTGAAAAGTTAAGTGGTTCAAATGTGTGTTAATCCATTTTTAGAAAGTTAATGCCACTGCCCATCAATTATCACCCAACTATACACCTAGGCTTGAGTGGGAGACCAAGTGGTACAATACAGGGACAGATTAGATGCTTCTCTGAAGATGCCTAGTAGTATGTCATCAGAGATGGCACCTGTGTTAAAGAAAAATTGGGAAAAAAAGAATAATTCATTGCACCATGGTGGAGATCCAGGGTTCTCCTTTACACATGACATTCTGTGAGCACTGTGTCTTCTCTGTGTCTCATTTTCCTCACTGAAACAAGAAGTGTTACAAGATAATCTCTATGGTCTTTCTTAGTTCTGTGGTTTGTAACCCTCCGGTATCTAAATTGCCATTTAGTGCATTTTCCATGAGCTCACTGTGGCCTTCCTGATGAAGGAGGCCTTGCTCTGGTACTTTACACCAGCGGGCTTTAAGCAGCAGAGAAAAATAACTTGGCTGCATTTAAGACCTGTATGTAACACATTACACAGATGATCTGTTTGTGTAAAAGGACAGTCAGCAGATTAAGCACTAATGAGCAAAGAGGTATGTAGGGCAGTGCCTGGCTCAAACAACAGAAAGTCATTCAGTTCTTCGGCACCAGAGAGGCTTAGCAAGTGTTTTCCTCCAATTCATCAGGAAAACAAATGGAAAGAGTAATCAGAAGCAAAGCAGAAGCTTTGGCTGGAGGCTCTCACTTTCTAAACGAGAAGTAAACCATCATGTCTGAATCCTATCGCTGCTCCAACTACACCTGCTTTAACTTCATGACATATGTCAGCTCTCTGCCCTTCAGTTCACCTTGACTCATCTCAGGAACCGATGCTCATCTGCAGTGTTACCCTGAGCCCTTCCATGCTCCCTGACTCCCTGCGTACCTGAAAAATTTGATAAGATCACTTGTTGATTTTCATTCTCTCTCTCTCCCCACTTCCAATTTCCCTCCTTCTCCCCCCTTGGCCAAGAGTTATATAACATTGAGCCAGATAATATACAATGATGAAGCAGAGTGTGAAAGTAAGCTTGTCTTAACAGTTCTATAAACTAATTTAGATAGGAGAGATAGAGACCTTTGGCAAGGAAAACATCACGCCCGCATGACTTCGTAATTCTCATTGGATGAGAATCTGGTTGACTGCGTGGAGAACTTCGGGACAGGTATGGGAGAGGGGAGGCCAGTGGCAAAGCAGTTCTATATGGGAGAACCACAGAAAAGACAGACACTTAGAAGGACCAGAACAGATCAAGGGAGTGATGACTTTAAAAAAACCAAAGCAGAGCATTCATAGGGGATAAAGGTAGCATCACTAGTACATTCAACAACAGTCTGAGTAATGTTTACTGAGGATTTAATTATTTATATTTCTTTAGTGATCTTAGCTGTGCTAAACCTTGCTATATCCCTAAACTGATTTTTATTTTTATTATTATTTTGGGTCTTGATAACTCTCTAAATTGCCTAGACCGGGTTTGAACGTGTGATCCTTCTTGCCTCAGTAACCCAGAGTGCTGGGATTACAGGTGTGTACCACTATGCCTGGTTAGTTACTAACTGTGTTTCATGGAGGAAAAAAGAACAAGAATTGTTGCTACATTATTTCAAACAACATGGATTAACGAAATGTTTTGCCAAAGATGACTGGAGAAAAATTGTAAGAAAATAAGAGGTTAAGAATCTAAGTAAATGACTTTTAGAAAATCTTCCATATTGAGTAAAGTGATTGGAATCAGACAGCAGTGATGAGAGCAGCAGAATTCTGGTGGAGAAGTGATGAGAATTTATAATAGCAAGTCAGTTCTAAAAGCGTGAACTAAGAACCCTGCAGAAGTATGAGACATTTTAACAAAGGACCCTACCGAAGAAATAACCATTCAGAGCCTAAAGCAGGTTCTCAGTTGTTCAAACATTTATCCTGAGAGATTGCTTCCAACTCATCTAATTTGCTTTCTCAGTCCAGGAATTGAAGCCAGGAGGAAAAAGTAGGATTTGTCCCACAACCTAAGGAGGTGTAGCAAAGCTACAATTAGAATGAGGCCAATCGGAATTTGAAGCCTGGCTCCTTGGTTTCCTACCTGAGCCCACCGGAAGTACTTGGGGAAGTTACTCGTGTCAAATGGTGACGGCACACATACCCTATTTAGGTGCTTTAAAATGTAAGAGAGCTTGTCCCTACAATCACTGTGCAGTGGTACCTGTTGTCACAACCATTACAGGAACTCAAACTTCTGACGTTGGTGTTTCTTGAGCACAGCACGCAGCTCCAACTTCCTAGGCAATGCTTTGAATTTACAGCAGATCTTAACCGAACTAAATTCACGACATAACTCACTTCAGTGTGTTGCTTTCTCCACAGCACATATCATTCAGTAACAGTCACTTATGTTAAGTGAACGACAAAAAACTCCTGACTCTAAGGTCATCAGAAAGAAGCAACCTGTGAGAAGTTTCTCTTCAAAGTAGTTGCTCAGATCTTCAAAATGAAGTTTCTCTTCCCAAAGAATAGTCTTCCAGTTATTTCAGGGGCTCTCCTGCATGTTCAGTTCAAGGCAGCTGATTTGCCATTATCTCCTTCAGGTTTCAGTTAACTAGTGCTGAGGGATTCTAACTCTCAGGGCTATTCAGTTTTAGTCATTGAATCCATCTTGGCACCAGGCAGCTTGTGTTTCATGCATCACTGGTCAGATACACCAGGCTGCAGTGGAATCTTTTTAGGAAACATGGGAGAGTGCTTTGTCAGCAAGGGTAAGAGAAGTAGGCAGTGACAAATCCTTCTCACAGAATGTACATAAGAAAATTATGGGATTTGGAGACACTGAGGATAGTTTGTTAATTTCCAAGATATGAAAAGCCATTTTTCAAATTAGATGGTTGAAAACTAATAAAAGCAGGAAAATATCCAGTCCTTCAATTCAATGATGCTTCAGGTTTCTGGGCTCATTGTTGTAAACAATGCATTTAAAAATAATTTTTTAAATTCTCAGAGTTTTTTTTTTTTTTTAAACAGTGACTTGGCATTTGTGATCTGTTGGCATTTCCTAATATGGGAAACACTTCCAGTATCCTTACAAACTTAGACTTTCAGGTTTAGCCAGTTGGAGGGCTAATATCTTTTTATATGTCATCTATATGTTAAACTTTTTAGAGAGGCTGAACTTAAAGATTCTTGACCTTATGATCTTAGTTTTCAAACTTAAGGGCTCATAGATTCTTGCATTAAAAGGACTGTATAGAGTTAAAAATATGCTTGATTGTACTTTATCATGTACCTCTTGGGTTGTCAGCTAGCTTTTGCAGAAATATCTGAAGTCCCTGGTACTGCTTGTTTCCCAAGGTCATTTGTTTTATTGAATAACTCTGACTTAGAAATTTAACTGTTTATTAAGCTGAAGTTAACTCTTAATAGCTGTGGATGTTTCTTGTCTTTTGGGAGGAACTCAGAAGCATAGTTGTGATTATAACAAGATGGTTCAAATTTATAAAAGAAACATTTGGACATTGAAGAAACTGGAAATATAACAGAAAATAAAGTGAAACTGTGCTATACTTCTACCCTGTGGAGATATTCACTATTGATATCCTTTAGGAGTTTTTCTTGTATATTTTCTTTGTAAATACATTCACCTAAAATTGGAATCAAACTCTGGATTTATACACCATTTTCAGAAGTATATCTCATGTCATGAACATTTCAACACATTGTTAAATTCTCTTCAAATTATGGTTTTTAAAGATTTAGTAATATGTCCAAATTTTGATGTACCACAGTTTACTAAAGCAGTGTCACACACTCACAATCCAATCATCTCAAAACCCCACCTAGGAGAGCTTGAGGCTTTGGTGGGGACATGCATGCATAAACAATAACACACTGCATCTTCACTCGACATGTACAGGCTTTCTTGCTGTTATTTTCTAAACAATATAATAACTATTTACATAGCATTTGCATTACATTAGTATTCTATGTAATTTAGAGATTATGATTTTAAATTACAGGGTGGATGTGCATAGGTTGTGTACCATAAAGGAGTGGAACAACTTTTAACTTTGGAATTTGTAAGGTATCCTAGAATCATGGATATTAAAGGAATACTTGTTTCTCTATGCCTTCATTTGTTGATTGCTTAGTTCAAATGAAAGTACCTGTGTAAAATTTAAAATTACTTCAAAATATCTGTCTTAAAAATTACTTTAAAATGTCCCTTATTGCTGAAACAAAATACCTGATGCCCAAAGTTAAGGTAGAATAGGTTTTATTTAGCTCACAGTTTGTGAAGATTTCAATCCATAATTGACATGCCTCAAGGCAGAGTGGCATGTGGCAGAGGTGTAATCATTTAGGGCAGCAGAAGACAGCAAAATCAAGAAGAGAGTGGGAGGACAAGGCTCTTTCTACCCCTTGTATTGTATCCAGTCTACAGAGATTAGGATGGTTCCAGTCCAATCAGTGGACTAATCCAGAAATCACCCACACTTAATCCCAGAACTGCTCTACAAATCAAGCACACATTCTAGATTCAGCCTTGGGAAAGGTCCTCTGACCACATGAGGCTGTGAGGGGACATCTAGACACAAACCATAACAATATCTGAGGATTGTGGATGTATAGTTCAAATTTAAGTTTCAACATTTTTCAGTATTTCTTCTGATTATTTCTTCTGTATTACAGTTTCTCTACCTTTCCCTTTTTGAATCTCTTCTTGAATTTAATCCTGTTTGCACACAAGGCACAACTTTCACTTGCAACATAACTCAGTACTTTAGTTGGCATCTGAGTATTTCAGATCAGTTCAGAAATATATTTTCCTAGAATTTTGAGTATTCTTCTATAGTCAAATAATGCGATATAATATTTTAGTAGTTTTTTTATTGAGTGATACTGGCTGTTAGTATTTTTACACTTAATCTATTATTTTTAGTTTATAGAACCATGCAGAGTACCTGGTACATAGTCCTTGTTAAACACTAATGAAAATGAAATTAAAGTCTTAGAAGTATTTCTCTTTATTACAGGCTTATGTAATTTATTATTTGTACTGAAATGATATTCATTCCTCTAGTATTTAAATTTGTGTCATTCTAAGAACTATTTAGAATATGACTATGATAGGCGATATAAATCCTTTCCTGCAAAGTTTCATGTTATTTGTAAATCTGACATTTCTTTCTCCTTTTTTCTCCATTAACAAGTTGTTGAGTCAGATAGAAACAAATCCATAGAGTTCCACAACTTTTATAGAAACCTTCTAATTAAAGTGAGTCCATCTATCTGTAGCTTTTGATCTTCTTTTGACCAAATTTTCACATGAAATAATTTACTTTAAAGCACTTTTACTAGGTTTGCTGCGTTGGCCAGATTCTCTGATTCTGTTACACAGTGATTTGACTTGGCAATAACATTTTGGTGAAACCATGCTAATTCATGTAAATATTGTTTAAAATACTATGTGCTCAGTAAACTTCTTCAAACAATCTTTTAGAATTTTTTCAAAGATTCAAGATAAACCTACTTACTCTTTAAGTGAAATTCTTCAGCTACTTAAACTTTAATGGTTTAGAGCTATTTTTCCTGTGTGTATTACATTTGGATAATTTCTATTATTGTGCTTTTAAGAGCACCATCTTTTTCTTTAAACAATATTAGTGTGCTATTCATCTGACAAGCGCATTTTCATCATAAATATAATATTTTAACTAGAAATTTGATTTTAGTATTTTTGTTAAGCTTTAAATTTATGAAATTTATGATTTTATGTCCATGTCTACTAATTCTAAGTTCTGTATCAGTTCTGAGTCACTTTCAACTGGTTAGTTTTTCTTCTAAGAAAGAGGGATATTTTTGTTCTTCTGACTCTTTATAAGTCTTATAATCTTTGATTAGGAGCCTGAAATTGTTAGGGAATACCTGGGTCAATAGGACTGCTAATCTTATTTTTTAAATGACTCTCCACACTGATTTCTATAGTGGGTGCACCGGTCTATGCTCCCACCAACAGTGGAGAACTGTTCTTTTTTTTGCACATCCCTGCCAATATTTGTTATTGGTTGACTAACTGATAATAGCCATTCTTTCCAGAGTGAGATGAAATTTCACTGTTGTTTTAATTTGCATCTTTTGAATGACCAGCAATGTTGAATGTTTCTGCTCACATTTATTTGCTATTTCTGCTTCTTCTTCTGAGGAGTTTGTATTCATCTCTGATGCCCATTTTTGGACTGGGTCTTTTAATTTGAAGGGTCTTTTTTTTTTTTTCAATTCTTTATGTAATTTAGATATTAGACCTTTGTCTGAGGAACAGCTGGCTAACATTTTTGTCTTTTCAGTCTTTTGGTGGTTTATTTTGCTGTGCAAAAGCTTTTTAGTAAGATCAGACCCCAGTTGTTGATTCTTGATAGTATTTCTCATGAAGCTCAGGTTTTGTTCATGAAGTCTTTGCCTACACATGTATCTTCAAGAGTTCTACCTATTTTATCTTCCAGGAGATTTAGAGTTTCTGTTTTAATATTTAGATCTTTGATCCATTTTGATTTTAGTTCACTGTATGGTGATAGATACGGGTCTAGTTTTAGTCTTCTGGCATGTGGAAAAACAGGTTTTCCAGCACTGTTTATTAAAGTGGCTATCTGTCTTCCACCGAGCCAAAACATGTAAGAGACATTGTGAAATAGTAAGACATTATTCCAAAGGAAAGATGAACTAGGGAGGGTAAGGGGGAAGGAAGGAAGGGAAAAGAAAAAATGAGAAAAGCAGAATAAAACGGAAACAAAGCTTTGTACACAAGGAGGGGAAAGGGTTGAAGAGAGGGAACAGGAACAGGAAAAAAAGAGAAACCAAGATATATCATGCAAAGCTACAAATTTTCTAGGATGAGTGTGATCATTATGTGCATCTAAATGGCTCCAATAAACTTAATAATACCTCAAAAATAACTTTCTTTTTTGTCTTCGCTTGTGTTGGTGACTTTTCTTATCATTTTCCTTCTGATAATTTAAAATCTAATTTTATATTTTTTGGTTTTATTAATCATGTTAGCATATATATGGTTAATTTGCAATAGTCTAAATCAAATCAATATTTTTACCATCTTCACAAGTAAGTATTTTACAAAAACGTAGCAATCCCATTTCAACACATATTCCTCTTACTATGTATTTACACTCATTTCCTCTCTCCCTCTCCCTCTCTCCATTCTTCCCTCCCTGGTTCTCTCTTTGCCTCCCAGTCTTGATCTCCCTTTTGGTCTTATGAATCAGACCCTGGTCCTCCTCCGTGCTAACCATGAAGTCTATCATGGATCTATGCCCCAGCCTGCAGATTTTGTCTCATTAAACTTCACAGTAAGAAAATCGTTTTAAATTTACATTATCAATATATATTTAGATTTTATCACTTTACTAACTTTTGGTGTTTATTTCTTCTTACAAATAGATGTTCTGGGGAAAAATCTCTGAGCTTCTATTGTTGCAGCTGACACACGAACTGACCTTCGTATAGAGACGGCCCTGCCCAGGAAGTGAAGAGAGCCAGTCTGTCTGTCCCATGAAAGGGGAGACCCTGCTGGTATTCAGCACTGAACATCTTTTGAGAAAATTATATCACACTTGCTTCTCAGACTTGCTCTGCTGACCCTTCAGACTAGATTGATACCCTCTTTCCAGGGCCTGTCCTCTTCTGAATGGGTATTTGTTTATATTTTTTTTTACCTACCTAAGTTGCCTTACTTGTTCCTCCTCCAAAAATGAGCATTTTCTGATTCTTGTCCCAATACAAATTAAAAAACCAAACCAAACCAAAACAAAAAACCCCGAAACTTTGTTAAGGTTTATACACACTATTTGAAAGTAAGGAGAGGGGCTCTTTTTTATTTTTTCTTCATAGTAGTAACTTGGACAGATCTATACCTTCCAAAGTGTCTATCACTCCTTACATGCAGGAAAGCATTTGTGAGTAAGAGGGAGGCAGAGGGAAGTGGGCACATATATTGCTATGACATTAGGCTTTTAATTCTTCTGGGCACTGAGGTCGTGAGGCCCGCGTTCCAGATGGCTGTGACCAGCCTCTTGTCCTACAGAGACTGGGCCTGAAGAACTAAGATTTATAGCAATTAAAGAGCAAAGAGAATGGGATTAAGATCTCTAAGTTACCAGATGTTTGGGAAAGCCGGCTGGGAGCAGTCTGAGTCACAGTTTTGGGGGAGCATTCTGGAGTGACAGTGGATGGAGGTTACTGAAGAACAGCCTCTTCAGTTTCCAGATCCCCTTAGAGTTCTGCCACACTGCAAACCGGGAAAAGAGTTAGCAGAGCACAGGATCATTTGGTCTGAAAAATGACAAATATGCTCGAGTATTTATTTATGTTTACATTTTGGCACAAAACTCAAACCTATTTTCTAAATAAGTTTTTGTTAAAAGTGAAGACCTATAGAGATCTCTGTGGTTATAATTTCTTTTTTTAATTTTAAAACACAAGAAAGGGATAAAAATGATACAGAATTTCAAAAAATAGGAAATTAACCCTAGTTAGTATATGCATATTGTTATCTTGAAAGTAGTTTTTTCAGACTACATTTAGACATGAAAAAAAATGATGAAATAATCAGACAATGAAGACACAAACTGTTCTTTTTGATGAACTGAGATTAGTAGTATTGTTATCTATCTTGTATACACACACACACACACACACACACACACACCACTTTTCCTTCTTTCTTTTCTTCTTTCCCCTACCCTAGTTGTTCTTTCCTTTTGAGCACATTCTTTTCACAATATCTATTGTACATTTTGGAAGTTACTCTTTTTTTATTTACACTAGGGAGACAATATGGCATTTACACATGCAAGTCTGACTTCATTTATGAGTATGGTCTCAAGTGGCCTCCATTTACCCATAAAAGCCTCAATTTTACCCTCCTTTGTACCTGAATGATACTCCATTGTATAACAATACCACATCTTTTTTATCCATTCCATGTTTGATGGGCATTTGGGTTGTTCCCAAGGTTTAGCCAGTACAAATTGTGCTGCTATAACATGGGTGCACATATATTGCTATGACATTAGGCTTTTAATTCTTCTGGGAAAATACCCAGAAGGGGAATGGCTGGTTTGAATTGGACCTTCAATTTTATGAGGAATCTCCACACTGATTTCCACAGTGGTTGCACCAGTCTACACTCCCAGCAGCAGTGGAGAAGGGTTTCCTTCTTCCCCACACCCTCGCCAATATTTTTTTATTGTTTGAGTACTTGATGACAGCCATTCTTTCTGGAGTGACGTGGAATCTCAGTGTTGTTTTAATTTGTATTTCTCAAATGACCAGTTAGGTTATGTTGAACATTTCTTCACATATTCATTTGCCATTTGTATTCATGAAAAGAATGAAAAGTGCATGTTCATCTCAGATGCCCATTTTTGGATTGGGTCTTTGATTTTGGGGGCCTGATGTTTTTCTATTCTTTATATATTCTAGATATAAGTCCTTTGTCTGTGGAACAGCTGGCTACAATTTTTTCCCCATTCTGTGGGTTTTCTTTTCACTCTGTTGGTGATTTCTTTTGATGTGCAAAAACTAGGAAACTATCAAGATGCCCATCAGCTGCAGAATGGATGAAAAAGATGTGATATTTTTATACAATGAAATATTACTCAGCTATAAAAAAGGATGATCTTGAGGCCTTCATAGGTAAATGGAGACAACTTGAGATTATCCTCATTAGTGAAATAAGTAAGAATCATATTTATAAATGTCACATTGTGTCTGTAGCGTAAAAAGTAATAAGAACTCTAAGAGTAATAAAACCCAAAATGTGTAATTGCTATTATAAAAAACAGGAAAAGAAAGTGCTCTAAGGTGTACAACTGCATGTATGTTTGAGTGTGTAAAATAGATGACCATATTGCTGAATCTTTGTTGGATCTTTCAGCAGAACTGTTTGTAGTCTGACTGTTTGAATGTCTACTATGTATCCTTTAAGTATGTAACTTGAACAACTACATCCAAAATGACAATATGTAATTTATAAACTAGTGATTTCTTAGTGTTTTTTTCTCTTTTTTTCTTCTAGAATTCTGTATTTTTGCTACCCTTTTTTTCTTTTGTTTTTTTTCCTCTTTAAATAAAATAAAAAAAACCTTTTTAATAAGATGAGATCTCAGTTGTTGATTCTGTTATGAATTCTAAATGCCATAAAAGAAAAAAAAAACCCTTTTATTTTCTTTGGAACCTAAAGATCCTGTGAAGATTTTTGTTTGTGAGAATGTGGGTTTCAAATATCATGCAAAACTATCATTTCTCTCAGTGTATGGATATGCATGTGTTTGTGTATCTATAGAAGACAATAGCTTCTAGTCATGGTATTCCATTGTGGTAGAATGGTATTCTATCTGGCATCTCTTCAAAATAAGAATGTGCATTAGGATTCATACTATTTGAAGCCAATCTCCCAATGATTATTTCTTGGCTGGAAACAGACATGATATTTTCAAGGGTTCTATTGCTTATTCTTTGCCCTCAGACATTTGTGGTTTTATTATGTTCATTTGTTTGTTTTTTGTTTTTCTTTGAAAGTGGTAGAAAGGGGAATTTTATTAAGGAAATAAGTGTCAAAGGTCTATTAGGTTCAAGGCAGGTTGTTTATACCCAGAAATAAATTTTAAAAAAATGAGAATAGGAGAAGGAGAAGGAGGTATGTTTGACCTTAGAACTCTACATGGTTGTATTTGTTAAATACTGTTTCAAACGAATAAACACTGATTTGGCTTTTGCTTCTCATTTGGCATATATTTTTTAAAGTGTTACTGCAAATGTAACAGTTGGCCTTAAATGAAAAAGGAAAAAGGTCCAGCATTTTATTTAGTGCCTAAGTCCCTCTCCCTCTATGTCTCTGCCTCTGCCTGTTTGTCTGTCTGTCTATCTATCCATCTGTCTATCCTTACTTAGACTTTTAAAACAACTCTGGGAATTGCTATTACTGTCTCTTTTTCACATGAGAACTGTTGGTTAAGTAACTTTCTCCAAGTGCTTACTAAATGGAATAGGTAGGATCCAAAAGCTCTTTTATTTGACTGCCAAACTAAGTATCTTTGCCTTAGAATGCTCCCTGGAAATTCATTTTTTAAAACTATTTTAACTCCTTTTTTATTGTTTTGTTGTTTTAACACACCAAGTGTATTTATTAGAAAAGAAGAAAGTTAAGAAATATCCTCATATCTTTCCTTAAGAAATTAGAAATAAAAGACAGAGAAGAAAATAATAAAGATCAGAAACCATCATCTCTTATCAAAATGCTAACATCATTTTTCATAAAAATTAAGATTTTGATTCTTGCCTTTTTGTAGAAATACAAAGGCTCAGAATAATCTAAACAACACTGACAAAGGAACAAAATCAGAGCCCCAACCCTCCCCAACCCCACGACTTATCACAAAGTTTTACCAATCGTGACAAAACAGCTTGATACCAGAACAGACAAACTACCAACGTACCAATATGAAGCCCCCAAATAGATACTACATAACAGACAATTGATTTCTGGCAAAGACGCAAAAATGATTAGGGGGAGAAAGGATTGTATACTGGAACAACTGGATATCCACATGCAAAAAACCCAAACCTTGTAGCACATCAAAAATTCCTTAAAACATCCAAAAGTCAACTCAGAATGGCTCACAGTGGGTTAGCTGAAGTAAAGGCAGGTGTGGTCTGAGTTGTTGCTGGGCTGAGGTCATTCTCCCTGGGACAAAAAGACTGGGACAAGGTGTAGAAGGGAAGGCAGAACCTACAGAAGTGTTCAGTGAAGGGAGGCACTAAGTTTGCTTTTGAACTGGCCACGTGGATAACAAAGGAGGCCAGTAGGCTGCTTGTTTTTTTAAACTACTATTTTTTATATACATATACATACACATATACATGTTTTTTTCTTTCAGCTTGTCATACTAATGAAACAATACGATTTTTACATATGCATGTATTATTTATTTCACTAATAAATATGTTCTTAAGCTGCATCCATTTACCTATAAAAGTGTCCAGTTTATCCTTCTTTATGGCTGAGTAATATTCCATTATACAGAAATACCGTGCATTTTTTATCCATTCCTCAGTCAATGGACATTTAGATTGTTTCCAAGATCTGGCTATTATAAGCTGTGCTGCTATAAACATGGGTGCACATATATCACTGTGGTATGATGTTTTTAATTTTGTGGGGAAGATACCCAGAAGTGGAATAGCTCTGTCCAATGGAACCTCCAATCCTAGGTTTTGAGGAATCTCCACACTGATTTACATGGTGGTTGCACCAGTCTACACTCCCTTTTTCCCCACAGCCCTTCCAGCATTTATTATTGGTTGGTTTCTTAATACTAGCCATTCTTTCTGGGGTAAAGCGAAATCTCAGTTTTGTTTTAATTTGCATCTCTTGAATGGCCAATGCTATTGAACATTTTTTCATGTATTTATTTGCTGTTAGTACTTCTTCATCTGAGAAGTGTGTGTTCATCTCAGATGCCCATTTTTGGATTGGATCTTTAAATCTGGGAAGACTGATTTTTTGAGTTTTTTATACATTCTCAATAGTAATCCTTTATCTGAGGAACAACCCACATTGTGAGTTGCCTCTACTCTGTCGGTGGTTTCTCTTGCTGTGCAAAAGCTTTTCAGTAGGATGAGATCCCATTTGTTGACACTTTGCAATAAGTCCTGTGCAATCTGGGCTTTATTCATAAAGTCTTTGCCTATACCAATGTCTTCAAGAGTTTTACCTACTGTGTCTTCCAACAGATTTGATGTTTCTGTTTTACTATTCAGATCTTTAATCCATTCTAATTTTAGCTTAGTGCATGGTGAATGATATGGGTCCAGTTTTAATCTCCAGTATGTGGAAAGCCAATTTTCCAACACCATTGGGAAAAAATAGGCTATTTTTCTTCCAGTGAAGGTGTTTGGCACCTTTGTCAAAAATAAGGTAGCTTAGGGTGTCTGCAGGTGTTTCTTCATCTTCTAATCTATTCCATTGTCGTTTGGTTCTGCTTTTATTTTTTTTGCCACTACTACACTTTTTTTTTTTAAAAAATCATAGTAGCTTTATCATATAATTTCAAGTCAGGGATTGTGATGTAACCTGTCTTGTCTTTGTTGCCCAAGGTTGCCTTTTCTATTCTAGGCCTCTTTTGATTCCAGATGAATTTTAGGATTGTTTTCTCTAGTTATGTAAGAGATGCCATTGGAATTTTGATTGGGATTGTATTGAATCTGTGTAACAGTTTTGAAATTATGGCCATTTTCACTCTTTGGTTTTTCTGACCCAAGAGCATGGGCTATCTCTCCATTTTCTAATATCCTCTTCAATCTCCTTTTTCAGAATACTATAGTTTTCAGTGTAGAGGTCTTTTACACATTTCATTGTATTGATTCACAGGTATTTCATTTTTTGGATGCTATTGTAAAAGATGTTGTTTCCCTGATTTCTCTCTCAGTGAGTTTGTTATTTGTGTACAAGAAGGCTATTGAATTTTGAGTGTTGACTTTGTAACCAGCTACATTATTGAATTTTTTAATTAAATCTAGAAGAATTTTGGTGGACTTTTTGGGGTCTTCTAAGTACAGTATCATGTCATCAGCAAATAATGATAATTTAACTTCTTCATTTCCTACATTTATTCCTGTTATTTCTTTCTCTTGTCTAATTGCTCCAGCTAAAGCTTCCAGGACTATGTTGAATATGAGTGGAGGCAGTGGACATCCTTGTCTTGTTCCTGATTTTAGAGTGAAAGCTTTCAGTTTTTGTCCCTTTATTATGATGTTGGCTGTTGGCTTATAGTAGATATCTTTCATCAGATTGAGATAAAGACCATCTATTCTAATTTTCTATAGGGTTTTTATCATAAATGGATGCTGCACTTTGTCAAAAGCTTTTTCTGAATCTATTGAGATGATCATATGATTTTTGTCCTTGGCTCTGTTAATATGATGTATTACATTTATGGATTTATGTATGATCACCCATTCCTTCATTCCTGGGATGAATCCCACTTGATCATGGTGTACAATCTTTTTGACAATTTGCTGTGTCTGTTTGCCAGTATCTTATTGAGTGATTTTTTTCATCAATGTTCATTTGGGAAATTGGCCTGTAATTCTCTTTCTTAGTTTTGGAATCAGAGTAATGCCTGCTTCCAGGAATGCATGTGGGAGCATTGCTTCACTTTCAATTTCATTAAAGAGTCTGAGAAGTAGTGGTGTTAGATCTTCACTAAATTTCTTGTAGAATTCAGCAGTGATTCCATCAGGGCCTGGGCTTTTCTTTGTTGATAGGCTTTTAGTTCTATCATTAATGTCATTTATTGATATTGGGTTATTTAGCATTTTTATATTTTATTGATTCAGCTTTGGTGATTCATATGTACCTAGGAATTTGTCCCCTTAATCTATATTTTCCATCTTATTAGAGTACAAGTTTTCAAAGTAGGTGTGTATGGTTTTCTGGATTTCTGCAAGGTCTGTTATGATTTTATCCTTTTCATTCCTAATTGCATGGATTTGAGTCTTTTCTTTCCTTTTTTTATATGGTTGGAGAAGGGTTTGTCAATTTTATTTAATCTTTCAAAGAACCAACTCTTAGATTCATTGATTCTTTGTATTTGTTTTAGTCTCCAATATGTTCATTTCTGCTCTGATCTTTATAATTTCCTCCCTTGTATAAGCTCTTGGTTTAGCTTGCTCTTCATTTTCTAGAAATCTGAGGTTCAACATTAAGTTGTTTACATGTGCTTGCTCTGTTTTCCTGGTATGGGTATTTACTGCTATAAATTTCCCTCTTAAGACTGCTTTCATTGTGTCAGACAAGTTCCAGTATGTTGTACTGTCATTATCAACTGTAAAAACTGTCTAATTTCTTTAATTTCATTATTCAACTGTAAAAACTGTCTAATTTCTTTAATTTCATCTGTGATCCATTGGTTGTTCAGTAGGGTGTTATTTAATTTCCATGTGTTTATGAAGTTCTTATGGTTTCTTTTGCTAAGGATTTCCAGTTTCATTGTACTGTGCTCTGATAGTATGCATGGGATAATTTTAATTCCTTTACATTTACTTAAGCATGTTCTATGAGCCAGTATATGGTCTATTTTGGAGAATGTCCCAAGTGCAGCTGAGAAAAATGTGTATTCTGATGTTGTTGGTTGGAACACTCTATAGGCATCTACTAAGTCCGTTTGCTTAAAAGTTTGGTTTATATCTAATATTTCATTATTGATATTTTGTGTAGTTGATATGTCTTTTTATGATAGTGGGATATTGAGATCTTCCAATACAATTGTGTTAAGGCTTGTTAGATTTTTCACATTCATTAATAATTGTTTTATATAACTTGGTGCACTAATATTTATTGCATACATATTTATGATTGGTTTCTCTTCCTCTTGGATTGTTACCTTTACCAGGATGTAGTGACTTTCTTTATCTCTCTTAATCAGTCTTGGCTTGAAATACACTTTTTCTGCAAATAGAATATCAACCTCTGCTTTTTTCTGAATTCCTGTTGCATGGAATATTATTTTCCATCCTTTGACTTTCAGTCTATGAATTTCTTTTTGTATTAAATGTGTTTCTTGCAGATAGTATATTGTTGGATCTTGCTTCTTGATCCATTCTGCCAGTCTGTGTCTTTTGACAAGTGAATCAAGACCATTAACATTAATGGTTAAAACTGAGATGTATTGACTCATTCTTGCCATGTTATTTACCTGTTATTGGCTTCCCCCCTTTTCTTCTTTTCCCCTTCTCTCTGTGTGCCTGTCCAGGTAGATTCCTTCTGTTGGGGTTCATGGAGTTATAGTCCTTATTATCTCTTTCTAGAATGCCTTCAGAACACTTTGGAGTGCTGGTTTTGTGGTCATAAATTTCCTCAGATGTACTTTGTCATGGATGTATCTCATTACTCCATCCATTTTGAAAGATAGTTTTGCAAGGTACATCAATCTGGGTTGAAAGTTTATTTTTCTTTAGAACTTGGAGTACTTCACTCCAAGCTCTTCTTGACTTGAAAATTTGTGTTGAGAAGTCAGCTGTAATTCTGATAGGCTTTCCTTTATAAGTGATTTATTTCTTTTGCCTAACAGCTTTTAAAATTCCACTCTTGTGTTGAATTTCTGGACTCTTGAATATTATATGCCTGAATGTGGATTTTTTTTGGTCATTGCTAATTGGAGTTCTATATGCTTCATTTATTTGTACATCAAATTATTTTTCTCTACCAGGAAAGTTTTGTGTCATGATATCTGTGAACAAGTTTTTAATGCATTGGTGGTATCTTCTGCTTGTTCATTGGCTCCAGTTAATCTTAAATTATTCTTCTTTGTCTCTTCTAGAAGCTGCTGGATTGATTTCTCATGATTGCTTGCTAGTTTTGAGAAATCTTTCTTTTCCTGGTTACTAACTGCAAGCCTGTCTTCAATATCTGAGATCCTGTCCTCATATTGGGCTAATCTGCTTCGAATACTTTCAATGGAGTTTTTATTCTCCTGAATATCTGCTTGAATCTGCTTTATGAATTCCATTTCTTTCCCATGTTGTGCTTCCATAATATTGCTTAAGCTCATCTATTTTTTTTTTTGTCTGTGTCTGCTCTAACATCACTAAGCATGGTGTGTATTTTGGTAATCTCTGTAGTTATTTTAGAGATTATTTCTAATTTCATTTTTTCCAGAGCCTCATTCAATTCCTCTGTTACTACTTCAGAGAGACCTTGTAGGGGCTTTCAGATTTTCTATCCTCATTGTCTCTTGAATTTGCCTTTAGTGAACTGGGTGACTGAAGTTGTATCTTGTTTAAGTGTCTTCTCATTTCTTTTCTTTTTTAGTTTAATTCCTGGAGTGATACTTGTTAGTTGCCTATGTTGTGTTGCTTTATTGGTGGTATTTAGGACACCCAGGTGATGATCACTTCTCTGAGGTTATCTTCCAGGCTATCATTTTGGGCTCTGAGTCTGTTGGAAAATCTTACCTCCTCAGTTTGTTGGAGATGAGAAGCTATTGCTCAACTGGACTAGCACCTAGTTATCTGGCACAGAATTTTCTGTGACCCCTAGTCAATCTCAGTCATGGATCATAAGGGCCAACAGCTATTGAGAATAATTATGTCAATTTTGGCTGTAGTGGTACCAATAGCATCAAACACAGCCTATAAATCAATAAACTGAGCCAGCCTCTGATTTGCAACTTTTAACCATGTGAACTGAATTTGTGACCATATAACAGAATGCAAAACAATTATGTACAGAATATAAGTGCATAATGTGTCAATTCTGTCCTCAAGGGTTAAGATTCAAAATGGATTAAGGAGAAAACAGAGAAATGGGAAAAGAGAAAGAGATTTATAAGTAGGTTGGAGGATAAAGGTAGATCCCAACAACTTGGGGAAACTGATGCAGAAGATTGAAGGAAAAGAGAGCTGGAAGAGATAAAAAAGTAGAAAAGAACAAAACCACACCCACGAGGAGGTTAGGAAGCACACTCACACCCCCCAAAAAGGAAACAATAAAAGAGAAAGAGAAATAAAAAATAAAATGCATAAAACAAACAAACAAAAAAAACAAGAGACAAAGAAAAGAAAAACAAAAATAACAAAAGCAACAACAACAAAAATGGTCCATTTCCAGGATTCTCTCTGGATTCACTAGTAGACATCCTGTGGAGACAACATCCTGAATCATGCCACTGTACCCCCACAAGCTAGGAGCTGCTTTATGACGGAGTAGAAGACAGCCTTAGCGAGCCTGCCCCCAGACCAGACTCACTGAGCTTGCAGTCGTCCCAGCAGTTTCCATGAGTCTGTGTCCTGCTAGGAGCTGCTGGAGGAAGCTGGCAGCAGTTTTGGTTCTGGGTTTATCGGGCCTGACTCAAAAATGGCTCCCTGACAATTGCTCTCTTCTGTGTGAGGACTGAGTCCTCTGCACTCACTGCCAGCCAGTGAAGTCCTCCATGTCTGCCACTTCCCTCCCCTGCTAAATCTCTGAGTCGCCAGCCTCCACAGTCACCAAGACCACTGTCCCCAGGTTCCAACAGCTCCCCTCATGCAGTGAGTCCAGCTCCGGGAGAACGCACCACCAACTACTGCCTTCTTCTTCATTGAAGTTTTCCTTTTCACTCTCTCTCTGAGCTTCAATTCAGACTTCAGACTTTTCCTGGGTTCTGGGGCCCCCTTCCCTTCCTCCTTGTCTTCCTCATGATGGTATATTCCCACGTCTAGATGCTGTCTCTCAGAGAGGCTGTTTCTCTGCTGCTTACTGCTCTGCCATCTTCCCGGAAGTCCCTGCTCTCAAACATTTGGCTTTTAAAATCTTTCCTTTGTCTTGTTTTATTCTGTAATACCTTATGTTTCTGCCAAAGAATGCTCAATAATTTCATTCCTTAATTATGGTAATGAAAACTTACTGGTAATAATAATTACTGGCCTAGTGTAAGCTGACAGTGATTTCATACCTAAATGTTAGGTTTACCACAAGTTCCATTCAGGACAGAGTCAGATACAGCTCATCCTTACCCCCGTGAGAACATGTCAGTAGGCAGAAGTTACAGACATTGGCCATTGCCACGCCACAGTAGATCTTAGTGTAGACTCAAGTGCTTTCTACTGTATCATATGTTACCAGCAATGAACAATTTAAAAGGGGTAAGAAATTAGAGATATTGCGCTTCATGTATGTTTTGTAGATGAAGCAAGAAATCCTCATAATGGTTTTACTTTATTATTCACAAACCATTTGTAGAACTGGAGAGAATATAGAAACATGCAGAATATTTTGTGCTCTTATGGTATTCACAGAAGACTCATAATTTTATTTGTGTGTGAAAAGTGTCATTGTAAAATGAATAAGATATATTATCTTTTGGATCAGTGTGTCTTTGTTTTGGATTCTGAGGTTCAAGAAAGCTAAACTAAATTTAATTCTGACTAGTGTGGCCATTTTGCTTTCCGCTAGTGTTTTTTTTTTTTTTTTTCCCAATTCTCAGTTAATTAAATTGGGCATTTTCTCTAACTTTACCAGTGAGTGTAAAGTATATGTGGTAAGTTTCTGCCAGCCTGTGGCCTAAATGACATCCTAAAGTTAGGCCTTCAAAGTTTGACCATCCACCTCCTAATCAGGGGATTAATGGGCATCATAAGTTGTAAATTCACTAGGAAGTTGGACACATTTCCAAAACCTAAATTAGTGATTATGATCATTGTGCAATTCCAGACTTACAATAAAACTGCTGACTAGGGCTTCAGTGACTTGCACAGTGTTCTTTTGCTCATTGTGAAACATTTCCCCTGAAATTAGGTCATCAGAGAACATTGTTTTCATTTTGGTTGCTAGAAACAAACAACAGTGTGCTCCAATGGAAAATTCAAGTCAGAAATCTCCCGTGATCAGAAGGAGGACTAGATTAATGGTTTGCAATAAATTCTGTGAGCTTTTATATACCATGTTTCTTCACTTTTAAAATCTAAATTGAAAAAAAATTATCAATGAAGTTTCTTCTTGCATAATGTTGCAATGATTGTTTTTGATTAAGCTGAGGAAAAACAGTTAATATTTTTATATATTCACCTATTATTTGTAATTGCATTAATTTATTTATCATACAATTTCTAAGTGACATCACTATGTAAGTAAATATGTTATTTATTTAAAAATCATAACTAATTAGTGTTTATTTTCTCCTTGGAAGAGTGCACATTTGTCCTTTTGTCCTTCCTCCCTCTCCCTCTTCCTCTGTCATTTAATAAATGACATTTGATTCTACCCTAAGATCTGCTGTGGCATGGCAATGGCCAATCTCTATAACCTCTGCCTATGGAAGTGGTCTCAATAGGGGAAAGATGAGCTATGTTCTTTTTATGCAAGAGCATTAAAAGTTCATGAACTTTCTAATTTGGCAATCAAATTTCTAGAATGATCTGAACCATTTGACTAAAATTTGTTAAAATCTTTACCTAATAGGTCACTTACAGAAAGAATAATATTTTGAATAGACAATAAATTTTTTAATGTATAATGTGCATTTTTCATGAAATTGATAATGATACTGGTGTCAGAACTGTGTTTGTAAGTGGATATGGTTAATTTTATGTGATATGAATTATGGCGGTGTACTATTTACTGAAGCATAACATCAATGTATAGGAAGAAATTATAAATCTAATATATAGATGCATCTAATTATATTAGATGCAATGGAAAGAAATTGTTTGTGCAAGCTCCTTCCTGTAAGAGAATTTTCTTTTTGTTTAACCTGTTGTGTTCTTGCAATGGTCAATTTATCAGAAACAGGTTTATTTATTAGAAATAAACCTTAGATTTTCAAAAAACTAGTAAAAGACAGGGTAACATTCACAAGGACACTTAGCTGGTTTAGTTCCTTTTACAAATTTCTACAGCATTGGGCTGCTTTCTGGAGTTGGCACAAGAATTTCTCACCCGTGGGATCAGAAATAGGAAAGTAAAATGATTGCTTACTTTGATATTGAGCTATGTTGTAGGCAAATTCTATGCTGGCCTAGTATTTTGACAAGATAATATTTAGGCATGGAATGCAAGGGGAAGCAGATTTGTGAAAACTCATTTTTGACCTTTAATGAACAAACATGTAAAGTAACCACATTCTAGAAGTTAGTTCTAAGCATGGACCTAGTGCAAATGGATTTATAAAAAGCAGCCCTCCCATTGTGTGTTTTTAACAGAGGAACTGACTTCTAAACAGCTGTACTGTGAATATCCCTTGGCCTTTGGGATCCCACTCTTGGCATGCTTATTCTGTCTTGCTTCCAATTCTATAATATCACTTAGCATCCATAGCACCTTGGTAAAGAGACACTGCTGATGTCACTAAGGAAAATTTATTTTTTTGACTCAACCCCAGGCATTTGCACGAGCTACATATTTAGCCCTTTCTATTTTTTTGAATCAGGGTTTTGCTAAACGGCTAAATTTCCCAGGCTGGTTTTGAATTTGTAATCCTTCTGCCTCAGCCTTTCAAGGTGCTGGGATTACAGGTGTGCTCCACCATACTCAACTGACTATGGAGGAAATTACAGTACATAAGGAAAAAAACTGGTATAGAAAACCAGACATGAAAATAATTTATTAGCAAAGAGGACAACTGTTTTTACATAGATTACATGTAAATGTACTTTGTGCATTTTTCATTATTTGTATTTACATTGAGGGGTAGGGTGAAAACCATTCTGGTTTTGGAAGAAGTGTATTTCATTGGAATTCATTCAGTCATTGGTCTTTGTGGAACTGTCACAGCTTGGCAGCTATGCAGGTTGCCTGGCAGAGGAACGGGGAGGTGTTTTGCACAATGTTTGTGCAATAGCAGCCCAGTCGGGGGGAGCACATGGAAGCATGAGCAGGTTTTCGTACCTGGATCAGGCTTTATAGAAGAGGTTATCATTAAGCAGAACTTTTGATATAGGGGAACAAAACTCCCGACCTACTGTATGTCTGGAATGAGTTCGTGTTCTCTAAAATCAAAGAATGAATTTTAGGAACAATGGAGGTTAAGAGCAGAAGTATTTATTCAGAGAAGGAAAGCTTCTGTCTGAGAGAGACAGAAGGGGTCCCAAGTGGGTTGTCAAAGATTCTGTATTTTCTAGGGATTTTTATAGAGTAAAATCATGAGGTGAAGCGAGTCTAAAGAGGGGGGAAACAGAACAGGTGGGACAGAGCTATGATCAACCAATAAGTTTAATTGTTCAGGTAAAACTGACCAAATCAGGGACAAATGGAGATGCGAGTCATGCAGCAAGGGAACATTCTTTCATGGATCAGTGACTCTTCCTGTAGGGGTTGGGATGGTGACTCATGGCTTCTCAAGGTGATCTAGATTTAATCCCTAAGGATTATACTTAAGGATGTGGGTGCACTTGTTTTGCCCTCTGTGCTGAGATCTGCCCCAGAGCGAGAGGTGTGTGTCTCCTCCAAAATCACCAGACATCTGGTCCTCCCTGCTGGCTTCTTCAAGGCCCCATAATATTTGTAACTAGCTCAGTTTCCTGTAACACTTTTGCAAGTGGGTGGATATTGTCTAGTATAGGACAGTGGGAAGGAATTCAAATAGGAAAGGGCAGCAAGAAGAAAGACACAAAAATATGATGCATCTTAAAGAGTTCCAGAGATGGGCTGTGCTCTGGGGAAACCATGGGTGTCAGAAGCGTTGGTAAACATGAGAGAGGGAGACGGGGGATGTCTGTTGGGTCATGCGGAGCTCACAGGGCACCCCAGCTGGGCTCTGCCAGCAACAGAGCACCACAGGACGACTTTAACATAAACCACCCATGGAAAGCTCTCTCTTCCAAAGAAAGAACAAATAATTAATAGCACCACACTTTTGCTACACCTTGTATTCTGAAGAACTACTTTTAATATTGAGACACACTGCCTATTAAGTATTGTTATTGTCTTATTGTTTTGTTAGGATATTTTGGTTTTTTTTCATAAATTAAAAAATGAAAACAATCTCCAACAACACCCAAATGCTGTGCTTTCCTACAACGCTCTCCTGCAGCTGCACTGCAGAGGGCTGAGGGCTGCACACAGTGGGCAAGCCTGGCTGGCCCCGAGGGTCCTGACTGATCTGGGAGATGGGGAGGAGGACTCAAGTCCCAAGAGTGTGTAGGGCCAGAAAGCTCCTTGGTTTCTGATTTTGTGTCTGGGTGGAGAATAAAGAAGTGGGGAAGAGGAGGAGTTTTTAAGCTTTGTTAGAGACTAAGATACCTTGCTATACCCCTCCGTTACAAAGGGAAGATGGATAGATGAACATGAGGCATGGAAGATGTCATTGGCATTGTCAATTAAAACAAAAAAAACAACCAGAGAAATTCTCCAAACAATGGTGGTTGATAATTACTTGGTAATAGCAAAACGTTTCCATGGAAATACACATGCTGCAGTGAATGATGGTAGAATTCAAAGATGTTGAGGCAAGGAGATTTTTAAGGCAAAAATGAGGACAATTATATCAGATATTTTAAAGCAACAATCTTTGGAAACAGTAATTGATAACAGGGGTGAAGTTAATCTGAGATTGAACAGATCTCAGCTGGCCAGAATTCCTTGCAGAAGTACTTTTTTGTGCAATGTTGCAGTGACCTCTGTGCAAGCTGTGGTCCTGGCAGTCTTTGGTATTAGCTACTGTCAGACAATCATAAGTGAGAACCCTTATTTCAGAACCTCCCTGCTGCATTTTTTTTATTTTGTTAGGGATGATACAATGATTTCATTTGACAACTTCTACATTCCTTTCATAATATGTAAATAAAGATAGTCATTTGGTACATTTGTATATGTGGATCACCCATGTCTCTTCACTATATGCATATTTACGCTTCCTTATTCTTAGGTTCTTTTTGCTTGCTTACTTTTACGTAGTATTTTTAGGAACCAGCAGAATGAGTGGAGCTCTGGAAAAGAAGTGTGAGCAGGCTGTCCATGGAGAAAGCAGACAACCAGGGAAATGTAAGGAGAAAGGGAGTGAGCAAATGCCGCTGAAAGAGTGAGTAAAACAACAGCTTCCTGAGTCCACTGACTGCCCTTCCTGTGTTCCTGGGAGACCTCGGCCAGGGCTATGAGAATTAGGTGGGAAAGGAGAAGTCTGGCTTGCAAAGGGTTGAAGAAAGAATGCAGAAAAAATGATAACTGTAGAGATTTATCTCTTTTAAAAATATAATTTGGATCTCTTTTTAAAGTTGTTAGCACTAACATTCAAACATTATCATGAGAGACAAAGCAAAAATGTTAGATAATTTGCTAACAATTTGACCCCACAAAATTGACAATCCCAGACAATTATAACATAATGTCTGCATCAGCTCCCTTATATCGCTCCGAGAATGAAACAGTTGATGTATGGATATTTGATTTCCAGCCGTTGCCAGAATAAACATAGGATATGTTTCCTAACACACAGCCAATCTAGTGTGTGACACCCACTGATCTGCAGTTGACAGAAACCAGCTTGGTTAGTCACACAGAGGAATGTACATTCTGTTGATGATGTGTTTTTCTTTGTAACAATCAATTTTAAATTAGAAGGAAAGATTGCTTTAGGTTTTTATAGAAGAATACTTTTCCATCAGTGTTTACAAATGGTTGATTTGTGTTTACTGATGTTCTTAAAGGTGGCTTGTATGCAGCTGAACACAACCCTAATTCTACATTGTTTTATAGTCCTAGTGTTTCTTCTGTTCAAGTATGAACCTCAGATGGTTCATTCTAAGATATTATTATTATTTTGATTAAATACTCCATGTTAATATTACTTGAGGGATTCTAACTTTCTGTTGTCTATGCAAAGATACTTAGATAAAGTCCTTGCTTTGCTGGTGCTCCCTGATTAGTTGTTTTGAGTGGGAAGTAGAGATACTGTAATTAAACAATGACAATGTACTATTTAAAATATTTAAGAGCAGAATTATGTTGATACTGGTAATATTTTGACTACTGACACATAAGGCCCTATTCCAAAGAGCACCGCATGAATTCTGACACTTACTTGTGATTGTCAGTATGTAGCTTTCATGCTGAGGAACCCCTCTGAGAGTGCTGGAGGGTCCTATGTTGCATGACTGGGAGTAGCCCAGTGAGGTGCAGCCTGCTGTGCGTCCCCGCCTCTGAAGGCTGCTTCTCCAACCTTTGCACGATTTTCTCTGCCATTGCAATGTCAGTCCCCTGGGAGAAGCACAGCGGATTCCACAGAGTGGCTCATGGAGAATGCTTCCCTGTAGGAATGAAGATTTGGAGGTGCACCCTCACCATCCCAGTGGGCCAGCCACTCCTAGTTTTGAAAGCAAGAGGTATCCAAGCAGATAGTGCAGGTGCAAAACTGTTGTATGTTGCTCTGCTTCCCTCTGACATTCTTCACGTGTGTTCCCAGTGTGGCGTGGTGTCCTGGAGATCTCCACAGGTGTGAGAGAGACAAAAAAGAAGGGAATTTCCTGAGAGGAACAACATGTGTGAATGTAGGGCTGTAAAAGTGTGTGACCAGGGCATGGGGAAAGTTAAATTTATGACACTCAAGCTTCACATTACCATCCAAATGGCCAAGAACCAGATGTGTGTGTGTGTGTGTGTGTGTGTGTGTGAATGTTTCCGACTCCTCCTACCCCACAACTAAGTTAGTACCCAGCAGTAGGAAGCAGTAAGGACCAATCATGATACATATAATGAAAGACAGAACTATAGCCAAGCATGGTTTCCTCAGTTCTGTAATTTCTTTCTACCTCTAGACAACTTTTATGTGTTTATGTGCAAATGGACTGGTGTTGTCTAGTGAAATCCATTGGCATTGACCTGGACATTGTCATCCATGCTCAAGGACATTTGAAAGAGTTCCACATAACATGCAGAGAGAACATTAAAAAGCAAAAATTAATGCATAGTATAACACTGAATCCAATACTATGAATTTGTTGAATAATTCATTTGAAAATTAAATCTCATTATTTTGAAATACATTTTCAACAGAATGACAGAGCTAGTAATGTCTTAATCAGGAGGCCACCACACTTTGTATTTTTGTATCAAAACTCACTAAGAGCTACTTATTCCCCCCAAAGACATTGTTTTATATAATATACTGTGTTATTACCTCTGTGTCAAGCTTTGCTGTTGGCTTCTCTTTTCATACTCAAGTGAAGGTGACTCATGTCACCCCACAGCCCTGTCCTTCTCCTACTGGGACTCTCAGAACTAATTAATCCATCTCATTTCCCTTGAAATGATTTCATGATCTAAAAAAGAGGATTACGTTTTAGTGATACCTGCTGGAAGGACCAGGATTGCAGACAAGAAAGAAAGCTGGACCAGGCTGTTTGCCAGAGTTTGAATGTTTCCTTTGGGTTTCTCTAATCAGGAGAACCATGGTTCAAAGTTATAACACCCTCATTACCTGTAGATACATTTGTGGGACTAAAGAATGTTAGTTATAATCATGTAGCCTTTGAAAGAGAAGGGATTGAAGTGGAAATCTCATTGCTCTGCCTCAAAAAGTGGGAATTTCCCTTATGATAATGGTGGAATTTTCCTGCCATGGGACTCGGGGGATGAGTCCTCTGATGGAGCCTCTGGGTTGTGGTGGCTGTTTGGTGATGGCAGTGCTTGTCCTTCCTTTGGATCTCAGTTTTCTCACAATCCGTTTAAAGTCAGGATGGACATTGGAGGCAGAGCACATGTGCTGGAGAACTGCTTCCTGAGCTGGTTGCTTTGGTTTGAAGGGAGGGAGACTCTCTCATCCTCATTAGCATTTAGTACTTGTTTTGCTCTTTGGTTGTTATGGATGCATGAGATGTTCCAGCTCCCACCTTTTGCTTCCTTTTCTCTTCTTTTCTCATATGTGAAGATAGAGATTGAATTGATTGGTGTGTAGGTTGGCTTCTTTTTAAGAGGCCTGGAGGTGGAACTAACTGGTAGAGGATGTGCTTAGCTTGGGTAAATGCCTGGTTCATCTCCCTAAATGTACACACAGAGACATACACAGACTCACAGTGTCTTAGTTATTTTTTTCTCATTGCTGGGACAAAATACCCAAAACCCCAAATTAAGGAAAGATAAGCTTATTTAGCTCATAGTTTGTGGAGGTTTCAGTACATAATCAGCTGGCTCCAAGGCAGGGTGGCACATGGAAGAGGGAAACAGTTCATGATGGAAAAAGACAGTGAACACAGAGCAAAAAGGGAGGAGTGTGCAGAGAAGATTCCTTCTTTCCCTTATATTGCATATAGGCCACATCCATTTAGGTGTTACACTCATACCCAGTATCCCAGCATTGGGCCATTGATCAATCAGAAACTCTAGAAGCCTGCCCCCATGATTGCATAAGGCTTTGGGGGGAGATCCAGACACAAACCATAACACATACATACACACACACAGACACACACACACACACATTCACCCACTTCCACTCCAAGTTTAACTTTTTCCAGGTTACAAAATTAGTAGTGATTTTCTGTTAAAAAAAACTAGGACATTAAAAACAACTTCACCCTCTTAGTTCATGTGTGTGTGTCCTTATCACCTTCCAATTTTAACTTTCTATGAGAGTTGGCAGTGTTCAGGGCTTAAAATCCATAAAGTAAGTGATTTCCTGATCTCAGGGATTTAGTGAGCAAGCACTTTAGCAGAAAGCCTCAGTTCTGCTTGGTCTAGTCTATGATCTTGAAAGGGGATGAAAATTGTTTCTAAAAAATAGTGTGGATCTGAGCTGGGAATTTCATGGAGGAGCAAAATGAAGAAGCTCGATGAAAGAACTGTTATAAAATTCTAGTATCATCTTTGGAAACTTTATAGTGTTCTTATTTTTGTATGCACACTTTAGCTATTGCTGTAGATACGTAGCTAAGTATTAAATATGTACAAGAAAAGAAAGAAGACAAAATAAAATAAAAAAAAAACCACTGGCATCTGGCCTACGCTAACCACAGGAAAGATTCCCACGGGTCCTGCCTTTGTTTCTCATCCCCTCACTGCATGGCCTCCATGTAGACTCTGCTGGACTTAGCTATATTCCAGGGACAGGGATACATGTGTACAGAGTCAGAAATTTTAAGAAACTGGCTTGTGTAGTTGTGGGAGTTGGCAAGTCAGATATCTGCAGGACAGGCAAGCAAATCAGAGACTCGAAGGGCAGAATAGCTGAAGTTCAAGGCCAGGCAGGAGGTAGGATTTCCTTTTCCCCACAGAACCTCTGACTTTTCCCCTTAAGGTCTCTAAATGATTGGACCCCCATCCACTCATGTTACACAGGGTGATGTTTCACCGGAAGTCAACTGGTGTAAGTGTTAATCACACTGGAAAAATATGTTCAGAGTCACACATTGTTATTTGATCAGACACTGGGTACCATGGGTGTCATGGCCTGGTTGAATTGACAGGTGAATTCACAGTCACTGAAGGTTAGTGTTGTCCCAAACAACAGTCAAGGTGGCCTCAATCCCCAGTGACATGGCATTTGGTAAGGAGACAGCATACCAGAACATAGAGGAAACCCAAGAACATTCCTCAGCTGAGGACACTGTTGGAATCAGGTAAGACATGCTGAATATACCCTCCAAAGGCTCTGACTCGGGTCTGGAAAGTGTGTTTCTTTCTGATTTCTACATAGAGAGATCTGTAAGACCGCAAGTTTAAGAATACTTTGGTTTTAGGACAGCAAGGAGGGATACGGAGAGATCTCTTCGGCTCTTCCTGTGCCTCAAGCCTGGGGCTACGTTGGGAGTGCCGTGCTCCAACGCCCTGCATGAAAGGGCCGGAAAACAGGACAGCAGCTGAGTGAGGAGTCCGGGTTGCCGTGGCTCATGCATGATGCCTGAGTCAGAGTGATTGATCAATTGAAGGTTGGGCTGACAGAGAAGAGTCTGCTCTGTGCTCAAGTGCCAAGAACATCCTGGGGTAGGGAGGTACAGCCTTGGGATAGGAAGGCTCCTTGCAGATAAAAGGGTGGCCCAAGCTGGGCACAGTGGTGCACACCTGCAATTCTAGCTAATTGGGGAGATGAGGCAGGAGGATCGACCCGGGCAACCTTAGCAACTTGGAGAGATGCTGTCACAAAATTAAAAAAATGAGAAAAACAAACAAACAAAACCTCCCAAAACAAAACAGAAGGAAAGAAAGAAAGAAAGAAAGAAAGAAAGAAAGAAAGAAAGAAAAAAGAAAGAAAGAAAGAAAGAAAGAAAGAAAGAAAGAAAGAAAGAAGAAAGGCTTAGCAAGGAGTCATCTTGTTTCTTCCTACACTTCATGGAAGCTTGGAGAGAGGAAGAAGCTTCTTATATGTCTCTTATATTCCTTTCTGCCTTTGTGCACCTCTGAACACTGCAGGGATTTAATTGCATCCCCACCTTCAGCAGGAATACTGTGGGCTCAAGAACAGAACTGGGTGATGCTTACTCATGAAGACAGGCTTTCTGCCAGAATGAGTATTTATTGGTCATGAGAGAAAAAATCAGCACACACACACACACACACACACACACACAGAGAGAGAGAGAGAGAGAGAGAGAGAGAGAGAGAGAGAGAGAGAGAGAAAGCCTGCATGACTGGTGTAGAGAGCTTTGGCTTCTTATCTTTGCCCTCTGAACACTGATTTTCAGCTGCAGTGGCTGCTAACCAACATGGAGGCTATGTTCATCCCTGGACACCATGAGGAGGTCCATGCCGTTACTGGACCGGTGTGAAGCTGTGCCTTGCCATTGGGAAGAGCTGAAACTTAGACTTTTAATTTCATCTCTCAGAGATATTACACATTTGGTCTGAGACTAGACTAGGTTAATAGTATTTATAGAGCTCATATGCATCTTACAAGAGAAAGTAAAAATGAATTCTGCAATTGTTTTGTGAATTAGACAAGTACTTTTTTGTATATTAAATGCTCATTTGCTTAATGTTTACATAAAATGTGATATATATATATATATATATATATATATGGGATACAGTAAAAACTATCCTTGTATTTTAATTTTTATTAGTACACGTTTGCTGTACATAAGTTTATATTAACTGTGGGGAGGCTGAAGGTTTAGCTCAGTGGCATAAGCACCTACCTGGCATGTGTGAGGTTGAGAGTTTGATCCCCAGTACAAAAAAAAAAAAAAAGATTAATTGTGGGGAGTTGGTTCATGTATGTATCTTAATTTTTCCATACCCTCTTTTTCTCTGCTCCTTCCCTCCTCCCTTCACAAGGACCAAACTGTGACGTTTATGAAAGAGGCTGAGGACCTCAGGACCTCGGCCTCGGCCTTGCTCTCCGTGTGCTTTTGCTCTGGTCATTTCCCTACATTGGTGTGGCGTAGCTCCACACACCCTTCGGGAGGATGCACAGTGGGTCATGATGGGTCATGATGGGGTCTCTTGTGCATTGTCACCTAAAGGAACTGCATGCCCACCGCGTGCCCGTTCACGTGAGGCTGGGCCACTCTGCTTTCTCTGTGTGCCGCTGCTTCGTTATTGGTCTACACTGAGAAATAATTTCAAATTTCTTTGTGAAAAAGTACCTTCTGAATTGAATTCAAGTTAAAATTTTATCTCCTGTTAGTTAGAATTGCTTCTTTTCAAGAGCATTCAACATTCCTTTCTCAGCTTTATCAATTTGGCTTGGGGTGTGTATGGGGGAGACAGACAGAGCACTCCTACTAGACTCCATGTATTAACTTTTATTCTGATCCAGTAACTTGAACTGCTTGAAAACTGAGTTTCAATGATCAAAGGGTAGAACAAAAATTATACTGAGTAGTGATTATCATTATCATGAGCATTCATTCATCAGTAGCAAGTATCACAGTAGAAGCTATCATGAAGGACAAAGTTTTCACTCAGGTCAGCTTTCTGTTGCTGTGACAGAATACCTAAGTTAAACAACTTAAAATGAAAGGTTTATTTTGGCTCATGGCTTCCGAGGTTTTAGTCCATGTCACATGGGCCAATCATTTTGGGCCCATATTGAGGCCCATGGACTGGAGTATATGGTAGTGAGGGGGAAAAAAAAAAACAGAGGAAGGGGCCATAGTCTCAAATGTCTCTTTCAAGGAATGCTCCCAGACTTAATTTCTTTCCACCAGATTTATTCTCTAAAGATGATACCTTCTCCTGATAGCACCATAAATTGGGAAACAAACTTTTGATACATGGGCCACTGGGGAATATTCGAGAACTAGACCATGTTACATAAAAGTATAAAGACTGAAAATAAAACACTGCATTTTAGATTAGTAGAATTTTTATGTAAATGAAAAAATTTTGAACAAAATGTAGGCAACAAAGGAACATGAATTCTATTCCTGGGTAAAATTTATACAGATAGCAGCATAACTCAAATTTGGTGGCCATTTGAATTCAAATGATCTAATTTTGAGTATAATGATATAAAAATGTATTTACCCTGTGTCTTAGTTACTTTTCTTGTAACAGAGACAAAAATATCTGACACCCAAAGTTAAAGAAGGAAAGTTTTATTTGGCTCATAGTTTGCAGAGGTCTCAATGCATAATCGACTGGCTCCAAGGCAGAGGGCATCAAAAAGGACAATGTTGGTGGTAGGCATACTATAGCAAAGCAAGAAGGGAGAGAAGAGGACAAGCCTCTTTCTGTCCCTTATATTGTGTGCAGGCTACCTGTCCTAGGGAGGGTGCAGCACTCACACCCTTAATTCCAACATTAGACCATGAATCAGGCACAAACCATAGATTCAGCCACCTCTAAAAAGCTTGCTCCTCATAACTGCATGAGGCTTTGGGGGGACTTCTAGACACAAACCACAACATCCTACTATAGGCAACAATTTTCACAGTGCCCTGGGTGCAGTCTTAAGTGGCAGGAATTAAAACTGTGAAAGGAGGCCTTTCCTACAATGTCTGTTTGATGTACTTAACTATATTTTATGTGGCATAATGTCTTCATTAAAGAGGATCAAATGTTAATGTACTAATTGCATATGCATTGAGCATATGTAAATTGGGAATCTGGGGGTCTCTGGGTCTCTGACTATGCTTTGCTTTTCAGAAAGAGACTCCCAAAGTGTGAATGGAGGTGGGAATAGGGTGTGGACGCTGCTTGCACACTGTACTTCTCACAACCTACTCAGCAGCTCCTGGAGTTAACTATATTACCACCTTACAAGAAGACTTTGTGCTTCTGTGAGGACTGATTTTTCAGTTCTTCAGAAAGACAGGGAGGGAATTATGATAATAAGCACACAAAACACCTTGATTTTCAGTCAAGCGCAGTGACAAGTTTTAGTTCATAATTTGGTGATTAGTTCCAGCATTATTTTCAATTAATTGTCTTAGTGCTATAATGTAGAGTTGAGAGTAAATTTGCAATTAGCATCATGTTGTAAAACCAAGGATACGTGTATCCTATGATGTAGAAGTCTTAGTTCTAAATATTTACCCTAGAGAGACATTTCCTCAGCTGCACCAGGAGATATGCATGCATGTTTATTGCAATGTCATTTGTAAATGATGTTGCAAAATACTGCAAATAACTGAAATATGTTTTTAAGGACGTATGAAGGAACTGTGGTCTATCTGCACTGTGGAATATGCATTGTGGGTTACAAATAAAATACCTAGACTTTTATATGTGGACAAAGAAAAAGAAAGGTTTGCTGGCCATATAAAATTTTTGTAATTTTTTTTGAATTTAAATGTTTGAAATTTTTTTGAATTTAAATTTTTTAAATTTAAATTCGATTTTTTAATTTAAGATTTTTTAAAATTAAAAAACACTTGATATTTTATGTATTTATATTATATTTACTTGCATCTTTTAATATGTGTACATTTTACCTTCATTTGCATACATATATTTGTGTGTTTGAAGAAGTATTGAACTCTAAGTGCAGTTACATCAATGAAAGTGAAGCAGTGCTAACCTTAAGATAGTGGTTAAAAACATCTTTATTTCATCCATAGTATATAAACAAAATTTTAAAAAAGTGTACTTATACAGGCAACTTGCCAATGTGTAAACAGTAGTTAATTTTGGATATAAGAATAGCACTATTTTCTCATTTCTATTTTTCTAAATTTTTCAAAGAAGGAAAATGGTTTATTCTTTTATGTTTGCTGCCTTATATTGTTGAAATGTCATTTTGAGTAAATTACTAGGAATTATGGTTTAATGTAAGAGGAAAATCCTTTCTGTAACTTTTAATTTAAAGCTTCTATTTTTAAGGTAAACCAGTGGTTCTAAAGTATGTGGTTCTGTGTAACTTTATGTCTTATTGCTTATAGGGAGGATCTGATTTAACTGGAAAACTGAATTTAAAATTATAAGCTAGACATCACAAATAGCAGCATATGCTTCTTGACCACTGCAATGCATCTAACAAAATATATTCAGTTATTTAATGATTTTATTTGAAAGTCACAGCTCCTATGAAACTGCATTCTGTCACAGCTATGCATTTTTAGAACAATTTTTTGTTTACTTTTCCAGTACTGGGGGCTGAATCCAGGGCCTCCACACTGAGTCACATCTCCAGTTTATGTTTTTTTGAGACAAGTTTTCACTAATTTGTTAACTTGCCAAGGTTAGGCATGAATTGGCAATCCTCAGTCTTTCTGAATTGCTAGGATTATAGGTGCATACCATCACACCCAGAAGAACAGGTTTTTATGGTGGTAAAGAATTTTATTTTGAGAAATTAACTTAATGAAATTAAAAACAGTTTTCTATTATTATAGAATGATAGTTTATTTTATTTTATTTTATTTTTCTACTGATGCCCTAATGGCCTATCTTTCCCTGATAGGTTCCCCTTGGATTTCAAATTTTAAACAAACGTTTCACCTCTCTTGTTCTTGTGTTCCCGCTATTAACACTAGGCAATCAGCTCAAGTTAGCTTATCAAAATGAGAATTAATGACTTCAATTATCTGCAAAGTTGAGGGGTAAATTTGGTCTCACAGTATACCGAGTTGCATGGCTTTGTCTCTTTTTTTCCCACATTCTGTCACCATTGGTCTTGCTTTCTGACTGACTCTTGCCAGGTAGATACGAGCACCCATCAATGGTTATTTTCCTTAAAGATCTGAATCACAAAGACCATAACTGTCTCACTTGGCAGTTGTAGCAACTGTGAGCTTCACAAGCTGGTCCTTCTTGGGTCATATGTCCCACGTGAAGAAGCAGGTTCTCCCTCAGATGACTCCCAAATGTTACCTATGTGGGCAGGACTAGGCACATGATTGACACCTCCATCTTCATCAGTTAGAAGATGCAGTAGTTCTCCCAGTGACAGGGGAACTCATGCCTACTGATACCAAGTCTACTGTATGAGCACAGCCACTGCTGGTTCCTAAACTGTACTATGGATACCATATACTGTTATCACTTGCTTGTCACCTCCCACTGAACTATTCATGGTCAGTAGAGGAACCATATCCTGCTAATCTTTGTATTCCTATTACTTCACACAAAATGTGGCTGACACTCAGAAGTTCATAAGCTTCTGCCATCCTGGGAAACCCAGTGAAGGGCACCAGAGGCAAGCAGCCCCTCCTGTGGTCCCTCTGCCATCACAGGAACCCAGATGAATGATGCCTGAGGAGGGTGGTTCCTCCCCTCGCTTCCACCAGGAGTGAGGTGAACCACTTGGAAGGGGCCAGAGACCAGCAGGAATGCCAGTGACACAACAATTGACATAGTCCAAACTGAGGTACAGTAGATGGACGGGGAGACTAGTGATGTGAAAATTCTGAAGTAAAAATAACAATATGAGCCAACAGGTGACTGAGACTTTTTCAGGACCAACAACCAGCTTGGGAACAATCCAGACCTTGACAGAAGACATTCCTGAAGAATAGATTTTTCCTACAGAAGCCCTGACACTAGTGATACAGCTGCCTACTGCAAAAATTCACAAAGATCATCACAGGAAACAAAATAAAATTTTTTGAAATAGAACATGACAAGAGAAAGAAGGAAAATGCAGTCTCTGACCTGCAGCCCATCCAGAACAAGTCCAGGACACATTGATATAGAAGAAAATGGAACACCTACACCTGAAATTTATGAAATGATAGCAGCCAAAGTAAAGAAACAAATCTATGACGCTATAGAAGAAATCAGGTCAGAAAGAATCTCTCAGATAGAAAAAGAAAAGTCAGTATTTTTCAAGAAAATGCTTAGCAAATCTAGAGCAGAGATAGATTAAAAATAATAGATGATGACAGGAAGAGGATGGAAATTGTGAATGATCAACACAGAGAGAAACAGAATATATGAAATGGATTCAAACAGATATCCAGGAAATCAAAAATTCCATTGAAAGTTGTCAAACTTGGCTTGCAGACATACTTTCAGACAGGATCATGAAAGGAATCATGAAAGGAATCATGAAAGGAAAGATCTCTTGAAACTAACAGAAGATCAGGAAACAACAATTGAATAGCTACCAGACAATGCAAAAAAAAAATAATATAAGAATAGCTGTGTCAGTGAAAAAGCAGGAACCAACACAAATGACATTAAAAAATGTTAGCAAATGTAATAGCAGAAAACTTTCCAAGTGTGGGAAAAAGAAGCTGACATACAGATAAGTGAGGCATGGCGACCTCCAAAATAAATCTACAGAAAGACATATAATAATAAAGATCCCAGAAATTCAGCAAAAGAACAGAATTTTAAAAACTGCTATAGAAAAGAGACAGATCACCTATAAAGAAAAGCCCATCAAAATCATGGCAGACTTCTCAGTACAAGCCCTCAAAGCAAGACGAGCTTGGAGTGAAGTATTCAAGTGCTGAAAGAAAATAATTTCCAAACCAGATTGATGTACCTTACAAAGCTATTTTTCAAAATTAATGGATAAATAAGATATTTCCACAGTGAAGAGCAACTGAAGAAATTTGTGATCAGCAAACTAACACTGTGAAGGGTACTGAAAGATATTTTAGACAGAGACAAAAATGACCACAATTCCATAAACAACAACAGAAAGAACCCACCAAGCAGAGCAAGCAATTAAAGAGAGAGGAAAAGTAGGGAACCAACAGCAGGAAAATAACATGACTAAGACAAGCCAATACATATCATTTGTTACCATCAATATATATGGTCTCAATTCACCAATCAAAACAGACTGAAAGAATGGAACAAGAAACAAGATCCAAAAATATTCTGTATACAAGGAACACATTTAACTAAAAACATTTATAGATTAAAGGTCAACAGACAGAAAACAATACTCCATGCAACAGGAACCTAGAAAAAAGCAAGGGTAACTATTCTGTTTATAGACAACATGAACTGCAAACCATGAATAATCAAAAGAGATGAAAAAGGGTCTGGGTTATACCTCAGAGGAAGAGCACTTGCCTGGCAAGTGTGAGGTCCTGAGTTTTATTCCTGGTACAGAAAAAAAAAAAAACATGTGAAGAAGGTCTCTACATACTTCATACTTGTTAGGGGAAAAACTCAAGAAGAAGAGATAGCAATCATGAATGCACCAAATGCACCAAATATGGGAGCACCCAGCTATATAAGACAAACATTGATAGACATGGAAGCACATGTAAACAATAACACAACTGTAACAAGGGACATTAATAAATCATTGCTACAATGAGAAGGTCAACAAAACAAAAAATCAGCAAAGAAATAATAGAACTGAACCAAACCTGTGAACAAATGGACTTAGTAGACATCTACAGGGTGTTCCACTGAACAAAAGCAGAATATACATTCTTCTCAGCTGTACATGGGATGTTCTCTAAAATAGACCATATACCAAGCCATAGAACATACTTAAGTAAATGCAAAGGAATTGAAATTATCTCATGCATATTATGTGACCATAGTGCAAAAAAATTGAAGTTAATGGCAAAAGAAACTGCAAAAACTCCATAAACACATGGTAAATAACACCCTCTTGAAATTAAAGAAGACAAAATTAAAGAAGACAAAATTAAAGAAGAAATTAAACAATATCTGTAATCAAACAAAAATGCAAATAAAACTTATGGAAATCTGTAGGACATGATGAAAGCAGTCCTAAGAGGGAAGTTTATAGCAGCAAATTCCTACATGTGGAAAACAGAATGAGCACAAATAAATAACTTAATGATACACCAGATTTTCTAGAAAAAGAAGAGCAAGTCAAACCTGAAGTCCATACAAAGGAGGAAATTATAAAGATCAGGACATAAACTAATGCAATTGAAACTAAGAAAACAATACAAAGAATCAATGAATTGAAGAGTTGGTTCTTTGAAAGAGCAAACAGAATTGATAAACCCTTTTCAACCTTATCTGAAAAGGAAAAGAAAAAACTCAAATTCATGCAATAAGGAATGAAAATGGTGAAATCACTGTAGAACCTGTAGAAATTCAGAAAAACCATCAATACTTATGCTGTGAAAATTGTTACTGAGAGAATATAGAAAATACAGAAGAAATGGATATATTTCTAGAAATGTATGAATTACCAAAGCTGAATCAAGAAGATATAAAAATATTGAACAACCCAGTATTAGTTAATGAAGTTGAAAACATAATTAAAAACTTACCAATATAGAAAAGCTCAGGTTCTGATGGATTCAAAGCTGAATTCTATAAGAAATTTAGAGAAGATTTAGTGTCAATACTCCTCAAACTCTTTAATGAAATTGAAAGGGAACCAATTCCCCTTAATCGACACCTATGGATAAGAAAGGAAAGCCTGGCTATTGCTCCAGCTGGCAGCAGATGCTGGCATCATCCATGTGGCAGTGGTTTTAGGTGCATACAGAATGCAAGAGTTCTGAGGTGAAAAAGGCTTCTGCCCTAATTCCAAGCAGTGTGCCCTTGAGAGGGCAGTATGTGAAGCTACGTGAAGCCAGAGGCGCAGTGGAGAACACAGAAGTTTGGAAAAGCCAGGAACATGGATCATCTAAGGAAAGCCGCAAGGAAGGAGCAAAGCCAGCCCAAGAGAGAAGCCATGGGAGCTACAAGCAGCAAAAGTGCTGTAGAGATGGAACCATGTGAGCCTTTTGTAGCTTACAATTTGCCACAGATAGTTTCAGATGCTAAATGTGGAACTCCAGGGCTTAATGTTTGCCCGGCTGGATTTTGGATTTGCTTTGGTCCTAACACTTTGTATCCCCTTTTTTTGTACCATTTGGAATGGTAATATTATTTTGTACCATTGAATGTTGAAAGTGTTTAGCTTTTCACTTATACAAGGGTTCAGAGCTAAAAGTTTGCCTAAGATCTCGGGAGAGATTTGGGACTTGGACTTTTCAGCAGTGCTGAAACTGTTAGGACTTTGACGACTCTTGGAGATGGACTAAATTCTTTTGCATAAGTGATGTGCATGAGTCTTTAGGGTACCAGGGGAAGAATGTTATGATTTGAGTCTGGATGCCCCTCCAAAGCCTCAAGCAGTCATAGAGGTGAGCTTCTAGGGTTTGTGAATGTCTCATGGCCCAACACTGGGATTATGGGTTTAAGGCCAAACCTAAGTGGTTGTGGCCTACGTAAAATATAAAGGATGGAAAGAGTCTTCTCTCCATGCTCACACTCTTTTGTTCTTGTTGTTTGTGCTGTTGCCCTCTGCCATGTGGTACTCTGCCTTGGAACCAGCTGATTATGGATTGAAACTTCCACAAACTCTGTGCTAAACAAACTCTTCCTTCCTTCATGTTGGGTGTCAAGTATTTTGTTTCAGCAATGAGAGAAAAGTAACCAGTACAGTTCAAAAGCTCGATACAAATATTAATTACTGAAGTAGAATATCAGTTTGAAGAAACATCTCTCAAATTATAGTCACACAACACTATGATAGGAACACATTCTGGGAAATGTCCTATTGGTGACATGGTCCTTATGGGACCATGACAGGGGTGTACTTAATATAAGGGCCTTCATTGTCATATAGTGTTCATCATCATCAGAATGTCAGTATGGGGTGTGTGTAACTGTTGTGCTGTCTTTTTTAATGTTTCTTAGGTCATTGTATTACTGACCTATGAAAAAAATTAATAACTGGATAATTCAAATAATGGAGTTTCATTGAGTTGATATGCAATTTTTAATACATAGGGCAAACTATATTCAGTTGGCACATTGCCATATATAGTATTTGTTTTGATGTTAGAAAAATACAGCTTAAAGTCAATGATATTTAGAACTTTGATGAACTCTCTGGCTACATTTCTCTGGCATCTTTGGATTAGCATAGGGTACCAGATATGAATAATCTGCTTCAAGCAAAGTATTTGCCTAATGTATAAGACATGAAATGCATTAATTCTGTTAAATTGTGGTTAGTCATTTAGTGCTATATTTTTGCTTACAAAGGCAAATTATCCTGCAAGTTTCTGGAAGTCATGACAGAAAGAAAATTAATGAATTTTTCTTCCCATTTTTATGTTCTCAGAGACTTGAGATTTAACAGAATAAGAGAATTGCAGACAGTGCCTCCAAGAAACTGAAGAATCTGAACACTCTGTAAGTATTTATTACTAATCTGTGGAGTTTTTGAAATTATGAACTAGATTGTTTGTAATTTACCATGAAAATTGAGGGTAGTGAACAGCCCACAGAAGACTGAAACCTTGCCACAGGTCTTGTAACCGGCAACATTCTGTAGTTTCTTTCCATTGCAAATGTTGTCCCTACCTTCCAAATTTGGGAGATAGTCTTATTTATTTGTCATATATATTCTATTTACTTAAAAAAAAGCCTCCCAAGATGAAGAAACTGGGGGGAAAAGTGGAAAAGTAGCTTGTTTTTGAGGCCTACACCAAGAAAGCAACAAAAATGAAATTAAAAGTAGTAATTGACTCCCAAGCACCTGGTTTCTCTTCTTATTTAAGGTATTACAAAACATTCATAAAATCATGCAGACAAAAGGGGCAACTTCATGGCTAAGCACTGAACAATATTCAGTTTATTCACCCAGCAGATATCATTTACCAGTTGTACTCTCAGCACTTTGTAGCCTGTGGATCCAGACCAAATACACATGACCTTTCTGGGACATAGCCAACAATCTCCCCTAGTGGGAAGTCAGTAATTAAGGCCCAACTGTAATACATGGATAATTAAAAAATATGATCAATGCTGTAAAGAAAAAATGTTTTGAGAGATAAGAAGCTTTAAACGTCTTAAGAGTGCACAATGTTTAAAGTCATTTTACGTTGCATATAGATTAGCCCACAGAGTGAACACACTGAGTTTAGACTCTCTGATGTGTTTAAATGCATGTGAATGTCCTTCTCTACTTGTCACAATATTTTTATAATCCAGTCTACAGTTTTATCAACAAGGCTAACACTTTACCATCTCTTGGCCAACTTGTTCCTTCTAACCTCCTTGTGAGATCATGACTTCACACTTGCACTTTTTCTCATCTGGCTTTTCCAGTAACTGTTGCCCAAACACACACATATGTTGCCACAGTATTTCTGATTGGGATGATATAGGAGCACAACAAAATAAAGACTGCAGGATTTATTATTTTTTTTTTAAATGAAAGCAGTTACTCAAAGTACAATGAGCAGAAAACTTGCCTGGCATGCTTGTGGACCCAAGAGACTGGCATAGAACTCTCTGAAGGGCTCAGACATGGGCATTCTAATGTGTATCTCTTGGGGACTGGTTTTGGTTCTTGGGGAATGCCATCATTTATACCTTTTCTCCCTATATACAGAAACGTATCTTGTTTATCTGATGATTAATATCAAATGTTATAAAATGTTATCAAATATTTTTATTAGAGATATTTACCACTAAAATATTTTTTGAGAATTATGATAACCTGTTGACTTCTATTGAGATTTTGTCACTTCTTGGAATTACAGTTAGACAGTTCATTAATAGCTAATGAATAATTCAGCTGTTTTGTAGAAATTATGCTCGCTATTAATTTGTGTCTAATTATTTTTTGAATCATAATAAAATAATAATTATAGTTCATACTTCATTCTGTAGTAGCTGATTTATGTATATCTTCTCCATTTCATGCTGCTATTTCTGTGGAAGATGTCAGCACTGCCACTTTACTATGAATTTGAGACTCAGTTATCCAAGTCCATATAATCAAGTGGGCAGAGTAAGCTCCCCTTGACAGTTTGATCTGTGTATCTCTGGGCTACATCATTTCTTTTGGAAATTTCCCTGGAATAACATATGGTAGATCACCTACATGTATGTATGAATACGGGTACTGGTGTGTGTGTGTGTGTGTGTGTGTAGTGACTTTTTAGTTCAGAAAATAAGGTAAGAAATGCAAACTATTGAGGTAGTAGAGAACTCATGTTGGCTCATGTAAAGACTCAAGAGTCTTTACTAATTCTTTTATAAAGGCAAAGGAAATTTTAGATAACTTTTAAAAATAGTGTTAAATTTTTTATGGGAGAATATTAAGAAGTTTTAATCATATGGATCTTTTATCAGCACATCAGTACAGAGCCAATGAGGAGTTCCTGTGTCCCCGGGCCGCCTTTGTGCTGAACTGTGTAGGCATTACTCTCTCCTCTCATACTTTATAACAAGTAATGAACATGCTGTTCCTTTGCTATGAAAAGATGGGTTTTCTCAGGAACAATTGGCATCTTTGTGTGAAACCCAAAGCTTGCTAAGATGTTTATTTTTAAAAATTCTAGAAATGCTATGCATTGAGGAAGCCTAGCAGCTGCAGGTGAGCTAGAGGATGTGTTATCTAAAGACTCTGGATTCAGCCCCTGGAGTGTATCACAGTGATGCTTGGCAGAGCTCGGTGACTCACCAGGATGCGTCAGCCTTCCAGGTTCTGGACGAAACTGATAAGAGGAACACATTCGGGAAGCAGAGAGAAGTTCCATGGTGGACAATTCGACTGTGCTTACAGAAAAGATGATTGTGACCTAGAGAAACAATAGTTACTAAACCATAAGGACAAAAGTCTAGACTTTACTTCAGAAATAAAAGAAAGACATGCTCTTATTTAAAAAAAAAACCTAAAAAACCAGATTCATCTGCAGATGATGTGTTTGGTTTGCTGTGTTCTTCTGAAAATGGAACTCTGTTTACAGGCAGGGCACTGGCAGCCTGAGGGCATAGTCAAAAGCGAGTGTCATTTCTGGTCCTGCAGATAATTCTGTGAATGTTGGGAATATTTAACTCTCTAAGCACTAAGATTAGTAGTATTTCTCTTAAACTTTTATTTTGAAAAATTTAAATGAATTAAAAGCATGTTTTATACATTTCACCTCATTTAACATTTTGCCACATACCAATTACTCTCTCTGCCTCTCTCTACACATACATGTGTGCACACACACAGACACACTTGTGCATGCTTCTTCATGTGTGTACATGTGCATATAAATATATATATTCTAATATATATATGTATTTTTAATTTGGCCGACGAATTTCCAAGTAACCTGAAAATATCATAATACTTCATTCTTGATAATTTATTGTCTCCTAACCACAAAAACATATTGTTTAATGATTGCAGTATCATCTTCATACCCAAGAAGAGTAATATTTATTAAATAATATATCTGACTTAGAATTCATTTTCTGTTTCCCCCAAGGTTTCCCCAAGTTTCATTTATAAATATTTTCCTTCTTGATCCAGGATTCATGACAGGTCTTGTTGTCACTTTTTAAAAAATCAGTATGTTTTAATTTCAAACACCTGACTGTTTTTGTCCCTCAGCACATTGGTCAGGTTTAACAATCCAAACCTAGCCAGGAGCATGATCAGGATTTATCTGATTATTTCCTCCTGGTCAGCGGTCATGCTGCTATCTTTGGCTGACTTCTTGGGTATTTGTGTTAGCCAGTGTTCATGACTATAGTAAATACTGAAATAAACCAATTATAAAGAGAAGAGGTTTTCTTGGCTTATGATTTTCCTGATTCTAGTCCATGTCTGGGTTGCATTACTTTGAGGTCTCTTCTATGGGTCCCAGATGGCAGTGGCAAAGAGCAATGGCAACATTATAGCCAGGAAGCAAAACAAGGAGGAAGAGGATTGGATCCCACATCTTCTTTGGGAGCAGCCCTCAGTTATCTACACATCACGAGGCACCACCCCTTGAAGATGCTACCATCTCCCACTAGTGCCATCCAGGGGACCGACCTGTAATACATAGTTCCTTGGGGGGCATGAGAGAGCCAAACTGTAAAAGCAGTACTTGGAGTTTTAGTACATCCTGTTACCCAACAGTTTTTATTAATGATTTTAGAATCCATTGGTAACTATTCCTAAATATATTACTTCATTTCTGGTTGCAAAGTAGCAGTTTTTAAAATCTAAGATCCATGTACACTCTTTGAATTTCTGCCCTAAGAACTTTTTCATTTTAGTATCATGTGTAACCATGAATTTTCCACCCCATTCACTGTGTTATAATTTGCTACTGTCATTATTTTTTAATAATATAATTAATTTTTGAGGCTACATTTTGCATATTATTTATTTGTCATAACACGCAACATGTATTAAGTCAAATATAACCTCTTCTGTGCATTACTGTGTGGGACAACTTATTTTATTGGACCAAACTCATTGCAATTCATTTGGTATTGATCAAATCAATGATCAAAATGTTTCTCTCTATAGTTACCCTTGCATTTTCAATCAATATCTCTTATATGCCATATAAAGAAAATTTATGTGTTATAATTCCACTTCTTTTTAAATACTAGGGTTCTAAAACTAAGAAAAAACTCAACATTTAAAATATCAGTGTTGGTAGTCAAGGATGTTTCAGTTAAATTCAACCAGTACATAATGGTGTAGTTTAACTCATGCTGAAAATGTAAAAACCCAGCATCTTTTGAATACCACAGTTTTATTATTATTTTTAAAGCTTGGATTGTTCCACATTTGATTATAGTAACCTTTCTGATAGCTCTGTGTTCTTTAGTCATATTCTCTTTATTTTTTTCAATGTTTCTTATTCTTTGACTCAAGATGATTCAAGTTCACTTTGAACTTCCCCTGACACAGCTTTGGAAAGAGCCAAGTATTTCCTTTGGATAGAAATATTATCTAGCAATCAAAATCTTGGCCATTAAATTTATAACCCCCCTCAAGTTTACACTGCTATAGCCAGTTCAAATCTGACACTGCATGATTTTTCTTTTGCAATTTTTCCCTAGTTTCATATTTATGCATTCTTTTTGATAGTGAGAACATTGTTTTACATAATAGAAATTATTTTATTGATTTCTAAATAATTCAATAAAATAATTACTTAGACAACATTTACATTGCATTCAGTAGTGTGAATATTCTAAAAATGATTTAAACTCTATGGAAGGATATGTGTAGGCTACAAGAAAATACTACACTACTTTATGTAAAGGAGTTAAACATCCATAGGTTTTAGTATCTATAAGACCCTGGAATCAGTCCTGCATATGATAGTAACATGTTTCAAAAGTCAAGAGTATACAAAAACATTAAATATCATTACTACTCTTATCTCTCTAATCTTAGCAAATGCACATTGTAGAAGTAGCTGTTCCTTTAGTTTTAATTTAATCATCCTTATTTCTGTTTAGCAATAATAAACACATATTCACAGATATGCAGACATGCTACTAAATAGTATAGGCATTAGTATACATATTTTATTTCATCTTCTTTCTTCCACAAAAAATGATAGATTTTACCTTTCATCAGTTAATAGAATATCTTCTGGAAATCATTTTATATGTAGTTTTATATTAGTCAATTTCCCATCAGTAGGAAATATACACAATACCACAGTTTAAAGGAGGAGTTGGCTCATTTGATCAGCCCATGGCCACCTGGCTCTGAAGCAGGAGTGGTGTGAGAGAAAGGTATGGTGCTGGAAAGCTTTTACCACATAGCGGCCCAGAAGCAGAGCAACAAGTGGAGATGGAGAGAAGAATCCACCTTGTTGGGTCAGGCTACCAGTGACCTACTTCTTCCAAACAGACCCATATTCTGAATATGAGACTTTTGGGGGTGATTTTACATTTTAACCATAACATTTTGCCACTGATTTCCAAAAGTTTTATGTCAATATCATTATGCAAAATGCATTTTGCCCATGTCTAAGAGTTGCCAGTCTTAACTGTTCCAGCACTGCTGTTATGTCCAAGTTAAAAGTCCCCTTGAGCAAACTTGTAGCTCTAAGCCACTGAAAAATTTTTTTAAAAGTTGAAATTACTTACATAAAATAATGTAGGATAAGTTTGTTTATTCCAAAATGGAGCAATAAGGAGATGGAAAGTAGTGGGACCAAAGCAAGACTGAAACCCAGTAGGGCAAACGTTAAATCCTTTAGTGCCATGTACAGCAACCTGGACAAGTTGTGGTGAGATGTGGACTCCAAAGAGCATAAGAGGTCTTGGCTCTGTGTCATTGCCTGTTGTACCCCACATGATTTCTTTCTTGGGGTATGTCTGCTTACTGCCTGTGAATTTCCTCAGCAGATGATCCACATTTTGGGTATCTTCAATTTCCTGTAGTCTCCACAGCAATTTCAGTTTCATTCTCACAGCTGCATGCATTGTCATCTCATGGGCTCTTTGCAGGAACTATGGCCCTGTCACAGATTTTTTTCTTGGCTTCCCAAACCTTCTCAAATCTGGGTAAAAACTTCTGTGACTCTGTAACTCTTGCATGCCTGAAAAAAACAGCACGATGCACATGATGCCAAGATCTGCCACCAGGTTGAACAGCAGCTTGGCCCCCTTAGATCATGGCTGCAGCAGCTTCTGAATGGCTGAACTCAGGGACATGCTTCCTGAGGCAGCCCTGAATGAGCAGGTATTCCATGGGCTCTCTTTGTACATGAAAGATTTACAGCTTGGCTTCATTAAACCTGTGATGGTTGAGGTCTTATTGATTTCTGGAATGCCCTCATGGTATCTTTCCTCATGTCCTTGTTTAAAGTACTTGGCTTGTTTTTAATTCTAAACTTTTTAGCAACCATGCTTTATTGTCTTAACTTTACTAATGCTTTCTTTCAGCAGAATTGTATTTTTTTCCCAAATTATTAGCTCTGCTCTTTTTCCTGATTCTCACTGTAGATATGGATAAAGTTGGCCCAAAGTACCCATGCCATAGTCTGAATATCATGCTGTTTTCAGATTTCCACTAGATTAATTAGTTCATTGCCCTTAGTCTTAATCTCCTGCAAAGTCTCAGCACATGGGCGGAAGACAGACAAATTTTTTTTTGCTAGAGAGCTACACACATGGCTTGTAGTCCAACTGTCAATGAAGTTCTTTTTCCAACTGAAACTTCATGAGCCTGGACTTTATTGTCTACATTTCTACCAGCACTCTAGTCTTATGAACTCTGAAATCATCCATTAGGTTTTGCTTCTAGCATTCTGGGTCTTCTGTAACCTGCATTCCTAAACATTTGCAAATGCATTCTGCAAGCCAATTTGAAAACTCCTGAACCACATGGTTTGGTATGTTACAGCAAAAACCCCACTCCGGTTAGCAATTTTCTATATTAGTACATTTCTTGTCACTGTATAAAATATGCTTAATTTAAAGGAGAAACTCACAGTTTCAATGGATTGTGTCCATTTTTAGCCAGTTGCAAGGTAGAGACAGCACGGTAGAGGAAGGCTGTTCACTGTTTGGAGGCCAGGAAACATACGAGAGGGGAGTCAGGGACAATAATCCACCCTTGCAAGTTATACTCCAGGTGACCTGCCTTTTCTAACCAGCCTTCACCTCATGGGCTTTTGAGGGACACTTGAGCCTTTTGAGGGACACTTTAGGTCTTATCTACAATAGGTTAATAAAAGTCTTAGTGGAAGTTTTTTATGGCACTACTGTACTTCATTCTGAGTGTGCAATAGTGTATACAATCATTTCATACACATGGTCATTAAAATTTCCCCTAGCCTATCATCCTTTTATCCTTCCTTCTTTCATTCCTTCCTTTCTTCCTCTCTCTCTTCCTTCCTTGTTCCCTTCCTTTCTTTCTTCCCTCCCCTCTCTTCCACTCCCTATTTCTTTTCTTCTTGCTAACTTGATATATTGGTCAGGCTGGGTCAAACTGTTGATCTTCCTCCTGGAATACTGGAATTATGGTGCATCACTACACCCAGTCCTCAACATTTTTCCACTAAATATTGTGCAATAATGGAACATTGAATTAAGTAGCTCACACATCTGACATTTGTAGAGTGGAACAGAAAGGTAAATTTTTAGGAGTGAGGTTGGCAGATTAAAGGGTCAGCTGCATACACCATTTTGTTGGATGTTGCCAAAGCTTCCCACAGTGATAGAGTTCACAGTCACCAGCAATACACGGCAGCATCACCCAGTTAATGGTCATCGAGTTCATAAATTTGATTATTTTTGCTGACATAATAGATAAGAAATGATATCTCAGCATAGTTTTAATATGCATTTTTAATTATGAGTGAAATTTAAAAAAATCTTTCATTAACTTAAAGTCTATTTGTTTACTTTTTCTGTGAACCGTCTGTTCATGTCAATGGTCTATTATTAGGATTTTAATTACTTTAGCTTTTAATTCCATATTTTAAGGGAGATTGTCAGTTCATCTGTGATGTATGCTACAAATATATTCTCCTAGATCTTCAGGTGGCTTTTGGATTTGCTTAACATATTTTTTTGTTATAACAAGAGAGTTTTTGGTTTTAAATTTTAGGTACTTAAATATATTCATCCTGGGGCTGGAGGTGTAGCTCAGTGGTAGGATGCTGGCATGCACAAGACCCTGGGTTTGATTAGCAGTACCGGAAAAAACATATAATCCTCTCTTTTATTACCTTTAATTTTTCAAGTGTAATTAGAAAACTTTTTCTGCATCAAGTTTAAAAAAGAATGAACACATTTTCTTTTAATAATTGTGTAGTTTCATGTTTTTACATTTGTCACATTTGTCACACCATTTATTTTAAAATTCACTGATTTAAATAGTAAAATTCACTGATTTAGTATGTCACTTTTATCATATACTAAATTTTCATATTTACTTGGGTGGATTTTCAACTTAGAATCAACGAAACAAAACTGATATTTTCTTACTTACAAAATTCCATTGATTATTCAGACCTCCTTAGTTTTAACATAAGATTTTTTTTCTCTATTCTGGATCCCATATATTTAGTCATCATGTTTCTTTAAGTTCCTTTTGGTTGTGACAGTTTTTGAGAACTTTTTGGTATTTGTGACCATGGAAATTTTGAGGTACACTAATCAAGAATACTGTAGGATGTCTCCATAAGAAATACTACTTTTAAAAGGAGTTACACTTTTCCTTCTTGTTCTGAGTATATAAAATGCAACTGATTTTTGTATATTGACATTGAATCCAGTGAGCTTGTTAAGTAAATCCATGTTAGTTCTAACTGTTTGCTTAACAACTTTTTGAATTTTATGTATACACAATCTTTCCCTTTGGAAATAAAAAAAAGTTTTCTTTCTACTCTTGTAGAGCTTTAGAGGACAGCTTGTGATGTTAGCTGGATATTTTTGGAAAGACTTATTGGAGGAGACACTGACACATAACAAGGCTGTGATTGATTTGTGGCAAACTACAAATAAATGATTGCTCTGTCTTTGCTTTTGCAGAGTGATGAAGTAAATGTATTATTCTTTTGTTGCTCAACAATTAACCTCATCATTAGTAGTTAATAGAGTAATCTATCTCCACAAATTTGGCACTGCAGCATAAATCGTGCTTACCTTCCTCAACATGAGACCAATTATTCTGTCTATTGACTCATTCTGACCCCCAAAGTGGTTCTTATAGTGTAATTTCCCCTACCAATCAGTCAGAGTACTGAATGTGCTGGTAGACAATTGAAAAATGATCACAGAAAGGCAACTAAAAGGGCATACTGCCTTTTATCTCTGGCTACTCTCTTCCTAATGAATTTCTCTTTCCATTTCTCTGCCAATGAAAATCACATCAGGAGAATAAAGCAGAGTTAACTGGTCTTGATTTCAATTTTTCAAATGTTTGCAGTGGGTCAAGGCAGAAATGTTTGTGGGTAACTGGACAGCTGGTGGGAAAATTCTAGACAGAGCCAAGAAAGTTTCCAAGCAATAAATAGTTTTCTCTAAGATCTTGGTGAACTCTGCTTCATTATTTTTGTAAATCTATTACTGGAGAGTATCAAATTTTGAATATGATTTTTGGTCTCTTTGTCTCTGTCACTATTTTGTTTTGTATCAGGAAGTGGCATCTAAGATGCAGGACTCCTGTGGAAGGAACTCATAGGCTGCTAACTGGGTTTTCATTTTCCAGGGAATGTTTCATCTGTGAAACAGATCAAGAATGATAAATTTATAAAATCAATGTGTTTATTCAAAAATAAGAAAGTAGAGGACTGAGCATGTAGCTTGGTAGTAGAATACGTGGTTAACATACATATGACCAGGGTTCAATTCCAGCATCAGCATATTTGCTGATTTAGATATTTCTAAATATGTGAAAAATGACCAAAGCCTTGGTATTTTAAATAAAAAAGAAGTTATGTTTTTCACAGTTCTAGTGGTAAGAATCTTAAACTGAAGATGTTGGATGGACTGAATCTCTCCAGAGACTCTGGGGGAGAATCTGTAGTTCTCTTGCAGCATCTGGTGTTTCTAGGTTGGTATCATTCTAACGTTAGTCTCAATTTCTCTCAGTTCCCTTTCTCTTAGGTTTCTGTGTGAATCTTTTTGTGTCTTTTTCTTTTGTGATTGAACTTACTGTCTACCTAGATAAGGCAAGGTAAATTCCCATTATGACATCTTTAATGATGTCACTGAAAACCCCTTTTTCCTATCTGGTGAGATTTAAAAGTTCCAGGACTTAGAATCTGACATTCAACCTCTTACAGAGACATCGCTGCTGGTGTTTTAGGGATAGCTAAAGATACAACAGTATTTGTGCTGTACAAATAGCTCATATTTAAAGAAACACTAACCTTGAATTGCAAAGAAAATAACAACACATAGAAAAGCATGCATTTTATAGATTATGGAAACTAATATCGTAAAAAGGAAAATATGACATAAGACATCATACCATCTGAGGGAGAATCCAGTATTAAATATTGACTGTGCTTCTTTTGATATCAGAACACAGTTAAAAAACCATGAAAGGTGAAGAGCTGATATGGTCGGGGTCTGTCTCTGTGTCATAAAAATGAAGGTAAATGAAGTCATTATTATGGAGAAACCATTCCAACTGCTTTTCCTCTGCTCACTCATTTAATAAACTCTGTAAAGCACCCACACGACCCCTATTTTACAGCTGAGGAAGCTAAGTGCAGAGAAGCTGGCTTATTGGTCAACTCTGCAGAAAATCTAAGTGGTCAAGCTTACCCAGACCCAGTATACTGGCTTCAGAGTTCGTGTTCCCACTTTTCACACTGCCCCTCATAAACTACAGACTCCACTGGAAGAAATTTTAACTTTTGTATCTGTGAAATGATGACTAACATTTTCCTAGATTATGTAAATGTGCAAGTGCCGTACTTAAAAAAAACTTGTAAAATGCACAACGAACACTATAGCTCCTCATTCTCTGGGCTTGGGGACTCTTGTGACAGTCTGTTAAGATTTTAGCAGCACAATTCTTTTTTTGTTTTGTTTTTCGGTCTTTTTGAAACAGGGTCTCGCTATGTGGTTCAAGCTGGCCTTGAGCTTACTTTGTAGCCCAGGCTGGTCTTGAACTTGCAATGATCCTCCTGCCTCAGCCTCTTAAGTGCTGGGGTTACAGGAGTATACCACTATGCCTGGCTAGCAGGACATTCTAATCCTCCACCTTGCCTGGCAAGTACTTTTCACTTCCTTCTCTTAGTTGTGCCCTTTTCCCAATGATTGTTGGGAGTTGGCATTTTGGTACTGGCTACTGATGGAAATTTCTAGGGTGGGTAGCAGGGAAAATATGGTTTTTATAAAAACCATTTCCAAAGCCCTTTCTCTGGTAGGCACAGCCAGGCATTTCTCAGCTATAAGGAATGATCTTTACTGGGCACTCAAGTCTCCTTACAGGCTCATCAATTGCCTAAGTTTTAATTTATATGACTCTGATTTTAGGGGTCCTGCTCACAGGTAGATACATTGTGCCTGGTCTCAGAAGAAAGCTCCAAAATGGTGAAAAGACCCATGAACCAGCAATTCCCTTAGGAGTACATTTTGCCGTTTTTATAATATGCCCATATTTTAGGTGCACCAGAATCAACATATATTGATGCTCGCAAGTCAGCTATGCATTCTTACTCCCGCTACCTTCGATAAACTCGCCGGACTGGTTTCTAAGTCCTCCTGTGCCCTACCTAGGTCACTATCTTCTAGCCTAGTCCCTGGTCGCAGTCTTGCATTTGCTTCCTATCTCTTCCGAATCATCAAGTTTTCCTTTATCATTGCATCACTCACGCATGGAGGTCTTTTATAATTTCTGTAACATTAAGCTATAGAATGCCCTTGACCCAGCATCTCTTTCTTTCTCTCTAGTCTCCCTGTCTTCTCCTTCCTTCTAAGGATGCAATGCTTTCCTTCCTTTCTCTCATAAACCTACTCATGTTAGTTTGTAACACTTTCGCTCCATTGGAAAGGCTTGTTTCATGGTGGGGCAAGCTGGGCCCCTGTAGTTCACGGGAGAGAGTTAGCGTAGGGGGCACCGGACACCGAGTTAACCCCTTTCCCCCAGCACTAAAACAACAAGAAACAAAACGAACACAAGCACATCAAAGCAAGCAAGCAAGCAAACAAACAAACAAAAAAACTATTTTCAAAACTATCAAAGACTTCATGGTGATAATTTCACTTAACCTTAGTTACCTTGCAAAAGGTTCTTTCTATAAATAGAGCCCGGTGCAGGGTTAGGGTTTAGGATTGGATTTGGGAAGAACATAGTTTATTCCACCTTACCCTTCTTTTCCTTAATTTCACCCTGACTGGATGGATGTTCTTGGCTTCCTGCTTGGCTTTCTCTCCATTACCCAGTTTTTACCCAGTTTCTCAAGTCTCAGTATTTAACCCTCTCTATTTTATATCCACTTACTTCTGGAGTGCATATTGAATTCCTGGGCTTTAAATACCATGACCCCCAATGTTTACATAGTCACTATGACTTTTCTGAACTTTAATTTTATATAACTGTCTATGAAAGATCTAGTGAGCATCTTGGGTTCTATATATGCACAAAAATAAAACTTGCATTTTATATGATTAAATTTTTTCCTCTTATGAATTACCCCATTTTCAACCACATTTGGTGCATGTCATACACCTGGATGATTAAATCTTATAGAATCCTTACTCCACCCTGCCTACAATGTGAATCATCCCTTTGTCCAGTGCTTTATATTATGCATACTGCCAATCTGTCAATATATGTATCATTATATAGTAATATAATTTGAAGGTTTAGGTATCAGTGTATTCCCTGTAGACATGGGAAAAACCACTATATATTTGAAATCTAATTTGTTCACGACTCATTGCTATCAGTTTCACTCTGGTTCTCTGTCTTCTTTACTTAAACTATCTGCCTGCCTCTTCTTTTGATTCTTTCTCAAAACAGCTACTCTAATCCTTTATAGAGAACTCACATTATTTAAATCGCTTGTTAAATATCATCCACAGTATCTACAGTATGATGTTAATTTTGTCAACTTGAATAGTTCACAGGATACATATGGGGCTGGAAAAACATTATTTCTAGATGTATCCATAGAAGTATTTCTGGAAGAGATTAGCATTTGGATTGATGGGACTGAGCTAGCGGGTGCCTGCCTCCCCAGTGTAAGTGGAAGTCACCTAAACCGTTGCTGGCCTGAGTAGCACTTAAGGCAGAGGACGGAGGAGCCGATACTCCCATGAACGCTGAGCTGGCACATAATCTGTTTCTGCTCTCAGTTGTCCTGATGCTCAGACCCTCAAACGTGGTTGGATTGGAATCTACGCCTCAGGCTTGGGCCTTTGAATTACAGCACTGGCTTTCCTGAATCTCCAGCTTGCACAGGGCAGCTTGAGGTTTTTCTCGGCCTTTGTAACTGTGTGAGCTAAATCCTTTATAAATCTCCTCTGTCACAGATCTCTATATATCTCCTTTCAGTCCTGTTATTCTGGAGACCCTTTACTAATACACGTGAATTCTCATTTATCACAGAGCTGAGTTGTCACCATGGCCTATATATTGTGACCTGAGTTTTTGGCATGTCTCTGATGTTATTTGCTCAACTCCCGACTTCCTCTCCTCTGCTGGTATCATCCTGTGCTGCATTTTATTTTTATGATGTGTCAGATCAGCCTTTATACCCTTGTATTTGTTATCTCTACCCAGACCACTCCATCTTTAGAGGCTGGCATGGCTTTGTCCTTCAATTTTTACAGGTGTCCCATCAAATAGGATATTTTCTAGTCTTGTACTTTGTTTTAAATTTTCTTTTTGATAGACAAATGATTTTGTTCATTTATGATGTTATTTAATTTAATATAGACTTTATGGGAAACAGTTTGGAAGATTTTCAGAAAACTGAAAATAGAATTGCCGTATGATCATACTTCCAAATTGAAGTGAAATTAGTCTGCTGAAGAGACACCTGAACTCCATGTTTACTGCTGCATACTTTAAGGTAGCCACACATGAGATCAGCATAAGTTCCCACTAATAGATGAATGGAAAAAATGTGGTGTGTATCATACGCAATGCAATATTACTCAAACGTGATCTTAGCAAGTATTTTTTCTCCCTGTACCAAATAGCATCTCTTCTCTTTCATCTGTCCATTTCTCTAGTGCTTAATACTCATTACATTTTATTTTTTTAATGTTATGAGGTGAAATCCACATAACATAAAATTAACCAACTTAAAGTGTGTATTTGTACTTCAGTAGCATTTAGTATATTCATCATTTTGTGCCACAATCACATCTATTGAATGTCCATATAATTTATTGATTTCTTACATTGAATCACCCCTGCTTTCCTATGAATCTCACTGGCTCATCGTGAGCAATTCTTTTCCTACGCTGTGTGACTCATTTTTCCAGTACTGTGTTGAGGAATTTTGTATCAGTTTTCATAAGAAATTTTGATCTGTACTTTTCTTGTGGTGTCTTTGTCTGTGCTCAGTGGTGACTAGTTCTGAACTCTTTGAGCTGGGTAGGAAATGGTCCTTTTTCTGCAATTTTTAAGAAGAGCTGGAGATGAAATTCCTCTGGTGTTTGTTGTTCTATGGTAGGTCCAGGAATGTGCTGTGTGCTCCAGCCAAGTTTGCAGTGGGATTTGTGCTGGGTGTGGAGCTGATCTTGGCCTCTGGACATGGGGACCGGACTGGTCTCCTGTTGCTGAAGTTCTCCCTGAGCCCTTTGATAATTAATGGCGGCCCCACGTGCCTATTTCTATTCTGCATGTGTATGTGACAAACCACAGTACTGGTTCACCTAACTTACCAGCTGTTGGCTGGTATTTTCACTGCTGCATCAGGTTTTGCCAGTATGCTGGCCCCATCTGACCATCGTGTATGCCTGCACTGGGGTCTTATTGGGTCTCTGGTCCATCTTGGGCCTTAGAAGAGCTAGAGATAAACTTGTGTTGTCTTCTTTAAACATTTTCTAGAACTTACCTGTGAGGATTCTTTGTTTCTGGGCTTTATTTTGCTGTGATTTAATAATATTTATCATAATATTTTTTGCTGTAGAATTTCTACTTTTTGAGGTCTTATAATTTGTCTGAATCTACAACTTTATTTTTTTCTAGTCTATCTAATTTGTGTTTGTACAATTGTTCATAGAAATTATCATAATTCGTATGTTTCAATAAATTGCTAGTGTGGTCCCAACTCTCATTTCTGATTTTAGTTGTATATTTTTACTACTCATATATGCACTCTAGCTAAAGTTTTCCCACTTTCTGACCTTTTCAAAGAGTCTACTATTGATTCCACTGCTTCTTTTGTTTTTATATTCAATATTTCATTTCTGTCTTCTAACACTAATCTTTACTGTTTCTTTCTTCTGCCTCTTTGGTATTTAGTTTGCTCTTCTGTCCTCAGTTCCTTTAGGTTTACATTCCATTATTAATTTGAAATCTTCACACTTGAAAAAATGTCACCTTCACAGCTGCACATTGCTCTCTGAAAATGGTTTTACCTGCATTCCATGAATTCTGAAATATGTGTTTTAACTTGTCTGTAATTTTAATTTCCCTGTGATTTTTCTTTTTTGATTTATTCATTACTTAATATGTTACTTAATTTTCATATTTTTATGACTTTTCTAGCTTTCCTTCTGCTCTTTGCTTCTAGTGCTACCCATTGTAGTTGGAGGAGATATTTTGTTTAATTTTAATCTTTAAAATTGATTCACATTTGATTTATGCTTTAATATATATGTATAGTTATTGGGTCCTGACCTAGATCCCTGATCTCCCAAATAAATATACGGTGAAGGCTTAAATAAATGATTTTAGGGCTCCAGGAGGTTCAAAGCCCTTTAGCTGAGTTTGAGACTCTGAGGGCTAAGACCAAGACTTCTCTGGACCACCCATGTTTATTAGGTCCAAAACAAAGGGCTGGGAAAATGAGGAAAGCGTGAGAAATGAGCAGGACCTTGGGGGTCACATCAAAGACTTCTCCAAGCAGTAAATTATACCAACTTAGGAGAACCATTTTATCTCCAGGACAACATTTACGGTAGAAGTGTGACTGCAGGAGTGAGATTCCTTCAGCTGCAGTCTCTATCTACTTAATTAGTTGGGGGGGGGCAACGTGTCCTCATCTGTGGCCTTGTCTTGTCCTTTGAGATGTCTCTGGCCTCACAGGCCACTACAGGCCTCAGTCAGGACCAGTGATTCATACAGTTTCACTTACTAAGAATCAGCTCCCGTCGCCAGGCAAGGGGCCGAGGCCTAGGAAAGACTCACAGATAAACATAGAAAGTCAATTAGTTAATTTTAAATCCTGCTCAGAATCACTTTGTAGTTGTTTCCAACATATAGACTGTTATTTATCTTTTCTGTAGGTGCCACATCCATTATTAAAGTAGGGCATTAAAGTCTCAAACTACCATTATAGAACTATGTCTGTCTTTTATTACCATTTTTTTGCTTCATGTAATTTGTGGGTCTGTTGTTTATTATGTACATTTTATAATCATTATAATGTCTTGAAAATCATTATAATTTAATATGTGATATCTTTGTTTCTTGTAGCAGTATTGACTAAAAGTTGGTCTTTTCATGTCTTATATTAATGTAGCCATTAAGTTCTCTTTGGTTACGTTTTAGAGGCAATATTGTTTTCCATTCTTCAATGTAAACCCATCTATTTCTTAGTATCTAAAGGGATGCACTTTGGATGATGTCTTAGCTACTTCCTCATTGCTGGGACAGATTACATAAGACACATAAGTTTAAAGAGAAAAGGTTTAGTCAGCTCGTAGAGGTTTCCATCAATAGTCAGCTGGCTGTAGGGCAGGATGGCATGAGAGAGGACAGATGGTCCAGAGAAAGGTGGGCAGGAATCAGGGAAGCTTCCCACTGCTTCCCCTTCCTACGCCATCCGGGCTGCCAGCCTGTTGCTTGGTGCCCCCCACATGTGCGGTGGGGTTTCTCTCTCTGGTAAGCCCACTACCCATACACAGAACTATGCTAAGACATTTAGTAGACTGATCCAGCATCACACACCCATGATCCAGTCACTCCCAAAGTCCCACCTGTTGAGTGTATGGGGAGAAATATAGATATAATCCATAACAGATAGTATAGCATTTCATTTTAAAGCTAACAAATAAATATTAAATATATTTATACTGTAAAACATGTTTTCAAATATGTATACATCATGGAATGGCTAAATTGGGGTAATTAGCGCATGCCTTATCTCCAATACCAGTTTTTGAGATGAGAACTCTTAAAATCTTTCATGTATTTTGAAAATACATTACACTATTAACCATAATCACAATATTGTAAAATAGATTTCTTGAACTTATTTCTCTTACCTAACTGAAGTTTTTTATTCTTTGACCAACAGCCCCTAGTAACTCTTGTTCTAGTCTTATATAATGAGTTCAACATTTTTAGATTCCACAGATAAGTGAGATCATGTGGTATTCGTGTTTTCTGTCTGACTTATTTCATTTACCGTAACATCCATCCTTTGCATATGTACCCAGCAGTGGGATTGCTGGATGATATAGTTGCTGTGTTTAAATTTTGTACAGAATATGTGGTTGCTGAAGATTGTGATCTTCATGCTTGTTCTCTGCCTGTGTTTTGACAGAGATTTCTTCAGTGTCAGGTGCCAAAAGAAAGAAAACACACACACACACACACACACAGATAGAGAAAGAAACAGAGAGAGGGAGACAGAGAGACAGAGAGACATGGAGGGAGGGAGGGAGGCAAAGGAAGGAAGGGAAGGTCTCCTAGTTTTGCAGATTGATTCTGTGTTTGGGGACCGTTTGTGACTCTGCCTCAGCTTACCTTTCTGTTGAGCCTAGCAGTCACTCAGAAGTGCAAATATATGGCTTTCTCAGGTTTTCTGGACCCACATTCAGTCCTAGGCATGTCCACGTTTTATAAATTTACTAGTATAAAGTACCACTTTAGAATACCTTAATCTCCACAGCATTTCCTGCCAGGCTTTTGACGCTCTAGTCTTTTCCTGTACTGTCACCCTTTGCCAGGCGGCTGAGTTATTCATTTGCTTCTGGAGGGTTTTGAGGAATGGCCACTGCCTTTCTATCTTGAATGAGTTCTGAGATGGGCAGACAAGGGCAGGCACCTGCTAGCCTTCACATGACAAGGGGTGAGGACAGATAATCACCTCGAGGTTTCTCTGCAAATGATTCCTTCCCTGGTCCCTCCAGAACCAGGCTCCCAGGTTCTGCCTGAGAATGTGGGCTGCCACCTTCCAAACTGCCTTTAACCCGAGGGTGCTGGGGAGGTAATGGCAGTGCCAAGCAAAATGCCAGATGGCTTTCTTACCTCTCTTACCACTTTTTTTTCCTTGATTAGGCATTGACTTAATTACTGTAAATCTCTGTTTTCCAGAGGTGTTATGAAGTTGTGTTTTAAGATTATTGATTGATTTTTCAGTGTTTCAACTGGAAGGGCTCCTGCAGCTACCTCCTTGCTCATTTATGTTGACTCCATTTCTCTTTCTTCCTCTCTTCCCCTTCCTGTCTTTAACCTTCCACTAGTTTTAATTTTGAGACAGGGTCTCACTAAGTTGTTAAGTGGCTTAAACTCAGCATCCTCCTGACTCAGCTTCCAAGATTACTGGATTAAAAGCATGTATCTCTATGACCAAGTTCTCATATTTTTAATTAATGAATGTTAAAATGTATTTTGCATCATCTTTACCCAGTATAATCTATGTTAGATAATATCATGTAATGCACATGTCTATTATATAACTGATATCAGTGTATATTCACTACCACATGAACATAATTGGCTAATACAGATAGCTTGATATTTTAAAATTAGTGATAAAGTTTATTGATCACATACAAGTGATTAAAAATAGTTTCTTGATAAATTTCATTTTTCAGCTTTCCAACTGTCTTAATTTTTTATTTTGAAGGATCTGTTCTGAAGCTAATCCCTTTAACTTAGTAACCAGTGGTGACTTGTTAGTATTCAGAGTTACCCAGAATTTTTGGAAGCAAAATCATGAAGAAATTTAGGATCTTAAAACTTCTGCTTGTATAATCAGCTTTCAGTTTTATACATATCTCATGAAAATATGCTATTTATGATTACAAAGATCAAATGTGTTTAGTCAAATACATATGCTATGTTGATGTTAAGGAGCTTAGTACATGTAGTGTTGTAAGTTTGCTAATCATAACTTTGAGAAAATGTGGATTCTGTGTGGGTGCAACAGAAATTCATGGCAAATTCATGGCAGCAGGCTACTGGAGAGAGAAGGCCTAAGTCATTTGCGGGGACAGCTTTGGCTCCTTTAGCTGCTGCTCACCATTTAATTTTTTGATAATAACAGTTTTCTCTTTGGCTTCGTTAAGAAATTATATTTATATTTTACAAGGTTTACTGATTTGAATGTTTAAATTGAATATCAAAATAGAAATTGCATCTTTGGTACACAAGGACAACCTGACTTTTGCAAGAAGTTACATTTATATTTTCTGGGTCTGCTATTCTAAATGCTTGTTGACTTAACTAGATTCATCTTAGTCAGGTGCCATCAGGCAAAAACTGAGGCCAGAGTGTGGAAAGATTGTTTGGAAATGTAAACAGAGAATCTCTCTACTTGGGAAAGACACAGAGTGGAGGGTAAGACAATAGCTTTGCAAAGATGCGCATAAAAAAGTAAAGGCAGCAGGAACCATGGTCTGTTAGTTTATCTGGATCTCAGCCAATACAGTTTTTATATCCATAAATCCCTCATTAATTCATGTCATTTAATGGTGGTTCTTAGAATATTTTTAGTGTACACATAAGAGTGGATTTTGAAACTAACTTCTGTCAAATTTTCAGATGCATTGCTTCATGGCATACATTTGACTGTAAAAGTTCTTATTTCTGATCGGGTACAGTGAAGTCCTAATTTTCTCATTATTTTGGAAGGATCAAAGACTCAGGATATTCAAAATAACCCTTTCAATTTTTGATTCATTATTTAGGAAGTCTGATGATAAAAAGGAGAGCAAAAGAATTCCAAATCACAGCTTCTGCCCTCAGAGAAAAATAAAAAGGAAGAAAAATTATTTTTGAATAAATATTTTAAAAAGAGGCAGTTATTTTGCTTTAGTCAGGAAATTACTTTAATGCTGATATTTCTCTTTTTCTCTCTTCTTCCATTTTGTGACCAGAACTTGCAATTGTGTTCTTTTAACCTTAGCAGCTTGATTTTTCCTTGCAGCAATTTCAACCATGTACTGCCATGTTCTGAATAAAATTTTAATTCCATCTTCCTGTCCATCTAGACCACTGCATGAAATCTGGGCCCTGAAATCCTGCAGTTTGTGTGAATAGATTTTTCTCTTAACAGAAAGAAATCATTTTGGGTTTAATACTTATATTGATTTTCAAGTTAAGTTAACTGTAATAGAGTTTATATAGATGATTATAAAATGACTCAGTGTAGTTTGACATACTTGGTATTACCCTGAATATTAATCTATTTACTAAATTTTGGTTCTATAAATACTTGATGCTAATGATGTTTAGAAGTCACATGGGTAGTATATAATTTATCAGAACAATATTTTAATATCATATGCTCTTTATTTTTAAAAGCTTTATGGATGTGGGTATAAGAGTCTTGTTTCTGACTTTTCTAAAAATTTTGTGTCTTATAAAGCAGATATTATCTCTGGAAATACATGTATTTATTTAAGCACAGTAACCTGAAACTTGTCGCTCCGACTCCAAAGAAAATGCCTTTTTCAAACTACACTGTAGTTGAATTCTTGGGTTCCTGTAGTAAATTATTCAAGTTTCTATGGACTGTATTTTATTGTCATTGCATCCCCAGGATATAAGGTTGAAACAGCCTGGTATCACAGAGAGAATGAACACTGTCTGAACACTTAGCACACAATCTTGTAAATGCTGTGCATACGTTTAATCTGTCTCATATTTCCTTGCAGTGGTACCATCATTCCCTGAGGAAAACAAGGCACCCTGTTTCAGGTGACACCAAGCGAGTTTGGAGAGGAAATCAGGTGTCAGACCCAAGCAGGCTGGGCTCTGGGTCCTTCCTCTTCCCTTCAGATCAAGGAGAAGATTGTGGCTCTCAGTAACGGTGGTTGGGAAGGGAAGACAAGGAAAGGCTGTTATGAAGCAAGAATGAAACACAGAGCTTAACAAAAAAATGGTAGCTGAAGTTTCAAACCAGGAGGAGCAGGAAATCTCATACTAATAATGAAACACTGTAGGTTTTCTGCTGTGTAGAAGAGGTCAGGGGCAGGCACAGTTATCAGGTGCTGGGCACACCCCGGCATCCCCTTACTGACAGGATAATAAACTGCCCTGGCTCCGTAGCACTCTCTTTCTACTTGACCTTAGAGCGGGAAACGTACTGGGAGGCCATGTGTGTGTGTGTGTGTGTGTGTGTGTGTGTGTGTGAGAGTGTGTGTGAGACCTAAGTCCCTTTAGAGGCTTGGTTTTCTCTATCAATTACTGTGTTGATTATAAATTAAATTGTTTTCCAGAAGACGCTGCAGCCCAGGCAGGCTCTATGTACTGTCCCCTTAGTAGGAAAATCAGGGCAAAAAATTGGTTCCTGAGTCTTAGTCAGACATTTTTCAGCTGCTGGTTGTTCATCTTTGCCATTCACGGCTACTGTGTTGATTGTTATATGATCACTTTTTATTGTGTTTTTGCTTCCTAAGTCTCACTGTGTAACAACAGCAATAGCAATAATAAATAATAGGACAGCAGGCGTTGCTCTGGGTGATTTCTAACATTAACACAAAGTTAACATGCAGTTCGGTGTTGTGATGTTGTTGGCCATTTATATAATCGGAGCTACATGAAATATAGCTTTGTTCTCATTTTCTTATTGCCACACAAGTGTAGTGGCTCATAATGTGTTAGATCCCGCTCTGTGGACCTGAGCTCACGCTGTGGTGTCAGTTGCTGGGCTTTTGCCTGGAGGTCCTAAGGGTGTCTCTCTCCAGCGGCTTTCAGGTCATTGGCAGGATTGTGCTTCTGGAGTGGGAGGACAGAGGCTCTGGCTCCCTAACTGACTGCTCTTCGGAGTTCTCAGCTGCTGGGGTCTTTTGGCTGTTGTGACAGTCAGTCAAAGTCCATCACATTCTTCTTATTCTCTGATTCTCTGTCTTTTCTGCCTGAAGTAGAGAAGCTTTATACTATTAAAGGCTCTTTGGATCTTTTTCTGGAGCACCTAGAAAATCTTTCTTTGATTAACTCTGTCAACTGATTAATTTTACACATACGTGTACAATATCATAGTCACAGTGTAAGTCCTAGCATTGTGGACTAAATCCTGGAATGGGTCATGTATGCCTAGTGTATCTTTCAAAGTCTGAATTTTTGTTGCACTACCAAACTCTGTTCATATGAGTTACCCATGCGCATATTCATACACAGACACATACTATACACACATTTACACGCTGTTTTATAATATTATTTTCATATGAATATGTTGTATTTTTCAACAAGATTTTAACTGTAGTAGCTTAAGTGGACAATTAATAAAACACTTAAATGCTCTATAGTTTTGAGATATCAATTCTTGTTGCCATTCTATTTATATTATATACAATATGTGTTTATGTATTACTGTAAAGCAATGAAATACTACTCTTCTAAAATAGATAGATTAATACCAGCTTTATGATGTGTGGAAATTTGTACTATATCCTCATACATGGAAACATCAAACATTTACGAAGAGCATTTATTTACAGGTACACTTGATGCAGATGTTTGCCAATTTTTTAAAAAAGTGAAGTTACCAAGATAGAAAAGTACTTTTCCTTTATTTTGCAATATGTTAGTAATATACAGAAAGTGTAAACCTTGAAGGATAGACTATATTGCTATTTAGCAAGGCAATTTTCATTTTTTTCACAGCTTTCAAAAATAACAATATATTGTCCTGAGGAATGCACAAAAGTAATTTATTCAGTTGTCAGAAGAAACTATTTTCATAACTATAAATAGTTGAGTTGTAAGAAAGTCTCAGCTGGAAATATGCAAATAAAATGATTACTCAGTGAATTTTGTGATATCCAGAATGCCAAGAAAATAAAAAGAAGAAAGAAATTAAGGAGAAATGTTTGCCATGTGTTACCTAATACCCCTCGAGGAATAAACTACACTATTCTGTATAGGAAATTTGAAAAATTCTTCATTTTCTACCTCAAGTACTGCTCCCCCCCCCCCAGGATTCTAAGCATTTGTGAAATCTTCAAAATGTAGAAAATTCCTTGGAGATATCTCTGAAAAACATGACTATAAGTTATCATGTCTTCAGCTATTACTTTCAATTCAATGACAAATTTTATCCCAAGTTTTCATTGTAACATCTCCATTGTGTTTAAAATTTCATTTTCAGATGTTTCCTTAAAATTACAAAATCTTAAAATTTTACATCAAAATCTGATCTGTTTAACAGATTACATGCTTCAGACTTCTTCCAAGTGTTGAACAACATTTCCTGAAATGTAAAAGAAATACGTGTGTGTGTGTGTGTGTGTGTGTGTAAAATAATTCTGAACCTAAGGGACTTGCTATTGTTTGAATAAGAGCTAATGGCATCTTTTGAGCTCCCGTTAAGCTCTAGAGTCTATATTGCTTTAATTTTTGGAATAGTCATTTAAGAGAGATGATTATAATTTTTCTCGCTCTGATGTTTAGAAAGGTATCCCTGGATGGGGGATTGACACTTGAGTCTGCGTGAGTCCAGAACAACCAATTTTAACCTGTGTACTTCACTGTCTCTTTAGCAATTACCAGTTCTTACGTGGGGCGTCAGCTTTGTGATTGCAGATTAGGCTTCTGCTGTTCCCTGAAGGCGGCCATGGGCCTGACCTTTAAAGGGGACCCTCCCAGCAAGATGTGTGTCCTCAGGAGCTATCCACGGAGGGCTCCCTTCACACTGAGCTGAGGAAAAGGAGCTAACATAGGAGCAATGGCCATTTTGAAGATCACCATACCATGTGCTTTAAAGGCAAACATTCATAAGGTTTTCCAAAGAAATGCAGTAGGGATTCTGGGGTATCTGGTTCTGTGACTGAAGCTCCATCCCAACGCTGCCCCTTGCTAATCTGTGAGGCTGGGTTTTATTCAGGTTTTCAGTCACTGTTCAGTTTTTGAAGAGCGTGAACGCGGACTTTCTCCTGAATGCCAACACCTGCTGATGCCCAGTTGTAAGCCCTGCCTCTCATGCCTGGCTTTGTTTGTGTCGCCTATTTCTGACCATTCCTTGCTTTGGAAATTGCTGGTGTCTTTGTCCTTTAGCTTCATTCCTGCTGTTACCACATGGAGGCCCAGGTGACTGGCGGCCTCCACAGCGAGGCAGCGTCTGGGGCTGTGAATAATATTTTGTTACACAGTGGCTCAGTGGGCAGCTGCAACTGAGTCTTGGCAGCCAAGACTCAGTGCATTTCACAGTGATGGAGCTTTCTTCAAGACCTTTCATAACTATTTGGACATCTTCATATTTGAATAAGACTGTCGTAGAAGCCTATGAAGTGTGTGTATATTCAGGTGTGTGCAGATGTGTGTGTTCCTGTTTATGCATTTGGATATGTCCCAGAAGGAGCAGAAGAAAAGTGAAGAGGACAGTTTTCAGGATCTGTGGCTTTAGTTTCCTTTTTTCCTGTCAATGAAAGACATGCAGCATTTATGGTCATGCTTAGTGCCTATAATAGAATGCATATTTACTGCAGGGACTGTTACAGATTGCTTTGACTGTCTTAATTCTTCATTGGGATCATATTCTGGGACTAGGAGAAAAATTAATAGAGTAGGAAGAGGAAAACATATACATCGTATTAATTTTTACATGCACATGGAAGCATTCATAAGAGAGTGAGTACCCAAAGAAATGACCAAAGCATCAAACTTTTATACTTTTTACACAAAGAATTATAAAAACACAAAGGACTCTGGGTTACAGGGAATAATTCTAGGGATATCATTATGAAATGTATGGAGACACATAAAACTGCTAGAAGGTGAAAGTTATTTTAGTAAGTTTGTACAGACCCTTCACAGGATCAGTTCTCAGCCACTGGTGACAGGGGCTTATCTTCTTGTGTTGGTCCAGGTTTCTGTCTTCCAGAAATTTTTATGGCTTGTACAGTAAGACAGAGAGCAGTTCAGATAAGTTTCTGTAACTGCTCTTTTTTCAGGTGCCTTCACTTAAAAATATGTGTGTCAAAGAGCTATGTTTTAGGGTAACATTCTAGCTTCTTTTGATTGCTTCAGTCATCTTATAAAATACTGAAAATGTAAACATTCACAGTGAAATCTAAGGCAAAGTCTTTACACTCAAAGAGCACTGTCTTCCTAATGTTTGATTTATGTCCATTCAGTATTTCCTGATCTAGAAAATGTTGCTTTCTCAGTTCTATGCTTTTCAGCTTCCTGGCCACTGTGTGCTATGTGTGAAAACTGGATAGAAATCCAACTTTCCTTGTGGTGTTACTGCTTCCAGTGGCAGCAAGAGAATCAAGACACACATTGTATTTGACAGAACAGCATCATATCTGGATAACATAGTGTTAATTTGAAATTAGTTAAAATAGATTGAGAGGGTATTTGTGTATTTTATTTGCACTATTTTCAGGTACCCTCTGTTAATCATTTGCAAATCAGTGACCAAACCCATGGCATCAGATGTTCTCTGACTTTCAGAAATGAGATTAGTATTATTTTGATTATGAATTTCATGTGCATTTACATAATTTAGAGAAACTGAGGAAAGCTGAGGTGGGTAGTGATCAAACTGTCAAATGAGTTAATTATGGTTTTTTGATTTATTTCTTTGAAGCTTTCCCAGGGATTCTTTGTTAAAGCGTCCAGTTGTTAAACTTACTCAAAACTTTTCTTCCTTTCAGATGTTACATATATGTACATTCAGCCCTTAGTATACGTGAGTTCTGCATCTGTGGTTTCCACTGTTGACGGAAAGCTCAAAAAACCCTGCATGTGTGCTGAACACGTATAAGCGTTTTCTCTTTTCAGTTTTCCCTAACAGTACAGTATAATAATTCTTTTCATTTCATTTACATTGTGTTATGTTTTGGCCTAAAATGCCTCCTCCAAGTTCTCCTGTATTTGGAAAGTGATCGAATAACTATACCAATTAATTAGACCACTAATGGGTTCACAGTTGACTTGCTGTTAGAAAGTGGGGCTTGTTTAGAGATAGATCACGGTGAGTGTGACTTTGAAAGGTGTCTCACAGTCTCTGTCTCCTCCCTTCTCTCTGTTTTCTGACCTCCACAAAGTGAATAGCTTTCCTCCACCACCCTGTCTGCCATGCCGTTTCTACCTTTGAGCAGCCAGCCATGGACTCAGACATTTTCTGAAGCAGTTCTGAAACTCTATTTTGTAAATATCTTTTTGTTGGTGCCTTGATGTCTTGAACCCTTTCAAAATGTTTATGGCAGTTTTGATCAAATAAAAACATTTCAATTTTTTTAAAAACTGTATTCACTGGACCAGGCACCATCCAATTATGGCTCTTCCCCATAACTAGAATGACCATGAATGATAAATATTTTGAATCATTTCACATCATGGAGGTAACCATGACAGCACATTTAAAGCCACTCACAGGAGAGGACTTCCAGAACTGCTTCAGAAAGCAGGAAGAAAGTTAGGAGAAATGCATTCAAAGTGAAGGAGAGCATTTGGAGTAGGATTAATAGCAATGTATCTTTTACTGTAATACATTTAAAAAAATTAAACATTCACTATATTGTTTGATCACACCTTGTATACCAACTGCTCACATAACTTTTACCTCATCTACTTGCAGTTACATTCAGGTTACAGGCAAATACTACAGCAGTTTACAAGGGGTCCACGAGCATCCATGAATTTTGGTTGGTTCTGGAAGCAATTACATGCATATACAGAGATGTGGTGGGATACGAGTAGTTCAAGGGAGATTTTATTGTTGAATGTTGAGAAATTACAATTTTAAAACATATAGCATTTGGGGTTTTTAAAGGATTATCACCTAATCTTAGAGTTTTAATTTATCCAACCCAGAAAAGTTAATGCAATTTGTTATAAACTCATATATTTAAGCTTATTATCTTTGACCTTGAATTTTAGTGAATTGATATTATCCTGTATATATTATCTTGTGGTTTTCTTTTGAATAAATGAATACTTATATTGATATTTTAATAGTGGATATATCTTGTATCTTCTTAACCTTGTTTGTATTATACCAAACATTATAATCATAACCCACTGATAACAGTCACATGGCTAAACCTGGAAGAAAGAGCAAGAAGTCTGGAAAACAGTAACCAATTCAGCTTAGTTTATATTTTATCAAATTTTTAAAGCTCTCCTATCAGTTTAATAATCTCACAGCCTGACTCATCCAGATAGATTTAATTTGGTAACTTAGATTTGCAAAGGAGAGACTATTGTCTCTGAGTAATGCCTCTTATGGCTGTCATAGTCATATGCTAGGGAGACACACTATATAGCAAGAACACAGGAAAATGGAAAAATATGCTTTTGCCGTGTCTTATTTGACTTACATATTTTTGACTTCCTAATGGTGCAAAATCCATACGTTCTGTAGCAATCATATTTCAGATTTTGACTTTTGTCTTTTCCTAGGCCAGTGCTATGTGCACATAGTGTTCTTTTGCAGTGCTGAGGAGCCTCAGGCAAGCTGCAGCGCGGTGGGCCACACAGCCACACGGTTACCACGCGTTCGCGGGGCTGTGTACTGAATGATTCTGTCCAACTGTACTGTGGGCTCACGGGAACATTCTGAGCACTTTTAAGATATAATAGGTGACTCTTTGTTACTTTCACATTAGGTAGATTAAATGAACTTTTGATTTAAGACAGTTCAATTTACGGTAGATTTTACAGGGACATAACCACATGGTAAGTGGAGCAGCATGCATGCTAGCTATTTGACCACTGTAAGTTGCAAGAAGGAAGACATTCTAGCTCGCATTTGAGAAGTATTTACCAAAACATTTTAGTTATTTCTGAGTAGTGTTTTAAAATTTTTCTTGTATTTTTTTTCATTTTTAGCATGGGTTTTATATATATATTAATCAAATGATAGCATTATAGTTCTACCAAAATGGAAGTCATGTGAGGATGTGTATTGTAGTACTGTGCAGACTGAGGAAGAGACATTTGTTCTGCACTGGGAGATTATACAATAGCTGTTGTATGTGTGTATACAGCTATATATGTGTGCATATAAATATAATGCATCTGGATTTAGCATGGTAGCAGAACTTGAAATTACCATAATGATCTTAAACTTTTTAGAAACTTAAAATTATAGGAAACTGTTAAATATTAGTAGTGGACTTTTAAATTTAATAAACTCATTTTATTATGAGTTTTTATGGGATAGGTTTCTTAAAACAGTTCTAATACACTGACTATATTATGAAAAATGCACTTTCTTGGTTTTGTTGTCTACCTGAAAACCATCCTATATTTTGTTACTGTTTATTATAGTCATTTTTTGTGGTAGGAGAATGCATGGGCATCTGGCATTATTTTGCCACTGTCCTATTTCCTTGTTTAATACTAGATTTGGTTAGTAAATTCTTTACTTTTTCCTTCCTCACAAAATGGTTAGCCTGAAATTATCATAATTCCTAAGGAAGAAAGTCTACGAGAGTGCCTATTGTCACCATTATTTTAAAGTACATTTGAAGAAGTGTTACCTAGTATGAGATAGAAATGAGTCAGAATATGAAAATAAGAGGCAAAAATAGCATGGTTGGCATAGAATATAATTGCATAATGCAAATACATTGAAGTGAAAGGTGATTAGAAACAATAAGAAAGAATAGTAAAATACAAAACTGATATGCTTATCCAATATCTCTTTTATACTGAAAAGTCATCAATGAAGAAACATGGTGTAATATAGAGCTGATTTAAACTTGTAATCAATAAATGAAAATATAATGAATACACTTAATAAAAAATGCATATCATGTACAAGAAGAATGCTTCTAAAATGCTTTGAGATAATAAAAATGATTTATTTAAGTAGAAAGACAAATCATATTCTTAGCTAAGTAATTTCAGTATTGTAAAATTTAAATAATAATTAAAATGCCCAAAGAATTTTTGGGATTTGAAGCATTTCTCATATTCAGAAAGAAAAAAAATTATGAAAATAACCAATAAGATAGTAAAAAATGAAACCAGTAAAAACTAATTTTATACAGAGAATAAACGTTAGAAAACAACAATATCTGAAATATTTCTATTGTAACATGTTTAGAAACAGATCAAGATACTGGTAAATTATAACATTGAACATCACAGAAAAATATGAGGATTTCAGTCAATAATATTGATAATGCATGGGAAATGTGGGAAAAAACTGAGATAAATTACAGGTAATTTAAAGTTTAAGCTTTAAATGAAACTATAATAACTAGAAAAGATAAGTTTTTAAAATATAAGTTTAGGAGAGATTGCAAGATGGCCGACCGAGTGGCAGGTAAGAGCCTCTCTGGGGAAAAAAAAAAATTAAAACAACTCAGACGCTGGAATCTGGCAACATGGAGAAGCCAGACAAAAGGAGAGGAATTTGCAGGACCCAGGAAGAAACTGAGGAAAAAGTAAAAGGAAAAACAAAAAAAAAAAAAGAAAAAAAGAAAAAAAAGAAGAAAAGGAAGCATAGACAGAGGGCTGGAGCTGGGCAAGCCCCGATCGCTATACTGGCCCATCTTGGAGTCAGGTGACTCATGATGGAGCTGAGATCCTGGCCCTGCCGAGAGCGGGGATTGGTGAGCTCCAGACCCTCGACTGGAGGAGGCACTGAGGAGTGGAAACAGTCAGTTGAGCTGCACGAACTTTGGTGAGTGATGGGAACTGGATTCCCCAAACTGGGAGGACTGGCTGGGTGACATTTTGGAGTTGGGCAGGGCCGGCTTGAATCACAACCCGAGGCAGCAGCCGCTGATGACTCCTCAAAGCAGATTGGTGGGATCTGCTCCTGCAGGGCCACGTCCCTGGTTGAAACCCAATAGCCAGGGACGAGGCTCTTCTGGGCCAGTGGCATCCCCAGGGATCACACAAACTTGTTGAAGCATAAACTGGTTGTCTGGTTTTGAAGGCCTATAATGCCTTCATTATTCTGTTTTGATCAGTTTTATACTATTTTGTTTTGTATGAATTCATTGTGTGTGAGGTTTTTTTTCCCCCATAATTTCTCTTTGATGAATTTTGCATTCATATCTTGCATTGTCTTCCTAATTTATTTAACCATTTATCATTATTAATCATTATGATTACCATTTATTATTCTCTTGGATCTGGTTAATATTTTATGATTCTTTTCAATTCTTTATGAGGCATTTCATTCATATCAGTTTCTTTTGAAATTATTATGTTCCTTTGGAGACACCTTATTACCATGTATTTTCATATTTCCTGAGTTCCTATGTTGAGATTTTTGTATCCTGTGGATCAGGTACCTCTGCTGCTCTCATAGAGTAGCCTCCTTTGTAAGTGGTTTTCTCCCAAAGAAGTGTCTTGGATTGTTGGTTTGCTGTGTAGTGTTGGCCTTGGTTCTACCTGAGGACCATTGTGGTCCTATAGCTTCTTTGGTTGTGATGACCATAACTTCTTTGGTTGTGATGACTATTGTTTCTTTGGTTGAGTATATTTTAGTGAGTTGGAGAGACCCACTATCTCTGTGATACACATAAGGGTGGAGATACCAGCAATGGAGACATGGGTGGTGCAGACAGCAGTGGATGTGGGGTGCTCGCTATGTGTCTTTTCCTAAAATGGCCGTGGTGGCCACCTTACTAGATGAATGGGATTTTCTCAGGTGCTGTTGAGTCCTGCCTATAGGTAGCAAGCACTCTGACACTGGCAGCCCCAGTAGTGGTGAGCGGCCTGGCACCTTGTTCTCCAGTGAGTGGTACAGACCTAGGTACTGCATGGGGGACCGGAAGGGGTGGGAAGTATGGCGTCTCCTCTGTGATGCTTAGACTCAGTCATGAAAGTTGTGTGTGCAGCACAAGACCATCTGTTCTCAGAGGACAAGCACTCTGTTCTCTTGGTTTTCAATGGCAGCACCCTCTGTTTTCCTCAGGTTTTCAACACCCACCCTTTGCAGTGAGGTCTCCATGTGGAATCACACCACAGTCACTGTGCTGGTAAGTTTGGGTTTGTGGGGAGCTACCGCCAAGTCATCACAGCACATTGACTGTGGAGCCCCAGAGGTGGAAATATGTAGTCTTTCCAGCATCCTGGAGCAGTCCAGTTTCACACAAAACTCACTTCTGATGTTTCCCAACTACAGCCACCTGAGTGTTTGCTAGGAGGTGATGTGAAATCTTTGTGCAAAGCCAAGCTACTCTGCAAGTTTCAGATTACTTTTATATTAGGCTGTAAGCCTGTAAAAACTGTGAAACTTTTCAGTAGCTAGACTAGCAGAATTCACCCTGGAACTCTCTCCCTCTTACCCATAGGAAGGGAACTCCCTCTCTCCTGGCTGTGGAGCCTTGGTGGCAGATGGTAAGATAATTTTGTTTCCTTTACTATGCTGTTGCCCCAGGCCTCTGACTCTTACAAGGTCCCAGTCACTCTCTTGTAAATGTCTGGTGTCCCTTATCATCACTCACTTCAAAATGCCTGTGCATTCGGTTCTTCTTCATGGAGCAGGAGGAGGTGAGCACTAACATCTCAGTTCAGTCATCTTTATATTTTGCTTTTTAGCATTTTGTGTCTTAAGAGTTTGTACTTTGATAAATATACAACTGTGCCAAAAAGCTTTTGTCTTTTCTAGAAGCCACTTGGTGTTTTTTACTGACATATTCATTTGTATTCATTTGTATTGTACCAAGTAAGTTTGTGTGTGTGCTGTGGGTTTGTGTGTGTGCTTAGGCAAGATGATTCAACTAATACTCTGGACCCTTGGTCTATTGTGATTCTTCTTCCCCCACCCCCAGCAGTTTGATCATCAATATAAACATATATCCTGTTTTCCGAAATTATTTTCTTTTATTTCCTCAATAAAATGTAACATTTTTCTTCGTAAGAACTTTTACTTTGTGCAGAATTTTTCACCTTCCTTGACATTGTACACAGGACTAAGATACAGAACACAACTACAGATTTGCTGAACTTTGCTCTGATGTTTGATGAAAGGGTATGAAATACTGTTTTTTTTGCCCTGAGTTTTTGAACAAAACAGAGTTCACCCAGTATTTTACATTCAAATCTAGTTAATTTCACTCATAAATTTCAAATACAATTACTTATGAAAAATAAAACAAAGATAATGTAGATGAGAGTGTCTATAAACCTTGACTGAAACATTGCTAGGAAGAGATTCTATCCATTAAAATTATAATAATGATATTTTGACAGAAAACAATGCTTTGAATAAAGGTTGAAAAGAAATATGTACCCGTGATTGGAAAATACTTTGAACTGTGAATCATTTTAGGGGATTTTTATGTCAGCAATAAAAGCATTTCCAAGAAAACCTGTGAGATAAATTTTTTGATCTTATACTTTAAGTTATTCATGTTCATAAGTGAATTGGAATGTTAAAAATATAAAGAACTTCAGTGAGTTTTTGTAAAGTATATCTTTTATTTTTTGCCATAATTTAGATAAGTACATAAGAATATGTAGAAGCAAAGACTTCAACCACATTTTACACACAGAAGAAGGATTATGTGTGTGGTACATTTTCCCTTTCTCAGTTGTGGTTTTGAAATAGAATTAAGCAGAGGTACTCAAAAGGATCTCTTGTGTAAAACAAATCAACCTCTGTTTTCTACGTATCATCTTTGGGAGAATTAAGAAAATATTCACTCAAATTGTTCCCTATGGTCTATTTTCTGGGTGAAATTTGGATTGATTTACATATACTAACACACACACAGACTGCAAATGTGAAAATTACATATGTATGTTTACACACACACACACACACACACACACACACACACACACACAACATATTGGCCCTAATCAACATGCATTGAAATATGAGGACAGAATAATAATTCTTTTTTTTTCTTTTTTTAAAAAAATTTCTTCAAAGAGGAAAAAAAAGCAAAACAGAAAAAATGATAGAAATACAGAATTCAAAAAAAAAATAGTAAGAAGTCACTAGTTGATAAATTACATATGGTCATCTTAGAAATAGTTGTTGAAATTACAAAATTAAAGCATACAAAAGTGGACATTCAAACAGAGGGACTGCAAACAGTTCTGTTCAATGATTCAACAAAAACAGCAATATGGTCATCTATCTTACACACAAACATACAGGCAGTTATATCCTTTAGAGCACTTTCTTTTCCTCTCTTTTTTATAATAGCAATTACACATTTTGGGTTTTACTACTCCTACAGTTCTTATTAATTTTTGTACCAGAGACACATATTTATAAATATGATTCTGATTTATTTCACTTATGAGGATAGTCTTAAGTTGCCTCCATTTACCTATCAAAGCCTCAAGATCATCCTTTTGTATAGTTGAGCAATATTCCATCGTATAAAAATGCTACATCTTTTTCATCCACTCTGCAGTTGATGGGCATTTTGGTTGTTTACAAGATTTAGCTATTACAAATTGTGCTGCTAAGAACATGGGTGCACATATATCACTGTGTCATGACCTTTTCCGTTTTTCTGGGAAAATATCCAGGAGGGAAATAGCTGGATTAAATGGAACTTCCAATCCTAGTCTTCTGAGAAATCTCCATACAGATTTCTATAAGTGGCTGCACCAGTCTGCGCTCCCACCAATAGTGGAGCAGTGTTGCTTTTTCCCCGCAGCCTCGCCAACATTTGTTATCAGTTGATTTCTTGATGGAAGCTATTCTTTCCAGAGTGAGGTAAAATCTCAATGTTGTTTTAATTTGCATTTCTCAAATGACCAGTGATGGTGAACATTTCTTCATGTATTTATTTGCTATTTGTACATCTTCATCTGAGAACTGTGTGTTCATCTCAGATGCCCATTTTTGGAGAGGGTCTTTGAATTTGGGGGGGCTTGATGTTTTTCATTTCTTTTTTTATTTAAAGAAAAAAAAAGAAACAGAAAGAGGATAGAAATAATACATAATTTCAAAAAAAAAGTAAGAAATCACTAGTTGATAATTACATATTTTCCTCTTAGAAGTAGTTATTCAAGTTACAAAAGTAAAGCATACAAAGTGGACATTTAAACAATGAGACTGCAATCAGTTCTGTTCATCTATCCAACAAAAACAGTAATATGTTTATCAATCTTACATACTTAAACTTACATGCAGTTATATCCTTTAGAATATTTTATTTTCCTCTCTCTTTTTTTACAATAAATATAATCAATTCTCATAAACTGTTTTAGAAGTTCTACACATGTATAAGTCTCTACATGTATACCTATGCTTTCTGTATTAAAGGGAAAAACAAATCAAAACAAGTCAACAAAACACATTCCTAGAAAAGCACGAAATGAAAAGGACATATAAGATCATAATACTAGGTGATCTACAGTTGTTACTATGCTCTCTTGTTATTTTCAATAAAATTATCTATGTCATTAGGCATAATATAATTAAATGTAGCAGTACATAGCACTAATAATAAAAACCAAACATTGCAGACATTATAGGACTTCAAAGGCAGTTAATAATCAAACCAGAATGGGTATCCTATTGAATCTTGTCATCTTCAGAGTAGCTGTCTCTACTCTCAGACTTGATACTATCAAGCATACCAGATTTGAATAAAATCAGTTAAGACAAAACAGCGATATAGCCAATCTTCACTGCCTTATCTCTGCTATGCTATTTTTCTGTCCTTGTTGTTTACTTTTCTCCTTCATTTCACTGTCTGCCCCTTTCATTGAGGCCTTTCTGCCATTGTTCCTGGAATCCTGGTGATTTTCTTCTCTCTCTCCAGAATGTCCTTCAGTATTCTTTGCAGGGTTGGATTGGTGGTCACAAACTCCCCCAGTTCCTCTTTATTGCAGAAATATCTTGTCTCCCCATTAATTTTGAAAGACAGTTTTGCAGGGTACATCAGTCTGGGTTGGAGGTTATTTTCTTTCAGGGCTTGGAATACTTTGCTCCAAGCTCCTCTTGATTCGATAGTTTGTATCAAGAAGTCCACTGTGATTTTGATGAGTTTTCCTTTATAGGTGATTTGCTTCTTTTCTCTAACCACTTTTAATATTCTGTTCTTGTGATGGATTTCTGGGATTCTGATTATTACATGTCTGGGTGTAGATCTGTTTTGGTTATAGCTGGCTGGGGTTCTGTATGCCTCACTTTTGTTTCCTATGCTTGGGAAGCTTTCCTTAATTATTTCTGTGAATAGCCTTTTTGTTTCATTTGCTTCTTCATTCACATTTTTTATTCTTAAGTTATAAATCCTCTTGTCGTCTTCTAGCCTTTGTATTGTTACTTCCTTGCTCCTTGTTATTTTTAAGAGATTCTTCCTTTTGTGATCATACATTGCAAATCTGTCTTCAAGTTTTGAAAGCTGTCTTTAGTTTCTGTCAAGAAGTTTTGCCAGCTTTCAATGGAGTTTTTAATTTCCTGATATTTTCTTTGGATACATTTCATGTATTCTAGATTTTGTTTATATTTTTCATCCAAGGCTTCTCTCCTTTCTCTGGGTTCCTCCATTCTTCCATTTGTGTCTTCTTGAGGAGTGCTCAGAATTTCTTTAATTAATCTTTTTATATCTTGCTTCACCTGAGTTATAATATCAGATTTAAGTTCGTTGATGAGGTCATGGAAGTATTTCTTTATTTCCATTGAGGCTGTGTCTGATATTGCATGTTTGCTGCCCTCGATCTCTTCTGTATTTATCTCTCCTGGACTTATTTTCCCTGGGACAGCAGTTGGAGGATTTTTGTAGTTTCTTCATCTTGTCATGTTTCTGGTTTCTTTCAGATAGATGAATGGTGGAGGTCTCAGGTCCTTTTTGTTTTGCTTACAGTTTTTCTGAAGCATACTGGTTATGGAATAGATGCCCTCTCCAGTTTGCTGTTGATCTGTGAGGTGATCTGTGACCAGCCCCTCCGCTCTAAGCCAGTCAGCCAGTGAGTGTTTTTAGCACATTAGTCTGTGCCTTGCAGATGTCACAGGTTTGGGACAGCCTCATCTCTGGCTACTGGGTCCTGACCAGGGGCATGGCCCAGCCCAAGCAGATCCCACCAATCCACTTTGGGCCAGGAGCCACTGACTGATGCCACTTCAGCTGTCGATTCAAGCCTGCCCTGCCAACTCCAATATGTCATCTAGCCAGTCACCCAACTCTGGGGAACCCAGTTCTCAGCACTCACCAAAGTTTGTGCAGCTCGGTTCACCAGTTCCACACCTTGTTGCAGCGCCTCCTTCCACCAAGGGTCTCCAGCTCACCAACTCCCACTCTTGGCAGGGCTGTGATCTCAGCTTGACAGTGGGTTGCCCAACTCTAAGATGCACCCAATACAGTGACGGGGTGTACCCAGTTCCGGCCCTCCATCCATGCTTCTTTTTTTCTTTTTCTTTTTCCTCAGTTTCTTCCTGGGTCGTGAGAATCCCTCTCCTTTCCTCTGGTCTTCTCTGTGGTGTTAAACTCTAGCATCTGAGTCATTTTTCTCAGAGGCTCTTTATCATTCTACCTATCAGTCAGCCATCTATTTCAATCTCCTTCAATTCTTTCTATGTTCTGGGCATAAATCCTTTGTCTGAGGGGCTACTGGCTAAAATTCTTTACTATTCTGTGGATTTTCTACTCACTCGGTTGGTGATTTCTTTTGAAGTGCAAAAACTTTTCAATAATATGAGATCCCAGTTGTTGATTCTTTGAGGTGTTTCCCATGCAGTTTGCATTTTGTTCATGAATTCTCTGCCTACCCCTATGTCTCCAAGACTTCTACCTACCTTATTTTACAGTAGATTTAGTGTTTCTGTCTAATATTTAGGTCTTTGATGCATTCAGACTTTAGTTTTGTGCATGGTGATAGGCATGGGTCTAGTTTCAGTTTTTGGCATGTGGAGAGCCAATTTTTCCAACACCATTTCTTAAAGAGGCTGTCCTTCTTCCAGTGGACATGTTTAGCCCCTTTGTCAAATATAAAGTGGCTGAGTGTCTTGGTAGTTGTGTTTGCATCTTCTAATCTGTTCCATTGATCCTCAGGTCTGTTTCTTTGCCAGTACCAGGCTGATTTTATCACTGTAGCTTTGTGGAATAGTTTCAAGTCAGGAATTGAGATGCCTCCTGCCTTGCCTTTGTTGCCCAGAATTGCTATTGCTACTATAGGTTTCTTCTGTTTCCAAATGAATTTTAGGAGTATTTTCTCTAGATCTGTGAGGTATGTTAATGGTATTTTGATTGGGATTGCATTAAATCTGTTTAACAGTTTTGGGAGTATGGCCATTTTCACAATGTTGGTTTTTCTTAGCCAAGAGCAAGGAATATCCTTCCATTTACTAATATCCTCTTCAATCTCCTTTTTTGACATAGCATAATTTTTAGCATATGTCTTTTACATTGTTACTTAGGTTGATTCCTAAGTATTTCATTTTTTAGATGCTATTGTGAAAGGTGATATTTCCATAATTTCTCTCTAGTGGAGTTTTTTATTTGTGTACAGGAATACTATTGATTTTTGAGCATTGAATTTGTATCCAGCTACACTGCTGAATTTGTTTATTACCTCTAGTAGTCTTTTAATGGATTTTTTGGGGTCTTCTATATAGAATATCATGTCATCTGCAAATATTGATAATTTAACTTCTTCCTCTCCTGTCTTTATTCCTTTTATTCCTTTATTCCTCTCTTGTCTGATTGCCCTGGATAATATTTCCAAAACTATATTGAATAGGAGTGGTGATAGTGGGCATCTTTCTCTTGTTCCTGATTTTAAAGTGAAAGCTTTCAGTTTTTGTCCATTTAATATAATGTTGACTGTTGATTTGTCACAGATGGCCTTTATGAGATTGAGGTAGACACTGTGTATTCCAAGTTTCTGAAGGGTTTTTATCACAAACATGTGTTGGGTTTTATCAAAAGCTTTTTCTGCATCTATTGAGATGACCATGTGGTTTTTGTTTTTGGTTCTGTTGATGTGGTATATTACATTTACTGATTTGCATATGTTAAACCATCCCTGCATTCCTGGAATGAATCACACTTGGTCATGATTTGCAATCTTCTTGATGATTTGCTGCATTGTATTTGTATTTTATTGCGAATCTTTGCATGAATGTTCATTAGTGAGATTGGCCTATAGTTCTCCTTTTTGGTTGGGTCTTTCTCTGGTTTTGATATGAGAGTAATACTTGCCTCCAGGAATGATTTAGGGAGGATTGCTTCTTTATTCATTTCATTGAAGAATTTAAGGAGTATTGGCATCAAATCTCTAAATTTCTTGGAGAATTCAGCTGTGAATCCATCAGGACCTGGGCTTTTCTTTGTTGGTAAGTTTTTAATCACATTTTCAATTTCAATAGCTGATATTGGGTTATTCAAAATTGCTTTATCTTCTTGGTTGAGCTTTGGTAGTTCATATGTTCCTAGAAATCTGTCCATTTCCTTTGTTTTTTCCACTCTAAGTTAGTAGAGATTTTCAAAGAAGGTATTCAAGAGCTTTTGAATTTCCATGGGATCTGTAGTAATTTCCCGCTTTTCAGTCCTATTGTGTGAAGTTGGTTTTTTTCTTTCTTTTTATTGATAAGGTTAGCTAGAGGTTTGTTAATTTTATTTGTTCTCTCAAAATTTTGTTTATTCTTTTGTTTTTTTCTTTCTTTTTATCGATAAGATTAGCTAGAGGTTTGTCAATTTTGTTTATTCTCTCAAAAACCAGCTTTTTGATTCATTAGTTTTTTTTTTTAAGTATCAGTTACATTGATTTCTGCTCTAACCTTTATAGTTTCTTCTCTGAGCTTTGGGTTTAACTTGCTCTTCTCTTTCTATAAGCTTGAGATGAACCATTAGGTTGTTTATTTGTGCTCATTCTGTTTTCTTGATATGACAGTTATTGCTATGTATTTCCCTCTTAAGACCACTTTCATTGCATCCCACAGATTGCAATATGTTGTTTCTGTATTTTCATTGAATTGTAGGTATTGCTTTATTTCTTCTTTAATTTCATCTGTAGCCCACTGGTTGTTCAGAAGGTTCTTATTAAAGTTCCATCTCTTTATGCAGGTTTTGCAATTTCTTTTGCTTTTAATTTCCAATGTCAGTGTGCTGTAGTCAGATATTATGCATGGGATAATTTCAATACCTTTGCATTTACTTAAGAATGTTTTATGGGATAATGTATGGTCTCTTTTGGAGAAGTTCCATGTGCAGCTGAGAAGAATGTGTATTCTGATGTGGTTGGGGGGGGAACAGTCTGTAAACATCTACTAAGTCCAATTGCTCTCAGGTATAAATCAGTTCTGTTATTTCTTTGCTGACTTTTTGTTGATCTATCTCTTTGTGACAATGGGGTATTAAGATCCCCTCTTATAATTGTGTTCTTGTGTATTCAGTTTTTCATGTCCATTAGTATTTGTCTAATATAGTTAGGTGCTCCTGTATTTGATGCATATATATTTATAACTGTTAGTTCTTCCTCTTGAATTTTTCTGCAAATGAGTATATCGTGAACTTCTTTATCTCTTTTAATCATTTTAGGTTTGAAGTTCACATTGTATGCAAGTAGAATATTTATCCCTGCTTTTTTCTGGGTTCCTGTTGCATGGAATACTGTTTTCCATCCTTTGACTTTTAATCTATGAGTTTCCTTTTGGGTTTGATGTGTTTCGTGTATATAGCATATTGTGGGATCATGTTTCTTGATCCATTCTGTCAAGCCATTTCTTTTGATAAGTAAATTAAGGCCATTTACATTCATGGATATAACTGATATGTACTGGCTTAACTTTGCCATGTTATGTTCCAGTTGTTTGCTTTTCGCTTTTCCCCTTTTTAAATTGCTTGTCCTACCTGGTGGTTTCTTTCTGTTGTTGTTATGGAGATTGTGGCCATTTTTATATCTATGTAGTATGTCCTTCAATACTCTTTGTTTCAGTGGACATGAATTTCTTCAGTTGTTCTTTGTCATGGAAGTATCCTTTTTCTCCATTAAATTTGAATGACAGTTTTGCTGGGTATATCAGTCTGGGTTGAAAGTTGTTTTCTTTCAGGGCTTGAAATAACTCAGTCCAAGCTCATCTTGACTTAAGCATTTGTGCTGAAAAGTCTGCTGTGATGTTAATGGGCTTTCCTTGATAGGTGAATGTCTTTTCTCTAACAGCTTTTAGTATTCTGTTTTTATATTGCATGTCTGGGATTCTAATTATTATATGTATGGATGTAGATTTATGTTCATTGTGATTGTTTGGCATTCTACATGCCTCACTGATTTGCATATCAGATTTTTTCCCCCATGTTTGGGAAATTTTCTGCTATTACTTCTGTGAATAGTTTACCTTTGTCATTTGCATTGACTCTTGCATCTTCATTGATACTTATTAGTCTTATATTGTTTCTCTTGGCATCATCTTGAAGCTGCTGGATTGTCATTTCATACTGCTTTGTTATTGTTAAATGTTCTATCCTTTCATGATCGCTAATTGTGATCCTGTCCTCAAGGTCTAAAATTCTATCTCCAGCTACATTTAGATAGTTTTATCAACTTTCCATAGAATTTTTTGTTTCTTGGATGTCTCTTTGAGTTTGTTTCATAAATTCTGCTTGTTTTCTATATTGTTCATTCAAGGTTTCAATCAGTTTGCCATGCTCCTGTACTTTTTTCTTGACTTCTTCTTTACCTGTGCTCAGCAACTCCTTTACTAAGGTTGTTATTTCTGTCTTTACGTGAGAGTTTACTTGTAATTTGATTTCCTCTATAACCTCATGGAGTTGTTTTTTGTTCCACTTACTATTTTTTCAGAGATTTCTGGTGTGTGCCTTTTAAAATCCTCTATTTCAGTGTCTCCTGTACTTGCTACTGATGGACTACATGTTTGAGATTGCATTTTGCTTTGTTGTTTTGCCATTTTCCCCTTTCAGGCTAATATTTGGTCCTTTAATCTCACTAGTGTCAACTATTGGTCATGTGTATCTTGGAGTCCCACTGTAAGGTTGATGTTTGTCCAATTGCTGGGTTCCACAATGAGGAGGTGGGCCAGGCCCTGCAGGGCTTGTTGGGTGAGTCTCATATTCTTCCTAGGCTGACAAACCTAGGAGTACTCATAGAAATCACCCCTAGTTTCTGCTGTTATTATATCTTCAGGTTCTTCAGACTCACTAGATCCCTGTTTATAGTGTTTGTTTTGGCTGAGACCTTATTGTGTCTCTGGGTGTCTCATAGGTCCCCTTAATTTTCTCCAGGTTGGGGGAGACCTTATTGGCATTCTCCTCAACCTACCTAATACTCTCTGTGTAGAGGAAGGACTCACCCACCCACTTGTCAAGCTACTTCTGGAGGGGTTCACTATTGCTCCTGTTTACCCAGTGAAAGTGGCAAACCCTATTCCTATTTTAGGGGCAAACTCACCTCACTGATGGAAGCCTGCTGAGTTCTTCTGTTTGGATGAGGGGTTACTGAGCCTCTATTCAATAATGCATGGTTAGCCCACTGCAGTCCAAGATTCTGGAGGAAGATGTGGGAGCTGAAGATCAACAACAATACTGGGTCCGGGAGGTGGGGGCCTCCCTGATGGCAGCAGTGGGACTGTGGGGTTATGCGTCATGGGCTGGAGTTCCTAGATCTTGAAGTGGGTGGCCAGGACTGCGGGGACATGGAAGGGTCCTGGTCCTGGCATGGCCCCACCTGCACTGCTGGCTGGAGTTCCCGGGTCCTGTGAGGTGGACTCCTGGGAAGGTAGGGGTTGGGGGAGGGGCCTGGGTCTATCCCACTTCTGTGCATGCTTCTGGCTGGAGTTCCTGGGTCCTGATAAGTGGTCAGCCCACATGGTGGGGGTCAGGAGAGGGGCCTGCATCTATCCTGACCCTACACATGCTGTTGGCTGGAGTTCCTAGAATAAAGATTCTTCAAGTAACACTATTTGGATGGTGATAGTTTTAGAACCTAAAAGAAATGTATTATTTGGTGTCAAACAATAGAATGAGAGTGTATACAGAGAGTAACTAAATAACAAATTTTTTCAGGACAATATGTGCTTCTGTTAATAACTATACATTGATTAGCCATGTTGCTTTTTTGCTGGCTTAAAAATTTCTGAAACCCATGGTGAACTATAAAGCTTGTTGGATTGTTGACTAAAACTAGGAAATATTCATGATAATTGGCATTATCTCTCCATGGCGTCAGCTCTAAAGCATGCTGTAGATTGCTTACTCTGCCTTCTTCAAGGCCAAGACACTAAGAACTCGTTTATGGTGAGGAGTGGCTTTGGTGACATTGCTAGGGTGTCAGATAGTGGCTGCAAATGTTGTTTGGGGAAATTTGGGGTTATGACAATTAGGTTAGGAACAGATAAGATTGGCAATCTTTAGACTTTCTTTGAAATTGTGTATGTATTTTATGTATCATGAGTAAATCATCTATTCCACTGTCCAGAAATAGTGATTCCTAACTAGTCATACAAAATAGAAAATGCACATAACAAATATTTTATAGTATAGTAACATTGAGTCCTTTAGTATTTGCCTCTGGCAGTAGTTATTTAGGAAGTTTGAGAGCTTTAGATACTAGAGAACTTTCAGGGCCCTGTGTGCCAAGCTAGTTAGCAGACTTTGCCCATGCATTTAGACATGCCATAATACTTTAAACTGGAAAGAAATTTCACATGTATTTACCAGAAAAAAATTTCTAATTTTCGTTTGCCAGAGTTTTCTTTCTAAATCTCTCAAAATCCAGAAAGGTGATTTCCCCAAAACTTGTTTTACTGTCTACATCTAATATGTTTCTGCCACCTGTTATTTTTCTCCCTGGATCTTTATCGAAGTCATTTTTGGATCATTTGATACTACTATATAATAAAAGCTTCATGTCCTATGGAGTAATTGACTCTGAGTTTGACAGTTCAACAAATATACGATGAGAACCCATTGTGTGCCAATAGCTGTGATATTTATTTTTCCAAGGAAGATACTTATACCCAACTGTTATAAACTCTCTATCTGTTTGTTTAGGAATTCATCCCTTTGTTACTATGACTGTTGACAATTTTCCTTTTAGATGACAGGTTTCAGGAAAACAAGAATTTTGCTCTTGGGTTTTTAATGCTCTTCTAGTGATATTTTGGGAAGTAATTTAATAAATATAAATTATATTTGAATAGTCTTGTGACAAACTGATGTTTTAACATGGCCTTTTAGAATAGAAAATTACACATTTCTAAATTTAGTGAGCATGTCCATAAATATTTTTTGATTGTCTAAAGCATTATATTTAGCAGGATTCTTATAACATTTGCAGAATCTGTTTCTTATTCCGGAATTATTTGTTTATTTTATTTTCCTGAACAACAATCAAATCAGGAAGATTTCCAGGACTGCTTTTGAAGGACTTGAAAATTTGCTGTATCTGTAAGTTTTGAGGTAAACCAAGGAAGGCTTATGACATTGATGATTTATTTTTGCCTTTTTGCTGGTTTTAAGCAAAGTAACTTTTCACCTTTTTGAGAAGCATTCAAACTTTACAGAAAACTCATATTGTAAAACTCATATATGAACAGCAGCAGTTTTTACTTTTGTTATACCATGCGTCTGATATTTGAATATTCACTTTTTTTCTCCTCCTGCCACCACTGCTACAAGAATTTTGAATTGGAGAAAAATAAAATAAAACAGAGTTTGCCCTGTATTTTGCATTTAAACCTAATTAATCAGTAATTATAAAAAGTTCCATAGATCCAAAGAAGCTTTATGTCAACAGTTCAGTTATAGAAAACCTTCCAAAGCCAGTAAACACATAACAGTTAGGGACCTCAGTGACCTTGGGTGCAAATCACATTAGCTTGCAAATATGGGCATTGACAATTTTAGTGTGTTACTGGTAAAAAAAAAATAAAAAAAATTTAAGTGACTGTTTTGACTCAGAAACCAGTGTATGTTGATAAATTGAATGTTGGATGGTGGCTATTAGATAGGGTTATACAGGAGGCAACAGAAAGAAATTTTGAGAATGTTAATTTTAGCAAGAAATGAGTGCCATAACCTCTGTAGAGAATATTAGGGAGTGGTGAGTATGTAGCTCAGGAGTAGAGCACTTGCCTAGCACCCTAGCTTCCATCTCCAGCACTGCAAAAAGAAAAAAAGTTAAGGGCGAAACTAACTTATCAGTTTGTAGATTAATTGAACACTCTGTGTACAGAGTTAAAATTTATTCAAAGAGGAGACACTTTCTCAACTTTGGTCTAATTTACATGTCTGTAACATTTTCCTGGAGCCCTGGAATTCCTATTACACCTCAGCCCCAAAGCCCCACATCCTTCTGTGTTTATCTGTGAGATTGAATCCTACCGTACAAAGTGCTCACAGCTCTCCATCACCAGTCCTAGCACCTTGGCTTTCTCTTGGGATCAAGCAGTGCACTCCCTTGGCTTTCCTAACTAACTATTGAGAAGGATCCAGCATGTCTCGCAGGTGCAGGCCGTTCTTGATTTCCATGCTGTACACATGACTAAATGCCTTTTAAGCTTTTAGGTCAGTGAAGTGAAAACTCTGCTCCTTGATGAGAAGCTTGTCCTTGTCCCTGTTTTCTCTCAGTCATGCCCCGGGGTTCTCTATTTGCTAGCATCTCCACGTCATTCCACTGCAGTGAAACATGCAATTTAACACACAAAATAAAGACATTTATGACTTGTTGACTAGTGGCAGAGAAGAAAACTAATTCCTGATGCTAATATTCAGTCAGGAAATTAAGTAAATTTTTATTTGTAGAGTATTAATTTTGGATTAATTTGCTGGACCCCGGGTCAATGACTTGTAGAACTGTCCTGTATACTCTGGGTGACAGCAAGAAAAGCATTTCACACAACTTCTCTTCAATCCATTGGCTAATTAAAACACTCTTTATTAAGTGAAAGAAATATAAAAGTGTCTAGGCTTTATAAAGTGATGCGGCTGAAGAAAAGGCAAGAATAATTAGCAAGTGTTACATTCAACAGCAGGTGGTGGCCACATCCTTGTGGTCACTTTGGTACCTCTTCCTACATGTCCAGTGACACTGCCAAGGGAACACGGCCTCTCCAACCAGGGAAGGTGTAGACAAAAAACAGTGTGGGCTGGATAACTTCAGTCATAAGATGGCCATGTTCTTGTTTAACACATTATTCTAGCATCTAGAATTAGCATCCAGAACATAATAACTGCTCACAAAACATTTGTTGAACAAATACATGAATGCAAAATGCTCTAAAAAGGCTTGGAATTTGATTAGTAATCTTGTTTATGCTGAGTTTTCTTTTCTTTTTCTTCTTTGTCCTAGGGAATTGAACCTAAGGCCTTCATACAAAGCTATATCCTTGGCCTTTTTTGTTTTGTTTTGTTTTTTATTCAGAGATAAGGTCTTGCTAAATGGTTAACTTGCCCAGGTTGGGCTCCAGCCTGTAATCTTCCTGTCTCAACTTCCAGGTGGGCTAGAATTACAGGTGAGCACTTCCACATCCAGCATGAGTTAATTATGTTTAAAAGAGAAGAAAGAAACCTCTATTGTCTACCTCAGTTCATCAGCAACATGTGTCTTTATCAATTGTTTATGGTGTGTCTTCTCCCAGAGGTTTTAAATATTTATGATGCATAAAATAGTTAAAAAGTTTTCATACTCAAGTGGTTAATTTTCATTGGGCTGAAAATTCTACTTTTACCTTCTCCAACACAAAAGCCAACATATTTTTCCCTAAGACAAAAGCACTTCTAAACTCATGTGAAATTCTAACGTGTTTTCACTCAAAAAATATCATTGAACTCGTCAGGCATAAACAAGTAGAAGTATTTTAGGACAAATTTTGCTTTTAGATTCTTAAGAAAAAGTATAGTTGTTTGAGAATATCCTTGGGAACTGTGGTTCATATATGGCTAAGTGCATTTCAGAGTGAAGATCCATTGAAGAGGGCTGGGTATTTAGCTCAGCGGAATAAGCACCTGCCTGGCAAGTGTAAGGTCATGAGTTTGATCCCCGGTACAAAAAAAAAAAAAAAAAAAAAAGATCCATTGAAGAATTGAGAGTAAAGTATTCCTTTTTTTGGTTTTAGTAACTCTGAAGAATAGCATTCTTGTTATTTATTCCTTGTAACCAAGTTTGAGTTAGTCTAATGATGATCGCCAAACAATTTTTAAAATTCAGAAACATCTCGGAATCTCAGTGATAATAATTTTATTGATTATTAATTATTAAGTAAGTTGATAAAAATTACCCATGAGGTAGAAACTGTAGGATATCTTTGAATGTTGAAACAAAGTGGACATTTTTTGTTAGTATTAAAGAAGAAATTTAATTTGCACTGAAATCTGTGATTCCATTTCTGGCAGTGGCTCCCAGTTCCTACATTTGATTGGCCCTCTGAGTTACACCTCCTTCTGATGTCTAGTCCAGCCCTGGGCATTTGATTGGCCCTCTGAGTTACACCTCCTTCTGATGTCCAGTCCAGCCCTGGGCAATTTGTCCTCATGAACTCTCAGTCCTGAATGCTACTCCCTTATTAAATCTCTGGCTCAGTGTGTCACTTGCAGTTGTGTGCTCAGCATCGACCTTTTCTATCTTTCCTCAGTCTCTGAATTTATTTGGAATCTGCCTCATTTCTTTTGAAAAGTATGGTTAAAAAGATACTCACTTTTTTGAAGAATAGGGTAAATTACATCAAAGAATTTGATATCTAATAATGTAATATTAAGGGACATAATTTTTGCCATTTCTGGCTACTTGCTCTTTGAGTTTTAAGCACAATTTGACAAAATGAATGAAGTTTCATGTGGTTTCTTATTTACTCTGTGTTAGTTTTTGTTATGTAAAAAAACGCTACAGAACATAGTGGCTTAAAGCAATAGAGTTATTATTTTTTAAAATGCTTCATGAGTGGCTTGGTTCTGGTAGGTAAGAAATCAGACCCTTTGGTTTACAATGGTTTCTTGCACGCATAAGGAAATTGCACAATATTGAGGGAGCTTTCTCTGCCACATGGCCTTCTTTTCTCTAGTAAGGTCATGCTTGCTCAGGAGGTGATCAGGTCTCTAACATATCCAGGGATGAATGCTTTCCAAGCCTTACTTGTGTCATGTTTTCTAGTGCTGCAGTTGGTTAATCCAACTAAAGTTTCAAAATATGATTTAAGAATTGGAAGAACATTTTGATACATCAAGCAGCAAAGTCATCTTGCAAAACGATGTAAATCAGGAGTCGAGGACATTTGTGGCTATTTCTACAATTACCATATTCATATAAAAACTGGGGATTTCCAAGAGTCGAGGTCCTGGCTGCAATTACAGTCATCGGGATAGATTTATGCAGTGGTCATAGTAGGAGTCCAAGGGAGCAAAGGCCATGTCTACTCTGGGAGGCACATGTTGTTACGGTGCATGGCTATATATTACCTCAGAGCCTCATGCATGCAGAGCTGGGATTTTTGGAGGTCACCGAGTCATGGGGTACTGTACTCGCTGGTGGATGAGTTTGCCAAAGAAACTCTATGTGGTTTACAGTGTGTGGCTAGGGAATGGGGCCTACTCAGAGCAGGCAGACTACTGAGCGTGTATCCTGGAGGAGTGCGACCCGCCCCCTCCTTGGCTCATCCTTTCTCTGCTTCCTGTCCACCACAAAGTTGAGCATCTTTCCTCTGCTAGACTTTCTGCTATCCCTTCCTGCTTAGTATAAGTCAAAGCAAACTTGTCCTTTAAATTGCTGGTGTTGAGAACTGTGTCTCAATGACTAGGAAAGTGACTAAGACACAGGGGGAAGGGCAGGTGGGCCTGTTGGAGGTAGCAACACTTTTGCTCACTTTAGAAAGACGGATTTGTGAGAAAAGGTAAGAAATGATCTGCTTTGTTAGGGAAACGGCAAGAATGTTTGAATGACTGGATTGTAGGGCCTGAATGGAGCATGAGGAGAGGTGAGGCTGATGAATTCCACAAGAGCCAAAATATAGAGGTGAAGGTGCTTAATCAGGCTCTCTGACACTGTGCATTTGCCTCCTATTTAGCTAGTCACTCCAAATGAGACTCCATTCCTGCCACTTTACCAAAAGCTCTTCTATAAAAGTCACTTATACTGTTAAACGTATTGGAAGCATTCCCTCACATACCATGTCTAATTATACCCCATGGTCTCCTTCCTGTCTTGGCCATTCTCTGTTTGATCCTTTTTTGCTCCTGGGTTGCTTTTTCCTGGTTGCCTGCTCAGATTCCCTCATCCAGAGTTCTCTCTTGTGCTTTGCTCCTCTATGGTTGGACATAGCTTCTTTCCATGGTATCCGTTGTTATCTAGAGGCTGCTGGCTCTCCACTCTCTGCTTGAAGCCCGAATTGATTTTATGTTTCCACTCTGCGCACACTCATTTGCTTACCCAGTGTGTCCACTGACAAGTGCCACAGGAGCTTCAAACTCAGCATGGCAAATGTAACTCATGATGTTTCTCCTTTCAGTCACACTTCTTATTTTCCTCTCGGACATGCTTCTTATTGGGAAATGATATCACACTCATGTAGTCATCTGAAATAAATTTCTATGCATCAGAGGAGCATCCCTCCTCCTTTCTCCCCGCAGTATCCGCTTACATGTTAAGTCCTATAAGGTTCCACATAAACATCATTCACATTTTCCTATGCTGTCTGTTCCTGTTTTGATGACTTACATTTAATAATCATTATCTGCTACTCTTACTCTTAGTCATTTTTCTTTGTCCAAATCATGGAAGGGCAATGAGTTATCTTTGTACAATTAAGACTCAGTCATGTGCCATCTTTTTGAGTCCTTCAGTGGCTCCTCATTGCTTTTGGGATGAAGTGAAAATTCCATTTTCACCACAACAAAATTCAACTTCTCTTACATCTTCAGTCTTCTAGACAGGCATCCCAGTCACTTTGCTGTAAATTTCCTGTCATGTGGCTTTTGATATCCTATTGAATTGCTGCCTTTAGAATCTCCCATGGTTGCTGAATTAGGCTGGCATATGTCTTCCTGTGAGTTATCTACACTGGGACCTAAAACACATTGTATTGCAAATGTATCTCATATTATCATCTACCACATGTATTAGCAATGCACAAAGAACTTGTTTGGTCTTACAGAAGAAAAGGATAAATTAATTTTTCTAAGGACACAAATATGGAAAGATCAAGGTCTTACAAAGAGTGCATGTGGGATAGATAGGCAGGAAAGAGTCCGGAATGGGGGTGGAAAGCAGTGGCACATGTCTCTTGTCCTGTCTGGAGAGACAGTTTGCTGACTCACTGAGTGGGGGGGGGGTCTGTGGCATTCAGCAGATTCATCTACGTAGAGACACAGCTGCATCGACCCATCCCAACTTGGTGAGAACAAGCATTAGCATCATCTAGCTCTGAATCTCTTTTCATACATTCCCTTTTAATTGTCATCTGAATCACACATAGATTTGCAGTCAGGAAAGAAATGTGCTAGCTACCGAGGAAGACTAGTATAGTCTTTAGGAAAGTAAAATGTCCTGTTAATGAGTTCATTTGTCGGCTGGTTCTTTTTTAGTATTTGGGATAGTGTGCATCACTATTCTTTCCAAAAGAATAAAATATATTTGGATACTCTGACCCAATTCATTTTCTTAACCCAGCTGAGTAACTAAGATAATATCCACTGGGAGAAGAACTTTGGGCTAATCATTCAGCCACTTATACAACAGCTACCTTTTCTCTTTTGTTTGGAACTCTGTTTCCTGTATGAAAACTATGTAGAATGACACTTCAGCAATTCTTTATAGACCTGACACATATTCACTTGGTCAGTATATTTTAGCTAGGTAATTTCAATTTTCATTCACCTATCCATGCAACTCAGTTGTTTGACATCTGTCTATCTCTCCATCCATCCATCTATCCATCCATCCATCCATCCATCCATCCATCTAACAGTCACGTAGCAAATACCTACCATGTCAGGTCTGTACTAGTTCCTGTGTATATTACGGTGAGTAAAAACATATGCCTCTCGTTCTCATGAAATCTAGGAAATGATCTAGCATATACTAATGTTACTACCTTAATATTTTAATAGTATATAATTGTGTATTTGGAATAAGTAATGTCTAGAATGAGGTTTAGAAACCTGAGAAGGAAAGAGGAGACATTAGAACTTACATGACAGTATATAATGCATTGGTCATGAGAGATTATTGAGTAACTGTGCATGGAAAAATGGAAAGGATTTTTGAAATGGGTAAGTTCTTAGAAATATGCAAACTACCTACAGTGACTCAGGAGAGAACAAAAAAAAATTTTTTTTGTCTTTTTTGGAGACAGGATTTCTCTGTGCAGTTTGGGCAGGCCTTGAGCTCACTTTGTAGCCCAGGCTGGTCTCAAACTCGCAACAATCCCCCGGCCTCAGCCTCCCGCATGCTGGGATGAGAACGAAAATTTTGATCAGATGAATAACAGTTTAGGAGATTAAATCAGTAATTAAACCAACTCCCATCAAAAAAGAAAATCCAGGACTTGATTAATTCATGACTGATCTCCACCAAACATTTAAAGAAACCAAGGCGATCTTTCCCAAATTCTTCCAAAAAATTTAAGAGGAAGGAACATGTCCAGACTCATTTTACAAGCCCAGCATTACTCTGCTGACAAAGCCAGACAAGAAAATAAAACTCTAGGCCAGTGCTAAAGATGGGTATTTCACTCTGACTCACACTCTTTGATGCCTAGTTTAATGCTTTCATGCATGAGTGTCTCACAGAGTAATTTTTCTTTTCTTCTTGATGAAGATGAATCTATAAGCTGTGAGGTCTCACATGCTCACCTTTATAGAAGGATCTGATCAGTAATGTTGCTGCCTCAGCCAGAATGACCCAAAGCCACAGGAATTCTTTCTCTCTACAGATTTTCTCAGCTTTTTCCTCCTTGCTGATTTTCCTTTGATTTCAGGCTGCTTGATACCCTCTTCTAATCAACCACATCTGTTTCTCCCTCACTCACCATGGCAGGATCCCTAGTGAGAGAATCCTTTGCAGATTTCCTAAGAGGGGAGGAGGAATGAATTCAGCTTTGCTTTGGGTATCAGCTAATTATGCAAAGAATGTCTTTGGGGTTCGTCTCCTATTATAAATCTATTTCATGAATTACTCACATCCAGAAGTGCTTGTCACGTCTGAAGTGTTACTTCTCTTTCTTTCTGTCTCCCTGATCTGAGTTTCAGCATCTGTGTTTGTCATGAAGCTGTTATATCCTGTTTTACAAAACAATAAGCTAGTTGGTATCAAGGATCTAACTAACTACTTCTGTCTTCTAGACAGCACACAACACAGTTCCTGGTACTTAGAAGTTTTAAGTAAATGGTTATTGAAATTAATCATATTTTAAAATTTTAGCTTTGTTAGGATATGATATATTCAAAAGTTTGATGGATGTGATGTGAGACATAAAATCAATTTATATATGTTCAAATGAAAGGACTTGACCTTGGTGGTTTCAGAGAACAGAATTTGGATTTTAATAAAGTTACAGGGAGGGTGCTTTCAGTTACTCATTCATTCCATCTTCTTTCAGTCAACAAATTTTTAAAATAATATTGGTATTTTTTTTTGGTTCTGTTAATTTTGAGAGTTTATATATATTAGAGATAAGTTCCTGGTAAGATATGTGGTTTTAAAATATTTTATTCCAGTCTGTAATTGTTTTTTCTATCTTTGTATATGTTTTGCAGAAACTGAGAAAAGGGTATGGATTCAGATTTTTATTTTTATTTTGAAGGTAGTAAAATACAACAGAACAAGACAGAACAAAGCCAGTTGAGACAGTGTAGTGAAATTGGTAAAGGACTTCACAGCAGGTTACCAGAATAATAGTAATAGGTACCATAGTATATCTTGTTATCTCCACAATAGTTGTTGTTTCAATCAGGTATAGCAAAATCAAAGGAAATACAGAACATTATAGAACTTATCAAAACAGAATATTGAATAGAGCAATACCATTAATCAGAACAAAGCAAAACAGTGATAAAAACATTTGCCTTCAAAGAGATGGTAGAAGGAAACTCCCCCCTATTTGCTATATTGCACATGGTCAGCCTCCCAAGAGATGTTTGATCTCTGGCTCCTGCTTGCTAACAGGGGGGTGGGGGGTGGATGGATGTTTGATTCTCAGCCTGTGCGCCAGTAGGCTCACAGCTGCTTACCAGGGCAGTGAGCTGGCTGCTTGGTTTCCCAGCTGGCTGCTTGTTTTCCCAGCACCCCAAGTTCCAACATGGCACTGATCTCAGGAGACGCTGATGGTTCTCAACCTGGAGCAGCCACAGGTTGCCAGGCCACAGCCACTTATCAGGACAACGAGCTGGCTGCTTGGTTTCCCAGTGCCCTAAGTTCTACTATGGCATGGATCTCAGGAGACACTGCTGGTTCTGGATTCAGATTTTGTACTGTGGAGTGTACTGTATTTTCAGTTATATTGCTCCATGCTCCATGGTGTTATTGAGTTCTGAACTTCAGATGATTTTTTCTTAAAGGTTCTATCAATTGTTGAAAAAGGGTTGTTGAAGTCTCTACTATTGTCTTGGATTTATTCATTCCTTTTGTTCTGTCATTTTTGTGTCACATGTTTGCAGCACTGTTCTTGTACCAAACTTATCATTATGCATTGTTCTTTCTTTCCCCTGGTGACTGTCTTTGCTCTGAGATATACTTTATCTGTTATTAACACAAACATGCTTTCTTTTCATTGCTTGTCTGATACAACTTTTGTCACACTTTTATTTTCCACCTGTATCATTTATTTGCATGCTTTTCTTTACATACCACAGATAGCCATTTAACATTTCAAAATGCATTCTTTTAATCTTTGATTTAACTGATGTGGTTAGACCATTTCTGTTTCATGGAATTATCATGTTAGGGCTGAAGTTTGACATTTAAATTGTTTGTTTATTTTCTATTTTTTTTTGTTTTGTGTTTTCCTTTTTTCTGCCCTTATATTGGTTATTTGAACATTTCTTTTTGTTTTTGAGTTTTGTCTTTTTGAAGCTTTTGTAGTGGTTTCTTTGCATTTCAGAAACATAAGTTATCACATTCATTGTATGTACTTATTTCACATGTTGAAGTATAAACTATTTCCTTCTCTAAAATCCCTTTGTCCTCCTCTGTTTGTAATATAACCATCTTAAATATTTGCTCTACATATATTTCAAACTACCTCATAAAATACTATTGTTTTTCCTCAACCTTTAACCATAATTCAGAATGTGGAAGGGAAGATAGAATGTATTTATCTATAATTTTTACTCTTCTCACAATTTCATCTTCTTAATGTTTCATGTTTCTTTTTTTATCATTTTTTTCTAAATGTTTTCTTCAGATTAAGTCTATAGTCTACAAATTTTCTTGATTTTCTTTCGTCTGAATATGGCTTGCTCTGCCCATCATTCTGGCAGACTGTTTTAGCTACATGGGATGTGAGTGACAGAGAACTGTCAATGTTTAAATTAAAAAATTATTACTCTAAAAGATGCATTGCCATCAGTCTTCCTCAACACACACCCCCTCATTTTGAACACGTTTACCTCATCATTCTGTCACTTTATGAAGAAGTCCCCAAGTCCTCTTTTCTGCATGTTTTTAGTTGTTTTAGTTGTCTGCCCCCATGTCCTGCATCAATACAAAATGTTTACCTGTCATGGCCATTTTGACTATGGCCAAGAGCCAGAAGTCCATGCTGTAGGACTGGATGAAGAAGGTGAAGGAAGACATGCCGTAATCTCTTTCCTACCCTGCGTTTTCATTGGACGGCACTCAGCAATGGCATTCACTGTAATTTTGATGATAACTCTTTGAGCCTTTCATAAAAGGCTTCCAGCACTGCTTCAGAAAGTGGCAAGAACAGTGGGATGAGTGTGGAAGGGAGATAAATGGCAGGATGTGTTTCACTATCATAAATTTAAAAATTTTAAACACTCACTATATATTTCGATCACACACATATGTAGGATTCTGGGTTGACAAATTTTCCCCTTCAGTCTCTTCTGTTCTTGATGAAATAAAAGTTGATAACTATTATCTTTTCTTTATTTTTAAACAAAAAATAACTGGTAAACACAACTCTCCAATATATATTTTCTTTTATGAGTATAGTAAAATATACATAACATGAAAAGTAGCATTTTAACATGAAAAGTAGCATTTTAGCCATTTAAGTGTACTATTCTGTGTCATTAGGTACACTCACCATATTGTGTAACACTTGCTGTTGTTCCAGATAGATGCTCTGTTGTACCTTTTTAAGGCTGAGTAATACTATACTGTATGAAGATACCACATCCGTTTCGCCATTCATCTATCTATGGATATTTAGATTATTTTTACCATTTGGATTGACAAATAATGCTACTTTGAACATTGATGTGCTAATATCTGAGAATTTGCTTTCGATTTGGGGGGTATGGATGCAATAAAAACAGAATTGCAAATTTTCTTTGTGTACAATTATTTAATACTCTGATTAATATATATGCTCACTCACTTATTCAACATGTTTCTTGATCATTTCTTTGTCAAACACTGCTGTAGTGATATTAATGTACAATAGTCTAATTTGTACAGTGTCTTCCAGAATAGTTTTACAAGTACCTCATTGAATTTTCACACTAGGCCAAGGATTTGATGCATTAATGTCTAACTACAAAAATAAAGATATGTGCTAGTATAATTTTCTGAGAGTTCCATAACTCCGTTCAGACTCATTTTTCTGTCTCATAATTTTGAGCCCAACATCCTTGTAGTTGGCAACTTTGAAAATTTAAGATAGGTTTAAATTATCATGTGAAGAGAAGGTTCTAAAATACATTTTAGACTTCCAGAAACTTTTCTTCCACATTAAGCAATGTTATAGATCATGTACAAACCATCTTTTGAAGTTTAAACTTTGTTTTAGCATGTCTTGCTATTACAATTGTAAACAATATCTCTGGATATGACATCATTAGTGGTGTACACAGTTTCGTGCATTACCAGAAAATTACATCCACATAACATTTATCATTTATTGAGTATAAAATTTATCATTTATTGAAAACATACATATAAGGATAAGTTATATACAATTTTAAAATTCTTTTGAATTCTGTGTAAATGTATTCTTGGAGCTCTTCGCTGGCAATAAGCTGAAATTCCAGTACCATAATGAATGAATGTTGAATTAAAAAGGATGATTTCAGTTCCTGGCATGGACTGTTGTAAAAGTGAAGTAAATCTGAACTTGGAAGATCAAATGCCAATATCCAGTAAAATATTTTGGGAATATTTAGTACATTTTAATGAAGAGATTTTCATTTTCATTTTATTATCTGATACAAACAATTGTTAGTAGACAATGGGGAAAGAGAAAGGAGATGGCTTTGTCTGGCGCTGAGAATTAACAATAAGCTTTAGGAATGGTGGATTTTAATGTTCCTGAAACCATTATTGCAAAGAATTCAGAGGTAAAGAGAATGGAGAGCCAATGATAGAACAATTAAAGACTTTTTTTTGTTTCTTTTCCTTTTAGGAGATACAATGCCCGTTTGTAGATTCTCCTGAGTGCAGTAGACTGAAACAATAAAATTGCTCAGACAGGCACAAATTCCTTAAAAGTAAAGCTGATACTTGACTCAGACTCACTGGCTCAAAGAATTGCATCGGGAGCCCAGTTACTCAATCCCTCTCACAGGAGCCATCTCCTAGGTTGACTTTATCTTCCTGTGAGACTCTGAAAAATTGCTTTGCTAGATTTTTCTACTGCTCCTTCCCGAGAAAATGATTTTTTGTGATGACTCACGGTGAAGACTGATAAAACATTTTTTATTCATAACAAAGCAAGCAAAATGTCCCCTGAGTCTCACTGGCTCATCTCGTTTCCTGAATCAGTCACTGGTCAAAACAATGGAGTGAGTGTCTAAAGTTTACTCTGAGGCTGGGTTGTGAATAATGAGGCTGAGAAGTGGTGGATCAGTAGCTCCAAAACTGCCCTGAGATTCTGCTGCTCTAGTGAGATGCCGCTGGGAGCTGGGCAGCAAAAGCACATGCAAACAACTGTGCTATTTTTCTGTAAATCATCTAAAGGCACGATGCACTGGACAAATACTGCAAGTCTTTTTTGGTGAAATTGCCTCAAACTAAGCACTTCGGGGCTTTTGCATGATATTTATTGCTATGTTTTATTATTAAACAAAAGCACAAGTTTATAGAATTAAATGAGATGTCAGTTTACCTGAAATACTAACTAGATTTAAGATTAATGATTTTTCTCTAAATTATATAATGTTCTTTTAAAAATATTTAAGATATTTTAATAGTTTAAAAGTTATGAATACTATGCTAATAAAATAAGATAATGAATCACATTCAAATGTTTCTACAGTGAATATAATTCAGATGCTTAAAGTAGATGTTACTGTTTGATAGCATTTCCATATCTTGGGAGAAATTCCTAATCCTTTCTGGAGGAATGCCAGTCCTTCCTTTACCAAATTAAAATGCTTTCCGGTAAAGAAAAAGTTTAACTGTCTTTATAGAGACACAAACAATTGTCATGTTTGGTTAAAAATATTTTTGTATACCTCTACATGCCTCATAAACTCTTTGAAAGAATAAAAATATGTGTAATTTTAGTTATTATGATCCCAACCTTTGAATATTTTCTTCCAAAATTGCAATTTGAAAAAAATTAAGCAGCCAGAAAAGTATACATCGTATAACCATCATTCAAATTGAAAGTCTAAGAATCACAGTTAGTTATAAATTTTGGAATTGCTAATACCCTGCCATAAGATACCAGCATTACCTAAGGTGGTATGCTGTAACCTGAAAGTAGACTGAGATTACTCACACAGGTATGTTGGATGACCCAAGTCAAACATTGAAAATATTTTTTACAGAAGCATAATTTATATATTTCAAGAGGAGAGAAAATTGATTCATGGGAGATGCTTCACTAAAATCATATGGTAGACAAGAAGATGAAGATGAAAAGTATACTGAGTAGAAAACAATTTCAAATATAGTTGATGTTAATCCAACCAAATCAACAGTCTTTTAAAATGCAAATCTACTAATTAAAACATAGAGACTGAAACGATTAAAAGGACCCAGTTATATGTTGTTGCACAGTCAAATTCCCATCATTATAACAGAACACCTAAAACAATTAACTTACAAAGATAAAAGAATTATTTGGATCCACAGTTTTGGTGCTTCCAGTCCATGACTGATTGGCCCCATTGTTTTAGACCTACAGCAAGTAGTACATCATGAAACATGCAATAGAGCAAGATTACTCCATCATCAGTCAGGGAGCAAAAAAAGACAGAGAAAGGGGCTGAAGTGCCATAATCCCCTCTGTGGGTATGTACCCAATGACCTAACCTCCTTCCTTTAGGCACCGCCTCTAACGTATTTCACAGCCTCCCATAGCGTCACCCTGAGCACCAAGCCTTTGACATATGGGTCTCTGGGAGACATTGGAAATCTCGTCTGTAGTGGTTCTTCAAAAGAAACACACTTGAAATGTAAAACACTGATGTACTAAAAGTAAAAGACTTGGCAAAGATGTACCCTGCTAAGATAAATCAGAAGAAGACAGGAGTAGTTATATTAAATTCAGGTAAAACCAATTTAATAACAAAAACAAGTTATCAAGAATAAAAATCAGCACTGCATAATGGTAAGAGGTTCTGTTATAGGTTGAATGTGTCCCCCAAAGTTCATGTGTTGGACATTTAATTCCCAGTTCCATAGTGCTGAGAGGTAGGACTATTAAAATGCTCTGCCTTCATGCAGGGGTTAATGTTGGTATTATGGCAATGGACCAATTATTACAAGAGTGGTATTCTTATAAAACAAAGAGATGAATTTGGTTATTTTCCCCCAACTCTCTGTCAAAAACTCGTGTTCAGTCTGTTGGCTTTTCATCTTCTGCATGAGGCAATGCAGCATGACTGTTTTCAATAGACATGGGCCCTTAATTTCAGCCTTCCCTGACTCCAGGACTCTAACAAATGAATCTCTTTTGTCTCTACATAAATTTCCTGGTGTCAGATATTTTATGTTATTATCACACAAAGTGTGGCATGTGATGGCATGGTCTATTCTCCAAGAAGACAGAGTAATCCTCTCTGTGCCTGAGGGTGGAACCTCAGAATACGGGTGGTAAAAACTGTAGAACTGCAAGAAGAAATAAATGAATCTGGTGTGCCAGTTGAAAGTACAGTGCCATCAGTAACTGTCAGATTCATCAGGCAGAAATTTAGTGAGGGTATAGATGAACTGAATGGACACATCATTTGACTGAAACCTGTTGACATTTATAGAATACTGAGTCCTATACATATTCTTACCAAGTTTATACGGAAATTCACCAAGTGAGGCCACACTATATGCCAAAAATACATCTCAACATATTTAAGTAAGCAGAAGTCATGGAAAGTAGATTCTCCAACCACAGAAAAATTAAAATGGAAATTAATAACTGGAAAATAACTCAAAATCCCAGAGTATTTGCAGATCAAACAATGCACTTATAAATAACACATGAATCAAAGAAATCTCAAAAGAAGTTTAAAGAAATTTGAAGTGAATGAAAGTAAAATTACAACTTAACAAAATCTGTGGAATGAAAGTATGCTTAGAAGAGATATCTATTGCTCCCGTGAGGACATAGTGTGAAGATGGCTTCTGTAAGCAGTGAAGAGGGACCTTGGCTGGACGCTGCCAGACTGGGCTGTAGACTCTGTGGTCTGTAGAACAGCGTGAAAATGAATTTCCATTGTTTAAGCCACACTTTGCTATTTTATTATGGCAGCCTGGGCTAAGTTAGCTGCCCGGATGCCATGTTCCTTCCCTCAACCATCTTAGTTCTGTAATGGAACATTAAACCTGCTCTCTAGTCTGATTATTCTCAATCGGTGAGGTGGGACACAGTTCTATGTAGTCCTTGATCATGGTCATTTTGAAGCAATGACTTTTCCTGGGACTGTTCTGTTATTTTCTGGGTGCAGGACTGCAAGAGCCAAGTACCTCCCTGCTGAGATGCTGCCTTTTTACAGCTGAATTTACTACCAAGTCCATGGCTCATGGTGTCACGCCCACCTTCTACCAGACACCTAAAGAAATATTTATCTCTTCTTATGCTATTAGAGAGCTTAAGGCCATGGTGCATTGTGTAGGCATTTCTGTACTTCCAATGTTTTCTGTACATCGAGGACTTATCTGTAATAATTGTCATTTTCCAAAGCAGCCATTCTGAAATGGGCCCAGATCTGTATTGCTCATCCCAGTTACTCTGGGTTTCTGTACTCTTCTTTGGAATTAGTTTTCTAGGTGATGGGGTAGGATTTGGGTTTTTTATTTTATTAGTCTTTTCTATAACAGTTTTTGATCTAACAGTCCAGTGATTTTTTATCTACTCTTAAGATAGTATAGTAAAGATATTAATACACTGTTCATTAAATATTCTCCCAAAATTTCAGTGCCAAATTTAGGTTATAGCATTTTTAAGACTTAGAAATAAAAAGTTCAATGTTTACTTTCTGGTATTCCATTGTTACAAACTTCTATTGGGGTTATAAAGGTCACATATTTAATTTTCTGAGCTTAGGAAAAGATCTTTAGTTATCTGAAGAAATTTATTGAAGTATGGAGGAAAAGCATAGATTAACATTTTCCAGTTGGTCTGGTAAAATGTCAAATAACAAAATAATTCATATGCTATATATCACTATAATAAAAAGGTAACTCAAAATATAAAACAAAAAAAATCAAGTAATGTTAGTATCTAAAGTAAAGAATATAGATGAATTTACTTTTAAAGCTTAGATATTTTATAAACTAGTACAATTTTACTCACTGTTTAAGCAACATGTTAATGCATAATTTTTTTCAGAAAAGTTTGAAAGTACAAAAAAGCATGGCAAAGTAAAAAAATTCTTCAAAGCTATAATTGTCATAACTCTCAATGTTTAGTGTGTTCTTTTATTTTTATATATCTATATATTTTATGAACTTTGGAATATTTTATATATCCATTAATTAAACATTTAATCATGATCTTAAAAGCCTAACATAAATATATTATCTTAACCATTTTCAAATATACAGTTCAGTATACTAACATTATGCTGTAATCAATCTCAAGATACTTTTCTTGGAAAATTGAAACACCATATTGACCAATCAGAAGCCCTGCATTTTCTCTTCTCTTCAGTTGCTGGCAGCCACCATTTTATTTGGTCACTTTGAATTCTGGCTACACTAGATATCTCACACAAGTGGAATCATACAGTATTTGTCTTCTTTATGACTGACTTATTTCACTTAGCATAATATCTTAAATGTTTATCAGTGTTATAGTGTGGCAGAATTTCTTTTCTAAGGCTGTATAGTATTCTATTGTATGTATGTACCTCATTTGTTTATCCATCATGTGAACTTTAGTGCTTCTATTTCTCGATTGTATGAATGTGACCCTAGGTAAAATGTCAAATACAAAATAATTCATATACTATATATCACTATAATAAAAAGGGTGCAAATATCCCTTTGGGATCTTGCTTTCAATTCTTTGAGAAATATATCCAGAAGTGGGATTATTGAATCAAATGGTAGTTCTCTGCTTTAGAGGGTTCCCCAAACTATTCCCATAGTGACTGCACCACTTTACAATCCTATGAGCAATCTAAACCTGTTTGTGTTTCTCCACAATCTTGCAAACACTTGTTACTTTCTTTTTGAAAGTGGCCATTTTAATGTGAACTGACATTTCTTTGCAGAATTTCTTTGCATTTCATTGATTACTGAATTTTGTTGAGAATCTTATAATCTTGTTGGCTATTTGTGTATTCTCTCTAAAGAGATATCTGTATAACTCCTTTGTTGATTTAGGGCTATCATCTTTGTTGTTGAATTACTGAAGTTCATTAAATATTCTGGGTATTAACTCTATCAGACATATGATATGCAATTATTTCTTCACATTTCCCTGGTTACCTTTTCATGTTGTTAATAACATGTTCTTGATACACAGCTGTTTTGGATTTTGCTACAGTTCAGTGTGTTTTTTACTTTGTCTTGTTTTTGAAAGGAAAGTGGATTTTTTTTTTTTTTTTTTTTTTTTTTTTTGGTACTGGGGAGAGAACTCATGACCTTGCACTTGCCAGGCAGGTGCTTATGCCACTGAGCTAAATCGCCAGCCCCAGAATATTTTTAAGTGATGTAAAGAAATATTTTTTATTGCCTTCTAAGATTTTTAAAATAGATTTTGGTTTTACACTGCGAGCTTTGATGAATTTTGACTTGATTTTAATACATGACATGAAAAAGTGTTTCAAATTTAACTCTTTTGTATGTGGATAGCCAATTCTCCAACAGTTGAGGAGACTGTTTCTCCTCGCATTTTATGTTCTTGACTTTGTTGTCAGAATCATTTGACCCTATACTCCAGCGTTCATTTTTGAGCTATTTTGTTCCATTGAGCTGTATCTTCATTTATATTCCAGTAACATATTATTTTATTTGTATATATTTGTGATACATTTTGAAATTAGGGAAATATAATACCTCAAACTTAGTTTTCATAAGATTGTTTTCACTGTTAAGTGTTCCTGGAGCTGCCATATGAATTTTAAATTGAGATTTTTTATTTTTGAAAAATATGCTACTGGAATTTTGATAGATATTGGATTAAGTGTCTTCTCAGTTTGGGTAGTATTTTATTTTAACAACATTAAGTCTTCCAGGTCATGAGCCTGAGATATCTCTCTGCTCATCTGTTTCTTTAATTTCTTATAACAATATTTATAGTTTTCAGTGTATAAGTCTTTCACTTCTTTGGGTTTATTTCTAGGTAGTTTACTTCAAGGTAGTTCAGCCTTTTTAAAATCATTATAATTAAAATATATAAAATGTTTTTAAGATTATGATTTTGCATTTCTGTTTTCAGCTCAACTTTAGCAACACACTGACTTGTCTTCCTTTCCAATATTTGCAAGTAATTTTTCTTATAGTGATTGTTTTAATATGTAATAACTTGGTACTTAAAATCTTACATTACTTTGTTTTAACTTTGCTTCTTTCCTATTAATACCAATCCTCCATGAGAGTCTCTACCACGGTAAGGTGCCTCCTTCTATTGATAAGGTTACTTGTGTCACCACATTTGTAATAGTAACACTATTGTTTCCTGTGGATTTTCAGTGGAAACCACAGGAGAACCAAAACATATTTTATAGATCTATTAAAATGCTTTTATCCCTTTAAGATGAATCAGATGGTGATATTTACCAGCTTTGTAAAAGTAATTCCAAGATAAATGTATCCACTTTCACAAAATGGATTTAAATTTTTTTTTTTGCAGTTACACTTTTTTTCTTAAAAAAAGTTACTATTCACTAACATATGCTTTCATTAATCAGAATTTCCCCATAATCCCTTAAATTTTTAAATATTTTTTTGGTCAGTGAACCTTCTGAGTATTTGATAAGAGTCTCAAAATTCTCATACTAGACTACTGAGCAAGTTTAAATGAAATCAAATCGCTTCTCAGCCTTTTGGCTAAGATCAGGTGTAGTATCTGTTCTTATCAGTTTCCATATCTTCAAGGTATCTATAAATCAATTATCCCCATGCTTCTGAAGTCTACAGACTGCATTTTAAAACCTTATAATATTTACACTAATATTTATGTAATATTTACACTAATTTTTAATTTAAGAGGATTTATGTTTATGTTTTTCAGGTACCTGTACAAGAATGAAACTCATGCACTGGATAAGCAAATATTTAAGGGACTTACATCCTTGGAACAGCTGTAAGTAATAGAAACTTCTTAATTAAATCACCCAGTGGTTATGGTTCAAATAGAAAACTTTTTAAAAATGTCATTATGTGGCAGTTGAACAATTATTTTAAGTTTTGTCATGTGGCTAGAATGATGAATGCTTGATTATCAGTTGGATAAAAATTGGAATGTGTTATTGAGTTGACCTGCCGCAAGGAGACAGAACTCAGCCAGGAACCTGACTGCTGCACTTACTTGTTGTATGACTTAGGGGAAATTACCCTTCCTAAGTCTCTTTCCAGATTTCTGAAATGCTGATATTTCTGCTATGATTTGACTCAGGGTTGGGTGCAAATAGACTAGTTTATTGCTTGCATAAAGTAGGCATTTTATAGACAGAACTTTATATTTGGGAGTTAGTAACTTATGAAATTCAGATTTTTAACTTGTATAAGGAATGTCCAGAATATGAGATGTAATTTCTCATTTTATAGGTGATGAAATCAAACCCAGTGTTCATTAAATGACTTGCCTTAAATTAAGCTTGTGAGATGATTACATCTCAGTTCTGGCTTCTACCTAGTCTACAAGTCAGCATTTGACACTATCAGAATTTCAGTGTGAGATGAGTTTCTCAGTATCAAAAAGTTTTACAGATGTACTACTACAAAACTGCAATTTGATGTTTTATTCAGAGATTTCTCACAGTTATACATAAATTCTAATTAGATACTTGAAGAAAATTTCCCCCAATGATGAAAAGCTGTGGGATACTTTTTAGGTCCAGATACATAAAATACGCTTTGATTTTTAATTGTAAGTAAGATCCCTACATATAAGAAGTGTTGGACTTCCTACTTTGTCTCCATCTTCACTGTAGTGTAGTCTCTTAATTTCAAAAATCTATTTGCAGTTATCTCTGTAATGAACATGCTTAGAGAAACTTGGATTTCTTTTTCTTAGGATATCACATTAGTAGGCTATTGTATTAAAATATAATCTATTAAATACATTTAAAATTGTTATTGCTTCTACCTCTTCCTTTAATTAATTTTATTTTCATGACTAATAAGCTGCCCCTATAACAAAATGTGTCTCATTTCTGTATAAAATATGTAATATGTTAGATAATTTTTAATTACTTTGCAGAATGGTCACATGAGCAAATCAAATGCAAATTATATACAAAGCCCTTATCAATGTGATGATCAAGATTACATTTTGTTTTCATCAAATATATTTACAGAAGCTTTAAGAAACAACATGTGAGTTCTGATACCCATTTAAATTGAACATGATTCTTGTGAGCAAATGTTTTATATTCTGATAATAATTACTTGTTTTACTGATCTCGAGTAATGCTAATGTTCAGTGCATTTCTGATTTCTGTTTTTAAGTATGAGTCCATGCTCTTGTGAATACCTATTCAAAGATTTTTGATGTCCAAAACTATTATTTATAATCCTTGGAATTTCCATAGGTTTAAACTGAGCCCTGAAACCAAGTTTTATTTTAGTATATCTCTACAAAGCTACAGTGGGGCTTGAGGTACCTGTGACATTTGTTTTTTAACATCTATTCATATTGCATTTATTTTAATGATTATTACTTAATCCTCATTTGATTAAATTTCTTTTTGAGGAAGTCAAGGATACAAGATAGAATTTTGAACAGGCATTGAAACTAGTAGGATATAGTAAGACCAATCTGCTTCTGACAAAGGGTTCACAATCAGGATAAAAATATACATTGTGAGTTTCCTATAATCTTCAGAAGACAGTCTTTGAACCTAAGAAGTAAGGATAGGAAGTGAGGAAAGGATGCTGAAGAGAGATTTGTAAACCTAACTCTTTGTTTGATCTTTTCATTGATTGAAAAATCCTGCTTGAAGAATAAATGTTGTTTCTACGTTTCATAGATTTCTTTCCCATGTATTGGCTACATGCAAAGGAAATTTTTGGTTAAACACAATAAAGTCATAAAGCACAACTGTACTTTTAAGGGTTAATGAGTCTTAGTTATTTCTAATGAATAATCTGTTCAATCATTGTGTATGGGCAATAGATGACGTAGGAGAAGTAATAAGTTTTGTAAGAATTATAATCATGAATATTAATGTGAGAAAATAGAATGATCCTTATTAGGTCAATGTGTATTAAAATAATTAAGTTGACTATATAATGAATCCTACTAACTATAAAGGCTTTTTGCTTAGGTATAACTTTTATTTAGTCACATTTTATTTTGCTAGGTGAACACCACTGGTTACATTTGATAATCTCTCCAGAGCAGTATTGTGGCTCTGCCAATGACAAAGAGGACTGTTTGATCATTTCACTGTTAAGGTCATGAGTGATTGCTGTGCCCTAAGAAAGCACAGTTGAGTAATTCTTGTATTAATCAATCATCCTGCTTTCATTTATCTTCACCTAAAAATTTAGCCTTTATTCCACTGATACAATAGATGTATCACTGATGTTGACTGATCCTATATTTCTTTTCTAATGAATTTTTCCTTCTCCTTGTCTCCTTAATAGACATCAAATAATTCTTTGTGAGAATTATCTCCTTCTCCTGTACTCTGTGGTTAGCAAAGAAGAAATGTTTTATCATTTTAGTCATTATATTTTAACTTACATTTCTCTCCAATCTATAATCTCTTATTTTTTACTTTCCTTTTTCTTCTGATATTTCTTATTTCTGAACAGTGTACTTCATCAGTAGCCACTTTTAGGTGACAACAGGCTTCCACACTTGTGTAAGACTGTCAAATATTGCTTTGTATCTTAAATATAAACCTCTCGATCTGTCACCTGCTATAATTACAGAGAGAGGTAAAGCAACGGTACTCAACCTAAGGTCTGAGAAATCACACTCGAGTTTCATCTGAGTGAAAAACTTTGACATTTATTAGCTATTTGATCTTTGAAAGACTCTCTCTCACTTTGAAATTTTAAACCTTGGTTTTCTTTTAGCATTTTAAAATGAGAATAATAATAGTTATTTACCGAGCTGGCACTGAAATCTAAGGATAATAAATATGAAACATTTCTCAACAATAGATGCTTAAATATTAGCACTTATCGTCTTTGTTACTGTGCTTATTATTTTGTGGTTACCAGTCCAGTAATTACTTTCTGCACAGCTTCTTTGAAGATGCAACTAATTTTAAATGGTATATTTTCAGGCACACAATTACAATATTAAATTTAACCTGTGTTGCCAATACCATTAACTTAATTATTTTGACCTTTCTTGATCTGTCTAGTTTATCAAATACTTTCTATTTTTATTTATTATAAGCCATAACTGGCTACAAATGCTTAAAGATTAATCATTTTAAACAGAGGAATATTCAGAATTATAAAGTTAACATCTCAAAGATTTTATTAGAAATATCTTTTTTCTGAAAATAATTCTTTAAAAAAACTAAAGTTATAGGCATCTTTACATCTATAGACACTTATAATGTAAGAATTCTGTCTAGAACAAAAAATAAGTAAGACTTGTTTTGCTCATTCATTGCCTGAATATTTTACATTAGAGCATTTTGGGGTTTATTCATTCTGTCAATACCATTCAAAGGCCACCAGAAACACAAGTGTGGTTATACAAGTTGGGTTTATCATTCATTGTAGCTAAGGAGAGCTCAGGAGTGTGGAGCCATGTGGAGTGCTGAAGGTTTTAGGTGCATAGCTTGTAGAATTTAATTTGAGTGATTAGAAAGCATCTCTAAGGAAGCAGAGATTTGTTCTATTTTGGAGGATATCAAAAAGTAGAGGCAGTGTGTGTCTTTGTAATCTTATTCATAATAAGGAAGACTGCAGTAATGTGAATAAAATTGGTAAGATGTGGCATTCTCTGAATTTAGCTAAGAGAAGAGAGTGCTGGCATTTTGTGAGTGACACAACATCTTTATCAGTTGGGTCTGCTGTAACAAGTTACCACACACTGGGTACTTACACGGCAAATGTTCATTATTCACAGTTCTGAAAACTGGAAACTCTAAGATCAAAATGTGGATACACCTAGAGTTTCAGGATAACCCACTTCCTGGTTTGCAGAGATGGCTCTTTTGCTTCTGTGTCCTCACATGATGGGGATCAGAGAGAGAACTCTTGTGTGTCCTAATTTTAATAAAGGCACTAATTTACTTCAAAGACCTGACTTTCATGAACTAATCTCATCCTAATCACCTCTCAAAGCCCTTTCTACAGATATTGTCACATCAGGATTTAGAATTTCAACTTATATTTTTTGGGGGGAGGAATATTAACATTTACTACATAACACAAATAATCTGGTTTTTGTCTGCATTTGGATGTTATGAATCACTGTCATTTTTCATGTTTTCAGGTTGATCTTTTTAGAGGATGAACTCTGTGGAATTATATACATGGAAGAATAACATGGGTTGTCCATAAATGCTAGCCCAACTTCTGAATGTTGGGGCTGCTCCTTTTCCCCCTTTCTCAAAATAAATGAGAGTCCAAAATGCAGAATAAAAGATGGAACATGTGGAACTGAATATTCTTCACTAAAAATGTTATTTAAATAAATATTCCCATTATGATTACTAATAAAATATTATCAGAGCTAAAAGCATATTTAACAGATGAAATCTGGAAGAGCTTCCATTTAATTAAAAAACGATAAATTTCTGTTTCATCTTGATGATATGAACACAACTAGATTTATATTCTGCTTTTAAAATACTGGAAACCAGGCAAAAGATGTAAAGTGATAGTTTCAGGCATAGGACAGCAGGCAGTAAAGATCCCTGAGAAAAGAGACACAGGAGGCCACCTCTGTGGTTGTCCCCTGTGATTCGGTTTCAAGGCCAGAGTGCAGGGAGAAGGTATTCAGCCAGGTACTAGCAGGCGTGTTGATTGGAGGAGCCAGAGAATGGAGTTTAAGGAGCCTGGTGTACTGAAATTAATGCCATAGAGCAGTAGGGGTCTGGAAGCTACACAGAGAGACCTAGAGTTCTGCAAACATTTCTCCTACTAGTTTTGACTGAAACTTGAGATTTGCACATAGCTGAGAGGAGATGAGCAAGGGCCAAAAACAGCAACAACAGAACCAACAATACTGGAAAGCACTGAGTTAAAACACCCAGAAATCACGCATGGTGGGGAATACTTTGTGTTGCTACTAATCATTATGGAAAGACTCATACTATATAGCACTGGATAGGATCTCAGTCTGTACATGCACAGATTCCTCATGACGAACATAATCATGCACTGCACACATGTACTGATAAAAAATATCACATGAAAAAAGAAAGGTGTAACCTTAATAGAAAGGCTGAATTAGCCCTAATCTGTACACTGGTCTGGACTGCTCTATAAAGCATCAAAGAAAGCATAAGGGAATCAACACAATCCAAATAATGTGTGTGTAAGAGTACATTTTGATACTCATTAAAAGAATACAACAAAACCCAGTACCCAACAGACTAAAATTTGCCATTACCATCATCCAATACAAAGTTAGTTGGCACACTCATCAGACTAGAATTATAAAGTACAAGAAGCTAAACCCTGAAATAAATGAAAGGAGAAATAAATCAATACATTCCTCTCCCACTAATTGATAGAACAAGTAGGTAGAATGTAAACGTACAGACCCAATAGTAGTATCAAATGGGATATAACTGATATGAATAGAGAATAATAATAGAAAGTTTTTCGAGTGCATGAAGACCATTCACCAGTATGGACTGATTTCTGGTCTAAAATATGTTTCAATAAATTTAAAAGAATAAAAATGATATAGAATATGTTTTCTTATTAAAGTGGAAGGCTGAAAACAGTAGTATACTATAAAAAGATACCCTTAGATATTTAGAACCCCTGACTGTTGCGTGCTTTAAACAACAACAACAACAAAAACCTAGGAAAAGAATTATTTTGAAATAAAAATGAAGGTGGAAAATACTGAAAATTTAGGGGCTATATGTAAAGTAGTAGTTATATAAAATTTATATAACTTAATTTTATTTGAAAGAATAAAGGTCTCAAGTTAGTGGTCTAAGATTTCACTTTAATCTAGAGAAATGACAACTTCTATTCAAAGCAAAAGGAAGGAAATAATTGGAAAGTCAAGGACATAGAAAACAGAACATTAACACAGAGAAATGTATAAAGTAATATCTAACTCTGGAAAGCACAATAACATTCATAAAATTATCAGGAGAAAAGGGGAAAAATTACTAACATGAAGGGTAAGTGAAGATCGTATCAGTGTACATGATATATTTGGCAACTTAATAAAGTGAAAAAAATTCATGAAATTATAAAGTTTACAAAGTTCTCTTGAGAAGAAAGGACAAGTTGTGTAGCTACACATGTATTAAAGAAACTATCTTCATAGTTAAAACTGCTGATACTAACTGCTGTACAAGTTCCAATTAAAAACAAACCAAAGCAAAACCCCAGATCTAGGTGCGTCGTCTACTAGAGAAAGCAAAAATTAATTAAAGAAAGCATAAAATCCAATTCTATAGAAACTCAGATAGTAATGGAGGAACATTTTCCTACTCATTTTGGACTTATTTTGTGACATTAAAAATATGACAAAAATTCTTATAAGAAAATAGGCTTAACTTTCATTAACCAAATGCAAAATTCCCTAAACAAATATTAGATAATTGAGCCCAGTAATATATGAAAATGATGCTAAATATATCATCCACAAGTAAACTTAGTTTTAGGAATGTAAGTTGTTTTAACAGTTGAAAATCAAAAATATAATTCATCATGTTTATAGATTAAAGAAGAAAAACCATGTGATCATTCCAATATGTACATAAAATGTTTGACAATGTTTAACATTCATTCGTGGTACAAACCCGTTAGCAAATAATTAAGAAAAAATAAGAATTTCCTCAGCCTGATAAAATTCTTGTAGAAAAGCTTCTTGACTCATTTTACATTCAGTATCAGAAGACTGTAAGTCTTAAAGTTGAGAACCAGCCATGAGTGTCTACTCATAATTTAATTCAACATTGTACTGTGATACTAACTGCTGTACAAGTAAAGGGAAGTAAATGGGTGCCATTCACATTGCAAAGGAGGACCTAAATCGCTTATGTAAAACATCTAAGTGATGTACACAGATGAACAAAAAGTATAAGTGAGCTTAGCAAAGCTACAGACTCTTAAAAAGAACATAGAAAACTATAGTACCTTTAGAAATATGACAGTGAAAGTTAATATTAATATCATGCTATGTGTCAATATCAAACATACTTAGGAATAAAATCAACACGATATTTGTAAGGTCTGTGGGTCTTTATTGGCTTCCCAGGGCTACTGTGCAAATTACCACACTAAGTGACCTAACATAGTAGGAATGTGTTGTCTTACAGTTCTGGAGGGAAGATGTCTGAATTCAAGGTGTTCGAAGGTTCACACTGGCTTTAGAGGCTCTAAGGGAGATTTCCTCTCTTGCCTCTTCCACCTTCTGATGATTCCAGGTGGCCCTTGGCTCGTGGCTACACAACTCCATGCCTTTCTTTTTTGTATGTGTTTGTACTTTCTGTGTAAAGGTACTTGCTATTGGGTTAAAAACCCAGCTGGATAATCCAGGATTCTATTCTCAAGAGCCTCGACTTAGTCATATTGTGAAAAGACCTCGTTTATAAATAACATAATGCTCACGGGTTCCCAGAAGTAGGAGGTGAAATATCATTTGGGGGCTTCCATTCAGCTTCCCGAACCTGCACTGTTAACCTTCCAAATCCACATCTTTCCCCAGTGAAAACAAGCTCAGCCCATCAATATCCTCAACTCTCTACCAATAACGGTATCAACTCTTAAATCTCACAATTCATATGCTCCACTAAGTGCTGGTGAAGATCTGGACATGACTTGTTATGGGAAAAAATCCTTTCCATCTGTAGATCTACAAAAATAGAAAACAGGTTCTCTGCTCCCAAGATACACTGATTGGGTGGACAAAGCAGTGACGGATAATCTTATTCTAAATAAATGAAAATGAAAAGAATAAAGTACTGTGAGTCCCAACCAAGTTTAAAATCTAGCAGAGAAAATTTCATTAGTTTCCAGCGTGTGCCTTGCAGCTCTACCCTCGGTGCCCAAGCTCTGTCCTCAGAGAAGACTGCCTTTTTCTTGAAGCAAAAAAGTTTTCAACCAGAAGCTTTCTTTCCTGACTGGAGACTTTTGGGATCCTAGCCATTTCTTACCACTTTCAGTTCAAATGGGCAGTATTTCTGCCAAAATAACATTTTCAAGTTTTTCAGATCTTCTCTGTATGCTCAGAGATTGGTGTCATTAGGTCAGATCTTTTATACAAGATAAGAGGGTGCTTCATGGATAATTCTACTCTTAGTTTCTACTGAGATATTGAATTCATCATATAGCAAATTCCCAATTCTTCAAAAAAAGATTATTCAAAACACATTTTCCTACTGGCAAATCTCCAATTATTGTCATCTTTTGTAACACAGATGGGGTGAGGATTTTTGAAATCAAACTAGACTCCTGTTTGTATAACAATCTATCCTCAGCTTACCCACATTTTGCTAGAAGAAGCCAAGGCCACTGTTTGAACACATAACTTATTCTTTTCATCTCTATCTGTTGCCTAAAGCCAAAGCCACTTTATAATTTTAGATACTTGTCATTTCAGCACCTTACTTTCCTATACAAAAAAATTCATATTTTGGTTTGTACAAGCTTAGAAGTCATATAGTCTCCTCTCATTTTTATATTATCTACTTTCCATTCAAAGCTGAAAATTATAAAGAACTGAAAATTATTCAACATTACTGGACTAAAGACAATCTAATATTGTCACATACACAATATTGTTGTGACTCACATTCTTTCTAAACCGATCCATAATTTCACTTCATTTCCATCAGCATCCCATGTATCTTTGCAAGGATGTGGAGGAACGCTTTGGAATCAAGAAGCCATATGTAGCTTTATCTATATTTATATATATCTCTATCTTAGAATGTTATCTACAAACATGTACAACATATGCACATATATAAATGTTTTTTTAAAAAGAAAGTCAAAGGTAGGGACATTTTACTTTCTGATTTCAAGATAATCTACAAAAATCAAGGCACTATGGCCTTGGCATAAAAATAGATCTATAGATAAGTGAAATACAGTGCTCAAAAATAGACTCATATGTTTAATGGCATTTTGGGGGTTACTGTCCCAAGATCATTGAATGGGTAATTGAGAGCCATTTCAAATAATGGTGTGCTAGTAATTGAATATAGATATGCAAAATATGATTTCAAAAAACCTGATTTATAGTTCACAATTATACAAAAATACAAAAATTAACTCACATAAATACACATAAATAAAGTGCTGAGATGATAATACTTTAGAAGACAATATAGAAAAATATATTTTGACCCTGTGTTAGACAAAGACCATCCGCATAGGACACAGAAGTCATGAAATATAAATAAAACATTGATAAGTGAAATTATAGATAATAAAATGATAATATGAAACATTTATTATTTAAAACACATGGATAAAAATAGGCCAGTGAAAATACACAAATAACGTGTCTCTGAGGTGACTTAAATCTAGAATATAAAAAGGATTTCTACTACTCAACAATAAGAAAAATAAATCAGTCAAAAATGGGGGAAATGTTTGAGCAGGTCTATAATCAAAAAAAATATGAGCAACAATAAACATGGGAAAAGACACTGTTATTAGTTATTAGATAAATGCTGACATTATCAAAAAACATCAAGACATAGCACTTTGACTATCTCATGAATATAACAACTGTCTTACTTTTCTTGTTGTTGAGACAAAATATGCAACACCCCCAAGGAAAGGGAGGAAAGGTTTACTTAGCTCACAGTTTTCAGTGATTTCATTAGATAAAGGCTGGCTCCAAGGCAGAATGGCACATGGCAGAGAGGCAACAGTTTGTGACAGCAGAAAACGCCAAAAACAACAAGCGCAAGTGGGAGACCAGCCTGTTTCTATCCCTTGTATTGTACCCAGTCTACCAGGATCAGGCTGGCATCAATCCAATGAGTGCACAGATCCAGCAGTCACCTACTGTTAATACAGCACCCTTAATCCTTGTATTGCACTATGAACCAACCACACACTCTAGACTCACCTCCAAAAAGCTACTACCCCCATGCCTGCATGAAGCTTTGAGGGAACATGTAGACACAAACCATAACACCAGCTTTTGGGAAATTGTAGAGCAGTTGGAACTCATATATTGCTGATAGTAATTCAAAATGATATATTAGTTTATAAATGGTTTGACTCTTGTTAAAATTTAAAGATGACAAGCAAGACACAGCACTTCTATATTTATGTTTACTCACAAAGAAATAAAAACTTATTTCCATATGAAGGCTACTCCTAGAAAGATTACAGGCCTGTTATTCATAATAACCCAAACTAAATGGCCCAGATATATCCACCAACTGGTGAGTGAATAAACAGTTCTTATACAATCGTACAGTGGGACACTGCTCAGCAATATATAGGGGCAAACTACTGATGCTCACTGCAAAGGGGGTGAATTTCAAATGCATAATGTTTGATGAAGGGAACCAGACAAGCCAGTTTCTGTTCTGTCTGATTGCATTTATATGAAATTGAAGGAAAGGCAAAATTATAGTGACAGAAAACTAATGAATAGTATCCTGTGTTCAGGGAGGGCAGATAGAATTGATGGCAAATGTCACGAAAGTACTATATGGAAACCTGAAAATGTTCTATATAATTGCCATTAGTATTCATCATAACTAATTTATCTATATACTTGAAGTCAATAGAACTGTTACTGAAAATCTGACTTTAAAATAAGAAAATAAGTGTGCCATTATGATTCAGCAGCTATTTCTTGGATTTACTCTTATTTTTGTTTGCTAGGCTTATTATACTGGCCTATAGTATCTCTTAAAGATAAAAACGCCTCCAACTTTAGTTTCTTGAAAAAATTTTGTTTACGTTATCCTATATAGCTTAGAATGAGCTTTCTCAATTCTATTAGAGTTAGCTTTCTTAGTTCTAATCGTCTTCCCCTTGACACAGGTCCTGCAAATTCTGTTAGAATGAGCACTGCATATATAGATCAACTTGTTTGAACTATCATCAAATTCACTATAAATATATTCTGACCAGAGAGAATAAAATGGGTTAATTTTTGTTAAACTATACCAAACCAGAAATTCTAGTCACTTCAGTGGTTTGGGTGAACCTAAAGCCCGTTGGGAGCTGGAATCAATCACTCAATCTCCTGGGCCCCCTGTACGGATGCCCTGGTATGCCTTTTCTGGGAGCTAAGGTCAAGAGAAGGTGTGGGACTCAGGTCCAACTTCTCTCTCTGAGCTGTAGTCAATGTCCATTTTTAAGTACCTTTCTAGGCATAGTTCTGTTCTGTATTATTTAACTTTGTCGTTCCAACTGGCTTTGCGAAAAGTTTGCAACACATCTGATGAGAAAAGAATAACGCAATACTTTCTGTTATTGTTAACTCTTGAAACCGTCTCATTCTGGGAACGGGTTTGGGTGCGTGTCAGGATAGTTGGAAGTGGTCTGGCTTTTGCCACCCAGTCCATCCTTATTCTTAAATGACATGAGGATAAACCTAGTGAAACCTTTTGGAGCACAAATGAAAAGAACTGAGTTTGAGGACCTTTTCCTCCACTGCATAAGACTAGATAAAATCCATGTGATACAAAGAGTAATTCTGACTTTGAAGATACCCAAGTTTGTTCTTCAATAGGAAGTAGATGTTAAAAACAGAGGTTCTCTGATATCCTTTGGAGCTTTCCAGTGTTTCCTATGAAAGACCCAGACAGTCCTACTGGGAAATAGGCCAGTGGGGGTGGGACTGAGTGTCCCTGATCTCCCCTGTGGCTTGTGGCTTACCCACACACAGGTGCTTGCAACTGGCTGGGGTCAAGAGGAGGTAGGGGGCTGATGTCCAACTTCTAAAGCTGCTGCCATTAAAGTGGCTTGAGAGGAGGGTAAAATTCATAGGTCTGAATGTGTTTGGAAGTGATTCTGTAAACAACTGTTGCCAATAAATCTCTGCATTTTGGATTTGCTTTCTAACACAGAGTGCAGGAGAGGAAATGGTGGATTAGTTCAAACTTTCTTCTGCCTCGCAGTACTGCCCAGCAGGGTCCCAGCCCAGAGGCTGTCTACCCTGGCGGCATGCTGGCATCTCCCAGAAGCTCACAGAAGTATCTCTGCCTGACCTCCCTCACAGTTGATCAGTCTCAGGAGGAGGGTGGTGTTGGTGGTGGTTTATTTTATAAGTTCCCCTGGAGATTCGAATGCGTGATTAAGAATAATTTTCTCTACCTTAAAGGTATTCCAATATTATTATCTGAGTCTTGTCTATAACTTATGTTTTCTTTCTCATCCAACCCTCTCCTAACCACCATCTTCACTGGTTTATAAACCTTATTATCTAAAGTTTACTTTTATCTGGCATAAAAACTGTACCAAGTACCAGCCAAATGAACACATTAGGTTTGGACTTAAAATAGATTTTTATAAACATGAACTTTAGTTACTTAAGTGACAGAAATCATGCAGATGTCACCTCTTCAATGTGTTTCCTCCACCTCAGAGCACCTGTGGCTGAAAGCTCTTTCTTGGTCATGTGTTCAGTCTCGATGGAACCCACATTCCTTCAGTTCTGTTCCTATCTGGGTTTGCTCAGCATGAGCCTGTGAAAGTCTTATGTCAAATTTATGCATCAGCATGAAGAAAAAAATAATTCAAAACCCCCATTTGTCCCTGATTTGGTCAATTTTATCTGAACAGTTAAACTTACTGGTCAACCATAGCTCTGTCCACCTCATGCCCGTCTGCCTTGCGTGTTCCCAGTTTCCCCACACTGTCCCCGCCTCACCTCATGATTCTGCTCTATAAAAATCCCTACAAAAGACAGAGTCCCTGGCAACCCACTCAGGACCCCTTCTGTCTCTCTCTCAGACAGAAGCTTTCTTTCTCTCAATAAATATTTCTAACTCTTAAAAAAATAAATTTATAGAATAAACAAGCTTTGCAGAATTTAACAGACTGTGCTACTATCCCGGGCAGCATCGCTCGTGCTGTGTTCTGCCCGGGATCATAACCTTTCTCTGAGCCCTTTTGCTTTTCCCTTTTCCTCCTTCATTACCTTTTTGTTTTAGAATATGCTCAAGTTTGTCTCCATGAACCCCATTTTGAGTCAACATTAGCGAATGTTCTCTCTCCTTCTTGACATGCATCATTAAGCAGACATTCTGTTTTAAGTGACAGCAAACTCAAATGGAGTTAACCAGTAAACCAAAGGGTCTTGTATCCTTGATGGTAGTTGTTTTCTCAGGCTCTTTAATGGCACAAAAGTTTGCTTCAAGCTAGTCTTCTCCTAATTTACCATGTGTCCTCATTAAGAGCCCACCTGTGCCGGCCCTTGTTCGCAGTGTTTTTGTACACGTTATGCCATTTAATTATTTAGTGACTGTGAAGTGAAGGTTGTGGACATAAACCCCCCAAAAACCAACAGGGCCTTGGAGAGTTTACCAGCCTTGTGCATAGTTACATGCTTAGGAAATGATACGGTAAAACAAAATTTCAGCTCGTTTTATTGAGTTCTGTGTCATCGTGAGAATTATCCTGTGTAAGATTGCGAAAAATTATAGGTTTTGATGTTTTTACCATTTTTTCCTACATTGTTTTCTGGTTACTTCTAAAGTGGTAATAGGAGAAAAGGCTTGTAGGGATTCTAATGGGATTGTTGTTCACTCACCTGATGAGTAGGTTTGTCAATAGGTCACGGCTGAGCGGGTTTATCTGCATTCTCCTTTATGCTCATTTGGTCTCAATGCCTCAATTATCCCAGTACCTTGGTCTGCACAAAATCTATAGCAATGATTTTCAAGGTGTTGTAGCAAAGTTCAGTCAAGAGAAGCTAAACTTTAATCATTAATATTTAAAGAGCTATACATTAAATTTCATTTAGAGAGTGTTTCTGCGGATACTCCTCAGGCTGACTTTATCTCATTATAATCCTCCAAATATTTCTTTGCCTTTGTGCTTTGGCAGTGGAGATGGTGCTTAGTGCCCTGTACAATCTGGACAGGCACTGTACCACTGAGTTAGACAGCGAACCCCTACCCCCCTTACTTTATGGTTGGAGTCCAGTGGTTGTTCACTCAGGTTTCTGTACTTGACGCACGTGTAACCTGCTGAGGGCTGTAATAACAAGGAATGTCTCTTTCTCTTCCCTCATTTCTAAGCCTTTGTGGAAGCTCTTCAGTATTACTGGAATTTCAACCTTACCATCTTTGTCTGACTAGATTCCTCTTGCCAGCAGTCTGGGTAAGAGCCTTATTCTGAATGAAGCATCAGAACACCCCACTTTGAGGTGCTTCCAGTTCCACCTCTCTGTTGAGCGGACACAGCCTGGTGTTCACACCTCACCTGCTGGAACATGCACCTGCTTACTCCCTGGAGACCAGCAGTCATCCCTTTTCAGGATGATGAGCAGAAGTCTTTGAGAATGCCTACAATTGCCACAGTTCTTTGGCTAAACAAGTGGGTTCCTCTATAGGGAGGGCTCTGGTGAATTTATTTCTTGGGGTGTTTCTAGGAAAGAGGCACATCATTTTGGGCTGGGCAGTTTTAGCAGCTCACCCTCCATTTTTTTTCAGTTTAGTCTCAGGGATTGCTGTAAGAGATAAAAATCATAACTTTCCCTATTTGGACATCCTTATGACTAAAATTCATTTATTCTCTAACTGATTCTTATGTGCATTTAAAATATTTATTGAGCATTTAATTTTGCTAGACATTTTCTGGATATTGGAAATCAGTCAGAGGGTTCAATGTGAAGTGCAGCTCTGAGGCTACTTACTTTCCGGAGAGGAAAGAGAAAACACAGAAACTATCTTAAAATTCCACATGCGTTGGGAAGGGCATGGGGTTAGCTGTAGTACTACTCTGTGAAGATGCGAGGGCGAAATGTGTATTCCATAGGGTGCGAGGGAACAGTTACAAGGGGACAGACACTAGAATAAGGAAGGGAACCCAGGGACAGAATGCTGCAAGCAGAAGGTAAGTGCCAGAGCCTAAAGTGGGAGCTCACTAGGGGCATTGTACTTGTGGGGTGAGAGGGAGGCGGCCGAGCTGACAGCGAGTGGAGAGATTCACACACCCAGGCGAAGCTGGGCCATCTGCACAGGCAGACTTGCAACTGTGGCTCTATTGTGAGCAAGAAAAGACAGATACAGCGAATTTTAGATGAGCAAAGACAGATCCAACTTATGTTTGAAAGGATCATTTTGGCTACTCAGTGGGGAGAAGGGAAGAAAACTGGTAGAGATTCCGGAGAGAGTGAGCTGTGATTCTGTCACGGAAAGGAAAGAAGATAAGATGTCCTGAAGAAGTTGGTTTATAAGATAAAAGAGGGGACCAGGGATTTAGCACAGTGATGTAAGCACCTGCCTGGCTAGTGCAAGGCTGTAAGCTTGATCCCCAGTACCCCCCACCACAAGCTAAAATAAAAGAGGCAGAGAAGAATAACTCCCAAGTTATTGGACTAGATGAATGTTCTTAGTAGGGGACTTGAGGGTTTTGTCCCTGTGGGAATTAGTTAGCAATGTCTGAAAGTATTTTCAATTGTATAGTTGGAGTGAGGGGTCATTAAAACCCCTTGTAGGTAGGTATAAATCAGGGATGCTTCTGAATATTCTAGAATGAAAGGAAAAGCTCCCACAACATGGAATTAGCTGAGCCAAAGTGTCAGTAGTGTCTGGTTTAGAAAAAGTTGCAGTGCATAGAGATGTGTGTAGGAATGTGAGCGGTATGGCTGGGGGAAAGATAGGGCTCTGGTAATGCCTTGGAGTGGAAGTGACTACCAGATTTTCAAGGGAGATACAGGTAGGCATTGAGGGTATGCAGCTGGAGTTCTTGGCAGAATACCAGTTCAAGGATCAGCATTTGGGAAAGAGCATTGCATGGATAAAGTTTAAACTCAAAAGATGAGTTGGGGGAGTGTACCAGAAGAGTGTACCGGTGAGCCAGAAGAGACAGAATGTGTGATTCCTAAATCATGCAAACGTCTGGACACAAGGAAATGAGAAGAAAACAAGCAGTGTTACAGGTAAGAGACATGAAGGGTAACAGGTTAGAACAAGAGCGAGAAAGAGTGAAGACAGGTGTGGTGGTGGTAGAGATGGAGGTATGAAGAAACTTGAAGCTACCACACTGATGCCTGAATTTTTGGAAAGGTGAAGAGAGGTGCTTGGTTGATTAGGTGAGCAATGATGCTCTTCCTGGGTGAGGATCCTGGAGGGGTTAGCTAGAGGGAGTGCTTCTGCCAGGCTGAATTGGGTATATCTCTCGGACACCTAGGCAGAGACTTCAAGTAGGCAAACTGGAAACACAGGTTTGACCTGGAGAAATAAATTGGAAAATTGTCAGAATAGATAGTGATAGTTCAGGGAGCTGATGAGGTTGTTTAGTAATTGTAGCTTGTGGCAGCATCTTCATATGACAGTGTCTTAGTAACTTTTTATATTGCTGATATACAATGCCTGACACCCAAAATTAAAGGGGGGAAAGTTCTGTTTACCTCACAATTCATAGAGGTTTCAGTTCAGAGTTGGCTGGCTCCAAGGCAGAGTGGCACATAGCAGAGGGACATTGCAGAGGAGAAAAACAGTTCATTTGAGGCAAAGACAGCAAAAGCAACAAGAGACCTTAACAGAGTCTTTCTGACCCTTTTATCTTATGCAGACTACTTAGCGAGGGTGGCACTCACACCCTTAATCCTGGTGCCCTTGAGCCTGCATTGCATGGTGAATCAGTTTCAGTTTCACACATCCTAGACCCAGCCCCCTTTGAAAAAGTACCTACAGCCCCAGGAGGCTTTGGGAAGGAGGCATCTAAATACAAACTGCAAAAATCAGTTAGTTGGAAAGTGTTGACAACTATCGTGCATTGAAAATATAACATAAAAAGGGGTATGTGGCGTGTCTAGAATTACAGAGCTTAAGTGACAGAAAGGATAACTCCCCAAAGAGGCAAGAGGGGTTTGGATAAAGAGATGTTTATGTCTTCAAATGAGATTCCTCCTTAAATTCTCGTCCTAGATGTAACTGGAAATGCAGCTTCCACCTGTCCCATAAAGCTTTAGACAGCAGGAGTGTAGTGATTTGAGCACTGTTAACATAGATGTTGACTCTGTCTTAACGTAAGAGTAAAACAGCTCTAAGATCAGGCTGCCCGTGGCCCGGGAAGATCACTTATCCTTAGGACACCCCTGTCATGGCCTTTCTGTCCTGCAGGTGTCACTGTTAACTCACGGGAGCAGCCTCTCAACCTAACGCGTAGCCGCCTAGGCCAGGAATCTCTCCACCACGCTGTCCTGGCTGGTCCAGGACTCTAGTGACCAGTACATGCACATTAGGATGGTGCTGAGGATAGAGTATCTGAACAACGAGGTCGCATCTATATTTTGGGATTTTTAAAAAAAATTTTAATAAGAGGAAACACTGGATGTACAATAACAATTCAAGTGGAGATTTTTGGAAACAGCTCTCTCCTTCCCTAGAATTGTATAGACCACTAAGCCAGTTTACACACAGCACGGTATTCTGGGTGGAACTTTCTTTTCTTTTCTTTTTTTTTTAATTTTCCTCAAATCTGTATGAGCAGGGTTTGTATTTTGGGGGCTCTGTAGGAAGCTGGCTGTCACTCAGGGTAGTTGTGTGGCTGGTACTGGCCTTGTGACATGCTGGTCATATAGATGTCTGTTAAACATGGACACTTGCTGGTCCCTGGCCGTCGGTAAAAGGTCTGCTAAGGACATATGTGCTGTCCCAGGAGCCACGAGAATCATTGGCTTTATGGTTGTATTTTTGATTTTGTCTGTGTTTTTAGTCACACTAATACTTATATGTGGTTCTTTGAATTTTCTTATTTAAAAGGCTTCATATTTAGAACATGTGTTGACTGAAATATTTGAGAGAAAAGTTATAGTGGGTGTGTATTGCTCAGCGTGTGTAATATGTAGAGAAAAGCATAAAAATGAGCATGGAACAGTTCCTGTGTGGATAGATTTGCATTTTTTAAAAATGCATTTTCTGGATGGCTTGAATTTTCCTCAAGCAGTATGTTCTTTTAAACAGTTATATTGAAGCAGTACTTACAGACATGGACTTTTAAGGTATACATGAGTTTTGTAAATATTCTAGTGCCTTTGGAAATCATAGCAGGTCAGATAAAATACATAACAGGCTTTAGAGAACTTTCTGCTACTTTTCCTGTTGTGAAGAAAGTGAAAAATGTGGGAAGATGTTGAGGGTGTGGAGGTGACATATAAAGTTAACAAGTAATTTTAAAGAACTGAAAAACTGTTTTAAAATTGCTTTTCCTTTACCATGCATGGTTCAACATGCCTTTGTTTTAGTAAGGCGAGGTATTCGATTTGGCGATTTTAGTGTTTTCTGGCTTGGTTCACAACTTTTGCATTTCTAACCTTAAACTTGCTCAAAGATTCTGGAAGTCTCAAGGTTACAGTGTTGGATTGGAAAACTCTTAAAAGCAATTTCATATGAAACTGTGGTGTTTCTCTTTCAGGAAAAAAAATAGAATAGAATCTGATGATTATTTGCGCTGTAACTTGCTCAAACAAAAAGTAAACGATGTATTTTAGCAGCATATACAGACTATTCAAAAGATATCTTTTGAAATAGATTTGAGAAAAATTATTTTATATTAAATTTTTTCAGGTCACAGGTGCACCATGAGAAAAGTTTCACATCCAAAATGAATATTTATTGTCATACTTTTATGTATTATCCTTGACTCTTTGTTAAGTAGGAGGATATTCTAAATGTTGAGGATTGAATAATCTTTTAGAAAGCTCAGAGAAAGAGGCTCAGGGAGTGCTTTATGTTTTGTTTTATATTTTTGTGGTACAGGGAATAGAATTTAGAGCTCAGCACTGAGCTATATCCCCAGGTCCTTTTTGAGACAGGATCTCACTAAATAGCCCAGGCTGGGATTGAACTTTGATTCTCCTGCCTCAGCCTCCCAGAATGCTGGGACTGCTAGCATGTGCCAACACACCAGACTTAGGGAGTGTTCATTTAAAATTCAAGATAAAGCAGTTTATATGCGTTGTCCTTTTAGAGAAAACCAACCACCAATCTAATTGTCCATAACATCCCAGCCTTTAAAATAATTATTTCCAAGTTCTATAAGCTGCTTCTCAGCAAGCACTTTAACTGATTTAATAGTAGATATTATTTCTTATATGAACTTTATGAACTTTGGAGTTAGCTCTTTTTATTACAAGAAAGTATAATTTTTCAGAAGATTTGAACAATGCTCTCCATGTAAGGAGAGTATTTAGGAACACATAATAATATGATTATACTTAAAGCTAGGCTGGATACAGCTCCGTGGCCCAATGCCTGCTTGGCAAGTGCAAGGTCCTGAGTTCGATTCCTGATACCAAAAATCAATCGATCAATCAGTCATTCAAAGGTGTACACCAATTGCTAGCATTCTAATTATCATAACTTGGGGACCTAGGTGGCATGAGTGTGTGGGTCAGCAGATTTGCCCTGGCAATAATACATGTGCCTCTGTGTGTGTCTTCGTCACAGCCAATGTCCCAAGACATCTCAGTGACACATCTACAGTGTTCACTGCAGGGTTTGAGCTTAAGGGGGCAGACATGAAACTGATACATATTTTTTTCCTTATTGCTCTCTTTAAGCATTCTTGGAGATTTCCCTTTTGTAAACCTAATTTAATCTCCTGAAGACCTGATTTCTTTCAGACATTAAAAAAACTAGCCTAGTCTAGTCCTGTCTTCAATCAACTAAACTTCTTCTCCTTTTTTTGTTCAGACTAACGTCTGGGCCTGAGGGACTTCCTCTACAAAGGGTGAGGTTGTATCTGCCCACCTTAAAGTATGAAGGTAGAATATTTGATGACTTTTGGCTGCTAATGAATACAGGAGGAGTAGGGAATGTGGTCTGTAGCCATATTAGCTTCCTATTGTAAGGTTGGCTTCATTTTTATAAAATCCTGGGATATTCAACTGCTATGGACTTGAGGCATCATATGGCCTAGTACTTCTATTTGCATATCTGTTTTTAGTTAATAAAATTATTTTTTAATTGTTCATATTAAGACTGAGATAAATCTCAAATGGCCTTATCAAAATTAAAAAACAAAGTCAGAGTTAATATTTTTACCTCACCACTAAATTCTTTCCTAGAATGCTACAAATACTTGGCTGGTAACATGTACCTTGGTAGGACTGATAACCGTATTACTAAGTTTATGTTGGATCATTGAGCAGAACTGTTTGCAGCCTCACTGTTTGAATGTCCAGGCGGATAACATACGCAACATGGTAGAGAGAAAATTTTATTTTTACAAAGTAATTTATAATTGTTTTATCAAAATTAGTATGAGTAAAAATAGAAATGGATAAATCTTGCAGGTCCTTTACAGCTTTCTATTCTAGAAGGGTGTTGTATACTGGATATCACACATAAAGACCTAATATCTTAATCAATTTTATATAACATTACTTTATACACATCACAGATGCTTAGCTCTGCTTCTCTTATTCCATGGTTCTCCTAAACTTCAGGATGCGTAGTAAGCCTTTCATGAATACATGTAATTTTAGATTACTATTAAAATAATTATTTCCCTTAGATGAAGCTTTAGAAAAAGTTCCACCACTAAATATCATTCTGTCTATACATAGCACAACTAAATCAGATAAGAGTGTATATTTCCAACAAAGAAAAACTATATAAGAAGAGACTTCTATTGCATTCAACAGAATGTACATTACAGTAGAAGAAACTGAATATTATTTTTTCAGTGAAAAGTGGACTAGCCTAGGGATTTTTTTGAGTTTCTTCTGCTCTGCTATAAGTTTTTCAACAAATTCTTCAGTGCCAGTGGTCAGCTTGCCTATGTCCCTGTGTAGAGAAATAATGTTCTTATTTATCTTCATACTCGTTTTGTAACTGCCAACACATTCCAAACCTACGGGTTGTCAAAACAGAACTGTAAGAAGGCATAAAAATGCCTTCACATATACTTAAGTATTTTTCTTATCTTTATCTTTTATTAAACATATCAATTAGAACAGATGATTCCTACAGCTCTATTTCCCATCCAAAGTCAGTCTTCAGTTGCTTTATTAGTTTTAAAGTGTGTACTACATATTTTTTCTCCATATTTCTTCAGAAAAATTAAGAATAAGAAAAGTGAGGTTTGCACTTTCATTTTATTGATTCTTTGTCTGCAGTTCATTCTTCCTTTATGTAGATCCAAGTGTCTTACCCACCACTTCCTTCTGAGGAATTCCTCCAGTGTTTTGGCTTTTCTTCAGGGATTTCTTGATACCTCTAGCACATGTACATCACTTTTATATTAGCCTTCATTCTATGAACTCAACCCAGATTTATACATCTTTATTGATTCTACAGCTGGAGAATTAAAATTTTTACTGACAATTTTTGCTTTTATATTTTCCCATGCATTGAAAGTAGAAAGAATCAAATATTTTTTAAAATTTTATTTAAAGAGGAAAAAAAAGCAAAACATAAAAAGGGTAGAAATAATACAGAATTAAAAAAATAAACAGTAAGAAATCACCAGTTGACAAATTACATATTGTCCTCTTAGAAGTAGCTGTTCAAGATACAAAATTAAAGTGTACAAAGTAGACATTCAAACAGTGAGGCTGCAAACAGTTCTGTTCAATGATCCAACATAAACTTAGTAATATTGTTAATAATCCTACACTCTTAAACATGCATGCAATTATATCCCTTAGAGTACTTCCTTTTCCTCTCTTTTTTATAATAGCAATTACATATTTTGGGTTTTATTACTCTTACATTTCTTATTACTTTTTACACTAGAGACACAATGTGATATTTATAAATATGAAGAATCAAATCTTATTTTAACATTTCTACTTGACTAGTGGTCAAATCAATTTCCTATTCCACAGTTCTCAGGTCTGTTTTGAAAAATTTCTTACTGACATGTTATAGTCACATTTTACTTCTGGTCTCATTCATCTTTTATGTCACCCTTTATTTCTTCTCTTCCATCAGTTGCCCCCACCCCACTCTGCCTGTTTGTATTACGTGACATCTGCAGTTGCTACCTAATCGGATTTTCTTCTACCATCATTCTTCTATCCAAGCCATTGTTTGGATCCCTGTCATACTTACCCTCCAACACCTTCCTTCTTCTTAGCTCCTGGTTGCTCCATGCCCGATACAATACTGATGTGGATCCTCTGCTTTGCAGGTAGTTTGCTGTTTCAGCTGCCTCCCATTTCCATAGTGCACATGGTCCTCTACAGAGATGTCTTTGCTTTTGCTGCTGTGGTTGTTATTTTGCCATCACTGACCTTATTCTCATCTCTCCCTCTTATCCAGAAGACTTCCAGAAGACACAGTGAACATGAGATTTATATCTGCCCTAATAGCTTCAGTTCATAATGAGCTCTGTTTTTTTTTTTTCCTATTAAAGCACTTTGTTTTATCTTATGGTTAGAAGACACCAGATGTTACATTACACTGTGATTGCTTCATGCCCACAGATCTGGATATTTGGAGTATCCTGCTCCCTGAACATAGGGATGCTGATGGGCGCTGGAGTGGGCATTAATTGCATCTGTCCAGCTAGAGCTCCAGAGAAGCACGCAGAGGCCACTGGAAACTGCAATGCTGGAGCCCTCCAGGGGGTTAAAGCAACTCCCAAGGAAGCTCTTACTTATTCCCCAAGAGAGCGTCACATATTTCTTCTTTGTACTCTGCAAGGATTAATATATCAAAGGAGCCCACAGTAAAAACAAAACAAGATCTACTGACTGTGAAGTCAAGGAAGAACACTGCTAAAAAATGGTCACCTTAAAGAAGTTCTTTGAAGATGCAGTTGTGCCATTATCCAGAGAGAGATTGAGGAACTACCCACAATGAACAGAAGCAATCTCTTAAGGTAACATTCATCAAAACTGCAATTACATTTCTTCTGTTTTTACATCCAAACTATAAAGAAGTAGAGAATGAGAACAACTTTTTTTTTCTTTTAACTGTTAATTTAGAAAGACTAAAAAATAGCCATTCATATATTATTGATTAGCCTCTGTTCTTCACAAACTGGAAACAGCTGTTACGGAGCACTAGCCTGTGATTAATCTCAGCTCTTCCTCTGAAGGTACTTAAAAGCTTGTCGCCAGGCAGGGAAAACAACAAGTTCATATGACATTGTCCTTTGATAAAACATATATAAGCAATTACACACATAATAGTGTTATCACTCATCCTTGATGTGTCACACAAGGCTAGAATAATGAATTCTATTTTGCACTAGAATTTTAGAAATACATATGCTCAGGGAAAAGAATTAGAACAATCTTTAGAAACTATGAGCCAGTCATAGTCAATTATAGCTAAACTAGATAGGAAAAGGTTTTGTTATTGACTGTTTCAGCTCCTTGAGCATTATTATGTATGCCTGGCTCATTGGTTTTAGATTGGTTTAAATGCAAGAAGGGCACTTTGTATAGTATATAAATATCATTTCTTCAAAATTAACATTTCAGTAAACTGGGCTATGGTATGGGATCATATATTGTTGATATCATGTAATGGGCTTCCTACTAGATAGAGCTTCATACAAAAATCACCTGGAGAATTTGTGAAAAGTATCAATTCTTGGATGCTACTCAGTCCTATCCATCACATAAGAATCTCCAAGCGTGAGTAACCGACATCGACATTTAGAAAAAGAAATCCTCCGTGCAATTATAATGTCCACCCAGCATTGAGAATCAGTGATAAAAAGTTACACTGAACTGAAGAGAACCTCTAATATTGTTATATTTATATATTTTTAATTTTTTTTCAAAGAGAGTAGAATAAAGAATATGCAAAATGTGCTACAACAAAACTAAAACTAAATACTAGTTTGAACCTATTGTTAAGTGGTATTAATAATAAATAGGAGAAAACATCATCAAATTCTATGGCTTTGGTAGCTCCTAATTCTTTTCTTTGCCAGACTTTAAGTATTTAAACAGGGCTTGGAGGCATTTTACCTCTTCTAGGGCACTGAGCATCTCTTTAATGCACAGTTTAACAGCTTCATTGGCCCCTAGTCTAAGGAAACAGTTAACTGCAGGACTTTCTTGTTAAGAAGCGAATTGTGGTGTAGCCAATGGCAAGAATAAAAATGTCTGTGTGGCTTGAAGCAAGTTATATCATCTCCTTGTGTTTTTCACCTCATTCTGGCAAGTGAGAATACCATGGTGCTCTCTAGGGAATACTAACATTTAAGACTAATTCTATCTAGAGATGTTTTGGAGTGGAATGTTAATTTAAGGTAAAATGAAAATCAGGAAAAAATTGTAATTACTCCTCATGGTGGATTTTCCATCAATCCTTTTACTTCGCAGAAGAAATTTAAATGAAAGTAAATCTTGGAAAGACTGTAAATTATGTCTGTCAAATTCAAGCTTCTCACAGACGCTTGAGTTTAAATGCCAATATAAACTGCTCTACGGGTCAAGTGAAAATTAACTTCTCTTTAGAGCTGACTTGAATTTATTCTTCTAATCAAAAGTGGCTATGCTCCATTTTCACAACAGAGCTCGACCTTACGTCTGACATATTTCACATAACTTAAGTAGAAGGAATGCAGCACCTTTTTTTGATTTTAAATATAAGATGCTGTTATTCATTTTGGAGAGATCTTTATATGAATAGATATTGCTTTTAAAAATGGCATGATTGCATTTAAGAGAAGCTTCAGTGACACACTTTCAGAGTCAGATACATTGAGGAAGACAATCCACCCAAAGTGGAAGCTTTCTTCTTTCCAGTTTTTTATTATTGAAAAGAATATGTTTCATGATCCTAAATTAAAGTTTCATATCCAAGTGGCTTACAATGTTACTTGTAGGATTTTAAATCGTATCATATATCTTTAGCATGAAAACTTGAGCCAGTTGAGTACTTCAAAATTTCATAAAACTTGAAATAATGGACAACTATTAGAAATATGATAAACTTACCACAATTGACAGTTTATATCAAGTGCTTTGCATGCCTATACAGATGAATCATATTTAACTCACTAAATTTCCAAAAATCAGTGAAGAAACAAACAAAAAATGTTTTCACTTGTGGCAGTTAGGACACTAGCTCTGGGGAGTTCTGGTCTCTGGCCAACAACCACGCAGGGTAGGCAAAGAACACATCCTCTCCCCTGCTCTCTGCGTGAGTCCCATCCATGAAGGAGAAAAAGGGGAAGAGGATACAAAGGTGAGGAAAGTATTTTCCTCAGAACTCCAAGGATTTTAGCCACGATAGGGAAGAGAAACATGGAGAGAAACATCTACCACATGATTAATGGATGAGTATGTAGAACAGGAAGCTGGTTATTGTCTCCTGTGAGCTTCCTGGAATCATCAGACTTTACTTCACAATGTTGGTCTCTTTGTTCCCATGCCTGTCCCACCCTCAGATTTTTTTTTTTCTTTTTTTGGTGCCAGGGATCGAACTCACAACCTTGCGTTTGCCAAGCAGGCACTTACGCCGCTGAGCTAACCCCCTTTCCCCTCCAGATTTTATCCAGCAGCCTCTGACTTCTTATGCACACTCTGAGTTAGTGCACAGCGTTTCCTCTCTGGAATGTTCTGTTCTCCACTTCTGATTTACCTAGATTTAAATTCCTATTTGTTCTTCAAGACACTATTATGCACTGTGCAAAGCATTTCTAGTCTCTCACTCTGTGCTGACTGACCTCATAATTTCATGTCTCTCTTGTTTTCCCTCATTACATTTCACTTAATTACATTCTTTTTAAAAATTATGACCATCCTATGAACTTCTAAAGCATAGAAACGTGTATCTATTGGAGAATTACCAACTTCTAGCATCACAGCAGACACTCAACAAGTGTTCAATAAGTGTGTTTTGAATGAATGTGTGAAAAATGGAGGCAGAGCATCTTGTTTGGGGAAAAACAGATAAAATTGAAAACCTAAGTATATTGTTTAAAAATGGAAATTACAGCTGAAGAATACTCCCAAGTCAGGTGCTAGCCAAAACACAAACACTTCAAAGTAGGCAGTATGGAGCATTTATCTACTAAAAGAATAAAAAGCTTCGAAAGATGGAGCTTAAAAGAAAGCCTTTGAAGAAGCTTTTTCTGGAAACAGTTGTGTCATGATCTCATTGTCTCAAGTGGAGAGGGGTGGGAGGGCCCTCTCCACCTTAGATAAGAGACCACTGTCAGAGCTCCAATAAGCCTCTCACAGTTTCTAGGAGAGTATGGGCTGATGTCTGCCAGACCCGTGGTGGAGGGCAGTAGTCACAAGAAAGCACTGCTGTCAGAGTGAAAACCAAAGATAGTGTGTGCACTGACCTGGCTTTTACTAGATGAAAGAAGACTGTAAGACACTGGACGTTTTTGAACATAGAAATAGCAGGATTTGGTTTCCATATGTAGAGGATCAGTCACTGCACTGTGGAGACCAGATTGGTAGAACATCAAGAGAGTAACTTACAAGGGCCCAAGTGAGGGGTGATGGTGGTTTGGTCTATCGCAGAGAGGGTGGAGGTGTTGAGATCTTGTATTTGGGAATAAATAATTAGAGGACTCACTGATGATTTGGGTCCAGAAAGTGTGCAGTGTGGGGCTAAGGAGGGATCTCGGGTGTTGAAAGGGTGGGGCTGCCACCGCCTCATGAGTAAGGCAGGTGAGGAAGAGATCTGATTATTAGAACATCGGGGAGGGTTACAAGGTGTTTGTTTGGATTAAGTCTGAGATGTGCTCTGATCATTAAAGTATCCAGTACACAGTTGCTCATATGAAACTGAAGTTCACGAAAAGGCAGAGAAATTTGAGCTATAAATTCAGAAATTCTCAGGCTATGAACATTATTTAAAGCCCCCACATTATATGAGATTCTTTATAGAGTGAGTGTAGATAGAGAAGAAGGAGTAAGAGATTACTCCAAAGAACTTCAAATTTTACCAGTTAGAAAGATAAGGAGAGACCAGCAAAATAGATTGGGAGGGAGCGGCTGTCCAAAGCAGTTTCACAGGGAAATAAGGCTGCTTGCTTCCTGTCTCCTTGCCTTTCTCAGACCACCCGTTTTCCCTCTTGCTTACTAATGTGGGGCCCTGCACCTTCTCTTCACAGTCCCACATCCCTGAGGGTGAAGCTTTGCCCTGATCGCACACTACTGTTTAATACGCTAAAGTGATTTTAGATTTCATTGCTTTCTCAAATTGATTTACATCTTAGCTTCCTTTGTCAATCCTATCTATCAGGAGAGATGGTCATGTCCTACTTGAAAATGCCTTCTGAAATATTGTTATGTACAGGTACATATTCCGTATGGTGAAAGTGCTTATTATATGAGTCAAAATTGTACTAATAAAATTAATTTAAAAATTTAAAAAAAAATCATAAATGTTTCATTTATCAAATCATGTTAATTTTCATGCTGTATCATTGAATCTACCTAACAGGGTCTTGAATTTTGCATTTGAAAGTTTCACATTTCATACTAAATATGAGATTAATGTTTTAAAAGGAAAATAACAAGGATTATAATTTGTGAATAAGTCACCCTTACTGGCTGAAACCATCAAATCTTATTTGTAATTATATTCATCAAGCATTTCATATAATTATTATTACTGTGTCTTCCCATGTTTTTCTACCCTATTATCGTTTAAATGTTAAAAACCTATGCACAATTAGTTTGTTTCTTATGCTTCCAGCTGAGATAGAAGCAATTTATTCTCAATGCAGGGTTAATATGCCTAAGATTTCAAGCAGCAACAGACTTCCTCCAGGAGAAATAAAGCTTTGTGCCCTTCAATTATAGTTAGCTGGTCTATTCATGGTTGACAGTCCTCCTGTAATCTGTGTGGTGCTTAAAACCAGAAATGAAATATAAAATAAAACCATAGTTAAGGGCATAGAGAGAAACAATATTCATTTATGGGCAGATTTGGTCAAAGCTGTTTCTCTGAGACGTAAATCCCCAGGTGGCAATCAACCATGTCTGGAAATTGGATTTATGGGTTCAACTGACAGAGCGTTCCAGTCCAGGACATTTAGAGAATTATTGAATTTTAGAGCTGGTGAGTATCTCATGGAGCACACTTAAATATTAACTTAAAACCTTAAAAAAATTTTTTTTACTACGTATGTAGCAATTGAACTGAAGTTTCAGAAGCCAATTTAAACCAAAAGGAATCGAGCATATATGTATGCAAAAATAGTGTGTTGTTCATTCTCATTACTGTGAAAAATATATGTATAGAAAAATTTAAAATATTGGACACATTACACTGGCTTTGTGTCACTTTGTGTCACTTGCATTATATCCTTATTCTGTTGCTTATTTAAAAGTTTTTGTTATTGATGTAATTGTGTTGTGCTTGTCTGAAGTCCTAAAAATAAGAAAGTAGGGGTGTATTGATGTGCAAACCAGTGTTTTTCTTGCTTGTTGTGACTCAATCTCCAGAGGTACTAGATGTGGCTCCTGTATCTTTTGTCCCCTCTCACACCAGCACAGTTTTGGAAGTGACTTGTAGCAGGGGAGCAGGCTCAGTGCTTCATTGCCTGTGTGACTTAGATGCAAGGCAGCTACCAGGGCGCTGCAGACGTGGCCTCCTGCCTTTCCCTTCCCTCCCCTCCATGCTTTCCCTCTTGAGTCTCTTTTCAGCAACTTTGACCTCTCATGGCAGTGCCCACCGCTGAAGCACATACCCTCACCAGGCCAGGAGCCCTCTCAGGACATGAACCTTTATGCATGCATAGCCCTCTTACCACCTGTGACATTTTAGTGTCTCCTTTGTATCTAAGCCCTTACTTGACCTGCCAGTGAGAGTCCTGTTCAGTTAGAATACAACTCAACCTCTTGATGCTTCTATAAATAGGCTATGTTTTCTTGAAACGCTAGAGGTTGAAGGAAAAGTGAACCATTGTATAGCATGTAAGCATCATCTTCTTGGAATCAATTCTGCGTGTCTCTTTTTTTTTTTCTTGTGTAAACTATTCTTACAAATAAATCTAGCCATTCTGGCCAAGAAAGGGCATACTGGAATATTCATCAATTTTTAATCTTAGTCATTTGGGTCTGATTTCTGTCGATACCATATTCTTTCTTGGGAATTCTAGGGTGCTTGTCGTTTCAGGTTCTGTCTTAACCTTGTCCTCATATAAGCAGGTGCTTTAATTTTTATTTTTCTTCAATATATTTTTTCCCTTTACTGGGTCTCTCTTTCTTGCTTTCTTTTATTCACAGCACAAATTCTGATATTCCCACATTTTCTGCCTTTATCTGAAATACATTATATTTTTTTCCATTTTCAAAATTTTAGTAGATACATAAATTGTGCATAACTCCCCATCTGGGTGGTTTTTATGGAAATGGTCTCAAGAGGAATCATCTGACCTGATGAATATTATCCATTGTCACAGTGTCGTAAAATTAAAGTGCATGGAGGAAATGTAAGATCATACAGTTACTCTCTTCGCTTTAAATTCACCTAAAGTTTTCTTTTTTAGCAAGTAGCTTGCTAAGTGAGAGGGATTAGAAGACATAAGCAAATATAGTTCACTGTGGAAGGAGGATAGCTACTGTTTTCCTAACTCTTTTTCTAGCATTCTGTACCCATAAGGGAAGAATATGGCATTATTTATACTGGAAATTTCTTCCTCTTTCCTTGGACCTCCTTAGAGGAAGGGAAAAGCACCTCAGGTTTTTGCAAAGAGCTTGACATTGGATGCAGGAGAATCCTGGAACACAATTAAGGTCTATTGTTAGCCTATACATATGTGAGTTACATGCTTCTTTAGCATTGGTAGGAAAGAAGTAGGGATGGCAGACTTTGGGGAAAATATCCTTCACCTTGGCTCCTGTCTGATGTTCTAAGCCATATGGAGTTTTGCAGATTCCTCTGTTCTCTACTTTCAGTCCAGTGACATCTGTCCTATACTGTCTGCAGCCCTTAACCACCCTGAAATGCTGTATAAATACCCCCAGTATCACAGACTGAGCGAAGTCAAGTGAGGAGATGAGCGTAGGCAGTCTTGGGTTCCAAAGCTTACTCTTTCCCTTGATGATTCTCCCACCTCCCACAAAAGGCCTGTAGGGTTATTTTCTGCATCTCCTCTTGAGATTCACTTGCATCCTCTAATGCCTAGTCCTTCACTCCAGTGCCTCATTCTTTCATTTCTGGAACCCTATAGAAGCTTCTCAGCAGGTTCATCTTTTTCTCTTTTCCACGGCGCTAACTTCAGCAATACTGTGCCTCAACAGTACATCAGTGACCACGCAATGCCCTGAGCTTTAACATGTTTATTTACACTAAAACAAAAGGAAACCAAAGCATTTGTGGGTAATCATAATGTAGTCTGCATCTACCTTTCAGATTTCTTCCTGTTTCCTCCATCCACACATGCAGAAATTCCTATATTTTCCTTTTCTTTTGCATTTATTCTTATTGTCTGCATTTTTCATTTACTCCCATTACTTCTCTTCCTTTGGATTGTTAAACACCACTCTGTTCTCTAAGGGCTACCTACAATATCAGTTTGTCTACAACGATACTACTTTTGCTTTGCCTCGTTGACTCTTTTGATGCTGCTTAAATGGCATTTATCTCTATATCTTTTAAGGACATTATGTATTCTCCAACAAAAATTGCTTCTCTATAAATACTGCTAACATCTATCACAGGGCTTTTATAAATCATCATGCAATACAAATTCTATAGTCTTTCTCTAGCACAACAGAAGCTTTAAAATCTGTGGTCTGTGCATGAGTCATGACTTTGGCTTTTTTTCTACTTTAGCAACTTGCTCCTGTCTTGTTCTTTGACTCTACCAAATGCTAAGATCTCAAGTTCAAAGATATGTGGTGATCAGACACCAGGTCTCTGCTTCCCTAGGGGATATCTCAGACTTCCTCAGTGGAATGATTCTGTTTTATCTCAAATCTTTCCATTGTTTTCTCATCTAATTCTTTCTCTCTGTAGCTGTCATAGTTTGGACTTGAAAGGCTCAGGTGGTAAAGACTTGGCCTTCATTTTGCTGTTGCTAGTAAACTGATAAAAACTGTTACACGTAACTGATAAAAACCATTAGAAGGTGAGGTCTAGTGGAGAATTTGGATAATTGACAGCAAGTTCTCAAGGGGGATTGGGAGATGTTGATCTTTTTTCTCACTCTCTTTTTGATTTGTGGCTGTAAGCTGAGCACCCTGCCTTACCATGTACTCCTGCCATAATGTACTGATTTGTTATAGACCCAAAAGCAACAAGGCCAGCTGACCAAGGACTGAAACCCCCAAAGCTGTGATGTAATGCAAATCTTTTCTCATTTAAAGTTATCTCGGGTCTTTAGTTACAATAACAGAAAACTGACTAACATATACATATACAGCAATTTTTCTGTTTCCACAGGTTCCACATCTCTGTATTAAACCAACTACAAGGCAAAAAATTAGAAAAAATTATGTGTTTATTGGACAAATACAGATTTGTTTTCTCAAACATTTATGTAGTATTCACTCTGTTTTGGGTGTTCTAAGTAAAACTGGAGGAAACTTAAAAATCTACAGGAACATGTATTATGTTGCATATATTACATCATTTATACAAGGGACCTACGGAACTGTAGATTTTATTCCTGCAGGAATAGGAAACAGATCTATTTAAGCAAGGGACGTGAAATTGCTTCCCTTTTATGCCCTGTGCCCTATTCTATGCTCTTCTTGCACTTCAAATTCAAATACGAACGAACTGCAATTTCTGTTTGTTTCTACTCTATTGCACTGTGTTGGAGAAAATCACAAAATCATATAATTATACTGTTTTGAATCATAATAAATCCCACTTAAATCTTAGTTGAATCCTCAAATAATTCAGATTTTTTTCCTCAGGCAGGAGAGAATGTAGGTGTTCCAAAATTAGAAGAAACAGTTTTCTTAGTGAGATCATTGCCACCAATGGGTCAGTGAAAATGAAAACCGAAACTTGACAATGGCTCACGGGTGGTGACAGAAGGGAAAGCGCTCCCTCTCTTCCTTGCTGTGGTGACTCTGTCCAGTGTGCTTTTCTCTCCTTAGAATAAGAATTCTCTTCCTGTTCCTGGTTGACCTTGTCTTCTACATTTCTGAATTTCTGTGCTAAAAGTTTATTTGTCATTATCTGTGATTTTCCAATAGTCTTACAGTACTGATAATATTGCAGTGTTTCCACATTTTTCCATAAATTTTATGAGTGCTTTATGCATGCCACACTCTTTTGGGAGCTGCGTTGTATCACTGACATTGAGAAGTTTGCATTCTAGCAGAGAACACAAGTATTAAAGTTAAGAAAAAAGCACACTGAACGAAATAATGTATGTCTATGGTATATTGAAATTAATGTACATATATATATATATATAGATAGAGGTAGACAGAGATGAGGGAAATGATAGAGACGAAGCTATTCCTTAGCAGAGATGTGGACAGGAAAGTGGCTAGAGTGTTTTCTGGGAAGGTAAACCAGAGATGGGGAGATGGTACTACCTTTGCCTCAGGACATACCAGTTTAGGAGTTCCATTGTGAAGCTAAGCCCTTGAATGTGGGATGTTAGAGAAAGACAGAAGTCAAGGGTCTTCTCAAGATTCTTGAGCTGAGCGATTACAGTGTAGTGTTATCAAAAGAGTTGGGGAGAATGTGGGTAAAGTGGCTGACACAGAGGGATAATCTAGATTACAGATGTGTACCCGGTAAGTCTGCAGTGTCTACTAGATAGCCAAGAAGCGGGAGGGGCAGGCAGGGGGTGGTGAAGATCCAGAACATGACATGATAGGTTGAACTGGACATACAATATGGGTGTCAGTGGCATCCACAGTGTTCAAAATCTCAATATTGAATGGCGTTGGGTATGGGTAGAGAAGGGAACTCGGGGCTCAGCCTTGGAAATCTAGCACAAGATGTTGGGTGACACCAAAGGAGCAGCAGAGATCAGAGAAGAGCAGACTGCTGAGGCAGTGGATGGGCTAAGCGTGTGGGAGTCAGTGAAGAAAGAACTTTGAGGAGGTGTTTGTTACCAACCAGGTCAAACGCTGTAGCCAAGTCAAGGAGAGGACTGAAAAGGAACTGCTTGCTTTAGCAGTGATGATAAAAAAAATGCACTGAGCTCTTTGTCTTACTCGCCATAGTGAAAATTTAAAATAGGCCCCCATGAACCTACTTCATGTATTTTGCTTGAGATTCATAGTTGGCTGTGCCTTTGACTTCAAGGAGTAAATGGAGAGCAAATGCTAGTAGATGAGACAAAAACTTTCCTTTAGACAAAGAGATGGTGAGGAATTGATGTCCATTTCCCCCATCATTTGTCTCATCCCATCTCTCTTCACTTCCTTTCTTTCAGGGCATTTTATTAGCACATGTTTGTAGTATATAGTGCTCACATTCTTTGTGTGGTGATGGTATATACACCATAATTCCCTTTTCATAATGACGTTTTCCAATAATGGTTTGAACACCATCCAGATCTTTGGTCTTCTTGATGGTTTTCCTCAGTTTTCTTCTCTTTTCTTCTCTGCACATCTCCTATTTTCTACTATTTGTTTTTTCCTGGGTTATGTAGTCTCTCTTTCATTTCTAGACCCTTCAATCTGTCTTCCCCACCACAACATTATAACCATTGTTCCTTGTTTAAAAAATAAACTAGGCTCAACTGAGTGTTTTTTAGCTTCAGTGCTGTTGATATTTTGGGCATAGTAATGTTCATGGGCCACTGTGTGCATTGTAGGACTTTGAGCAGTATCTCTGGCCTCTGCTTGTTAGAGGGGCCACTACAGAGCACAACTACAGCTGTGGCAAGCATAAGAGTCTCAGGAACTGTCAGATATTACCTAGAAGGGCAAAAGTATTTCTGAGCTACAAATCTCTGCAACCTATCACTATAGCTTAGCACATTCTCTCTCTCTCTCTCTCTCTCTCTCTCTCTCTCTCTCTCTGTCTCCCTCTCTAACTTGAAAATCTTTTGTTTAATTTCTGCTGGCAATATTTATAAGACAAATCACTGAGAAATAACTCCTATGCTTTGAGTCTTGTAACATGTCCTGGTATCTTTATGGTGACATTCAAACTTCCATGTTGAACTCCTAGGTCTCCATAGAGCTTCGTCTTCCCAAGGCTCTACAGGCCCCCATGCTTTTTCTGTCCTGTCAGCTACTGTGAATGAATCATGTGTTTCTAGGCCTCTGGGCTTCATGCTTTCCTACATCACCTTTTCTCTTTTGTAGCTAGGAGAGTAGGGTTTTCCTATAAAAAATAGTTTAAAAGTCCTTTTCTCTGAGATACCTTTATCTTTAAATCTGATTTAGAACCACAGTATGATCCTGGTATTTCATAATAGGATACATACCCTCCTCACTGATTTCTGGTCTTTTACCTTTTACCTGATTCTAATCTTTGAGAAGGTCAAGAATCTTGTCTTATACTTGCTAAGCACTCAATAAATGCTTATTAACTTTTTAACATACTGAAGGATCACAGGCAAGTGAAGTTACTTCTGATGTGAGCAAAGTACTAAGTCAAGAATGCAAAATAGTACTATTTGAAAGTACTGGTTGAGCCTAAAGAAGTAAGCAAACGCTTTGAATATAGACACTATAAATATAGACCAAGTTCAGAGACAGCAAATTTGGTTAGAAGGTAATTAGTCTCATAAACAATGATGGAGTATATTAGGTTGCTGATAAATCTTGGAAACCCTTGGATTCCAGCTAAAAACAGTGTGACGATATTAGTGGTCCTATGAAAGGACCTGGCATGGTCAGTGATTTTTCAGGAAGATTCATCAGGTAATGTAATATAATTAGGCTGGAAGAAAGAGACTGGGTTTAGATGGATATTTTATAGCCACTTGTTTAGAAGAAAAAAAGAATGAACTAAGCAAATGAAAACCTTTTTATAACTCAATTAAGCTATATCTGAACTGTTTCAGAAACATGAATTTTTCCATAACTTCTCTAATTTAGAATTGAAATAACTTCTTCATGAATGAAACTTTGTAATATGATTTTCCGTTGGCTTTAATTCTTAAAAAAAGAATATAATCAGTTGTATAATAGATTTTAGCACAAGAATATAATCAGTTGTATAATAGATTTTAGCACACACCATGAATTGACTTCAGCATTGTATGCAAATCAGTTGCAAAAAAGCTGTTTTCTTGAACTTAATGCACTCTGGTAGTTCAGTCAAATTTCCTTTAAAATCAGCCAAAATTTATTGTTTCTGAAATAAAGATCTCAATTCAGATGCTAATGAATTTCTCAACTGTATGAATAATTTGTTTGGTATGGCAGATAATTCTTACTTGCTTTTTGTAATAAAGCAATGAAGTACATATTTTAATTTCATCTGATGTCTGTGGCACGTTGGAGTCATACTGGTGATCTAGCATGTGAAATTGCTATGGTGGAGACAGAGGCAGGTCACAAAGAATTCCATGGCTCTTACTGCCCAGTTCCTATTTGAGATCTCTCTCATATACTAGGATCGATCGGTGAGATCTTAGTTTAAACCATAGGTGCCTGCTTCAGATTCAGAAATACTTCGTTTATGTTTCACAAGCACATCAGACACATGGAGATTCACACAGACAGATGCACACCGACTCCACACACGTGTGTGCAAGACAGATGCACACCGACTCCACACATGTGTGTGCAAGACAGATGCACACCGACTCCACACATGTGTGTGCAAGACAGATGCACACCGACTCCACACACATGTGTGCAACTTCTCTCTACCTGGAATAGTACTTTTTTCCTTTGTGATCTCAAGGCTTTTGAGGAAATAAAAGTTGCTGTATTTTACAAAGAAGTTAGAGAATCGGATTTATATTCTTTTTTGATTGTTCGGTTAAATACAGATAAGTACAGTGTTCTTCTCTCCATCTCCAACCTCACATTAGAGTGAGGTTGCCAAGGTGATTGTAGGGCAGAGTGAATTTGTTTTTACGTGGCTCACTGAGTTCATGCTGAAAGCGAAATCAATACTGGTAACTTCTCACCCCGAGAATCATTCTCACTCTATTATTTTTATTGTCACTGTATGGCCACAGATTCCTGCTCTGCATATTTGAGAGAGCTTGGAAAGATGTTTGTCCTCATTTTGGTGGCCTGATATCTGAGAATGTTTGTGTAGGTAAACATTTGCTCAGGTAAGAGCTGACAAGAAAATTGTCAATGCTCACATGTGTGGTTTGAAAACATCCGTTTTCAATGAGATGGATTCTCTTTGAGAAGCTCCAGGGAGAATTTGCTAGATGGCCTCTAAGTTTCATTAGTTGTTGATGACTTCATAAATTTTCGAGAAATTAAAATTAAGCATACACTATTATAGATCTCACAAAAGTCAGGCATGCTTCTTTGTCAAGGAAATGTGATGCCTTTTTAGGATGTTAAACCAATATCAATTTCAAAAACTTTAATTAAGGTTCAAATTCCTGTCATATGTTTTATATTATAGATTGTGCTATGAGGTCAATGCCTTAGCCTGTGTAGGCAGAGGAAATACGTATGCAAAAATGCCAGCTAGTTATTCACGCTTTCAGTGATCAAATGTATATTGAATTCCATCTGTCAAGCCCTATGCTACGATATGGAAATTCGTTAAAACCCAATATGGTATCTATAATCACGGAGCTCAGAATCTAGCTAGGGGAGACAGTCATGGATCAAATAATCACTCAAACAAATATAAAACTACAACAGTGCAGTGCTGCAAGATCCTATAAAAAGAGTTGTAATGGAGTATAGAGAAGACTTTCTGGAGGAGACAGCAGTGTGGAGATCCAAAAGCATAATAAGAACTCAGCAGGCGAAGTAAGATAGAATGTTTGCTAGGCTGAGAATGCAGGTCTGCGAAGAACCTGGTGGGCAGGAGCATGCATGACGAGAGTGCAGAGGCCAGAGCGCCCCAGCAGAAAAGCACCAGGCGGACACGGAAAGGGGAGGGACATTTTTTTTCTGATGAGACCAGAGAGGGATTCTGGTTCTGTTAAAGAACTCTATACTTACAGAAATTGAAAGTGATGTAAGGGTCTTCGAAACCTTATGCAGGAACAGATGGATGTAGGTGGACCGTGTACGGTTCCGGTATCATATTCCTGAGGGCATTGGTTAGTTCTAACGTGGAGGCAGTGAATGAAAAAACGCAATAAATGCAAGAGACACTAAGTTAAAAGACTTGAGGATTGGAGAATGTGGTTTTTAATTTAAATGTCTCCCAAGCTCATGTGTTGAAGGCTTGTTCTCCAGCTGACGGCACTATTGGGAGGTGGTGGGACCTCTAGCTGTGGCCCAGCGGGAGGAAGTAGTGAGTCATGGGGGCCATGACTTTGAGGGGTATACTGAGACCCCTCTCTATCTTTCTTTTTTGTTTCCTAGCTACCAGGTAGTGAGTAGCTTTTTTATACCACGTGTTGTCCTCCTTCACCACGGGCCCAAAGCAAGGGGACAATGTGCTGCCAGCTCCAAAGCTGTGAGCTAATCCTCCTGGTAGGTTGATTGCTTCAGGTATGTTGTCCTAGCAATGGCGTGGAACTCATACAGATGGGATCCAAGGAGTGAGGCAGAAGAAATCAGTGCTAGGTTTCTGAGGTATGCAAATGTATATAAAGTGGTACTGCTAATGGAGACAGGCATCAAGGGAAAGGGGCAAGTGAAACAGAGGAAGAGGATAGATTGGATTTCAGAAATGTTGAGTTTGTGCCTTTGAGATAGACAGAAAATATTTAGCAAGTCATTGGGTCTACAAATCTAGATCTTAGAGGTCAATCTGAGCTGGCATATAACTTGCTGTGTAGGGATACTAATTAAAACTGTGGGTGTAGATGAATTCACCTGAGTAGGCTGTGTTTCAATAAATATAAAATTACAATTGTGATAACTTTTTGTCTTCTCTATGAGAAGGCAGAGCTACTAGTTGATTTACATCTAAATTTTTCAAAGTAATTTAATAAGTTTAAAATCCTTTCAAACCAGTTGTCCACACTTACTTGTAATATATATCTGACGATGTCAGGATTGTCAATAACCTTGTAAAAGGAAGGTTGTAATAGAAGGCAGACTTACTGCATTTTAAGGCTGAAGAGAGAGTAGAAATTAAAGCCAAATCCCTCTTTATTTGACTAGGCTAAAGCCATCACATAAATCAAACAAACTTAACTTGCAGCATCCTATGGCTTTGAATTGGTTTAAGAGTTAAAAACAAATTTTGAAAATTTTGTTAGGAAATGTATGAACTCTTACGGACCAAAAGCTTTGTAAAGATGCCTGCACTATAATCAAATGGTACTCCCTGGGCTGCCTTACTTCCCTGCAAAGAATAAAATATACATTTTTGTGCATTTTTCACATTCATTAATAGTGAATTCAAACACCAGTTGCTTTTCCTACTGAGTTTTAGATTGAGGTCCAGCAGAAAGTATCATGTCTACAAGGCTACTCTGGGTGAGTGGGGGATGGGAAAGGGCATTTATTGTGAGGAAACAGTGCTGGAATGGGGATTAAAAAGGTACTATGATTAGTAGATATTTAGTGGGTACAATTTGGAAAAGACATCATGTATTTCTTATGAATTTCTAAACATAAAATGCTTCCCATAAACTACCTGAATGTAAAAATCAATGTTTGTCAATGATGTTTAACTACTGCAAAATACAAATCACGGATTCTACTGACTGCAAGATGAGGTTGTGTGTTTCATCTTTAGCATGACAGTAGCTGTGATGCTGGATAAACGATCACACATGTTTTTAACCCTTAGTTTGATTCTTTGCCCTGAAATCAGTTGGCTGGACATATCAGATATTCTCCCAGCTGACAGCTGTCTTTATTTTTGCTGTGGTAACCTCAGCACCTGTGCAGACGTGGGGAACATACTGGATTAGTGGTGGTGGGAAGGATACGCTAGTTGAAAGTATTATTCTAAAGTCAAATCTTCTTTATGGCTAAGACATCCCTCAAAAGGATTTTCATAAGTAGGATGGTGGAAAATCAAATGCATAGCTCATTTCTATGCTAGAACATTCACTTTTAAAATATTCTGAATTAGCCATCGGTTGGTTGAAACAGACACCTGGCTAGTGACTTCTTCTTGTGGACTGTTTGGTGACTCAAAGATGAGAATGCGATGTTTTCTTCCCATTACTAACATTACATCTTACAAAAGAGAACACACTAAAAACAGGCAAACTGTGAAACAGCTTCCAGGACTGTTCGAGATTGTAAGCTCTGCTGGACTTGTGGCTTGGATTTCCCGTTGATCAGCTCTGTGGCCTTGAGCGCTTAACCTGTCCCTGTGGAGGATCATTTTTTATACCTGAGAAATGCTTTGCTCCTGGGATCCTGAGATCAGATTTCAAGCGGTCATCTGCGCATGCCCTGTATGTCAGCTACTCTCCTTCCAGCCAGCGACACTGTTTTGCCCAGGTATTAAGAGAGACATTTGCAGAAACTGGATCTTTGTCCTCCCAGCACTTCCAACCGTGCAAACTTAGCAAGTTCATCTCACTGTCCCGCCTTTTTCCCAGTGAGAATACTCAGAGCTTCTCTCCCAGTGCAGTGATAAGGATTAAGAAATGAGTAAATACCTTTACACGTTTAAGAACAATAAGCAAAGACTAATGCACTTCATGCTAAATCTGAAGCCCTCATCAGCACCCATCCACACTCCTCATAAAACGCGGATTTGTACTCTGCACCACCGAGCACGGTGACACACCTAGGTTGGAAACCTCTGGAAAGAATAATGCTACGACATGTCAAACCTTTCTTCACTGCAGTCACAGAAACTTCCTTTCCTCTGCCCTTGGACTTCAGCACCAGGCCGTACCTTGGCGCCCCTCTCCTTTAACTTCTTTACCTTCCTCAGGCCCTAACCGCTTCAGCATGTATTGGACTAATAAAGAAAACTGGTAGCTTTATATGTAGACTGCTGCATATAGGTCTGTGTGCCTGAGTATATTAGCATGTGTGTGTGTGTGTTTCGAAGTAACCAAGTAGTTTTATGCATAAAAAGCAAGCATTATGGTGCCACCTTTGTGGCTCGTAGAATAAGCAAGACCTTCAGGAAGAAAGCATGGGGTGACCGGTCAGGACAGTAACAGTCAGAAGGTGAGAGAGTGCACGCTGAGTTTTGGGGCTATAGCTTGAAATTATCATCCTTTCCAACTACATCCTTTTCATTCTGTTGTAATTAGTATTTTTTTCATTTTATTTGAATTAATCATCCTAGCGTACTGATTTCCTAAGAAGCAGCCTAGACATAAAGTAAAAGTATTCTTTTTCCTTACACGTTTTTATTTGCTCCACTCCAAAATGTTTCTGACTGTGATTAGGTAAGGATCCTGGGTACACACGGAGGGCTATGCAGTCCTTTTATCCGCATGCCCTTCCTCCAAGACAGTTAATTCCCAACACTAAAGCCAAGTGTACTATGCTGTGTGCCGCCCACATGGACACTCGTCTCCTTCTCAGTGTAGAACGAAGCTTGACTTGCTCCTCTGCATGGGCACTTTGTGTTCCAGGTGCTTTCTACAGGCGAGTTCTGCAGACTGTTGTATATGGCTGTCAGTCTCGCTGAGACTGGAAGTTAGGTGCAGGGCACATTTTTAGAGGTCCTGAGGGAGGCTGCGGCCTTACCCATGGATCCCGCTGCTTATTAGCAAGATCTGCTTTGCAGACATCTGCTGTGCACTCTGCTGCAACAGCATGTTTCTCCACTGCAGCAGAGGATTTCTTGGGGGCATGGAAACCTTTCTGTTTTCAGCTGTACTGGCCTTCAGAGAACTCTTCTGAAATAGTAGATTTGGAAAAATCTCATGGGTCAATTCTATCGATGGCATATGGAGGACTGAAAGGGCTTCCTTGTACATGGGTCACATAGACACAGACCTGCTCTGGTATCATAATTAACTTACTTCAGATACTCCGTGAATGATGGACCATGCATAAGATTATTATGGGGCTGACACATTTCTGACCCCTCATAGTGTTGCAGCCATTATGATGTAGAACAGGGTGCTGATGCTTGCATAAATAAATCCTCTGTACTGCCAGTCTTATGAAAATGTAGCACATATAATCATGTACAGTACCTGATACTTGATAAGGATAATAAATGACCATATTGCCGGTTTATGTATTTACTATGCAAGTTGTTATTTTAGGGTAAACTTTCTACACTTGTAAAAACATTTGGCCTAAAATAGGCTGTCTTGTTATGCTGGCAACAACCTCATGCCTTTCATGTTTGTATCAGGAGGGTACGTGGAGCTACCGGCCTGGATGATCTTCGGTTTGTGCAAGTGTGCTCTGAAGTTTTACAACAAAATTGCCTGACACATTTCTCAGAAAGTGTCCCTTTTGCTAAGTAGCTCATGATTTCTTAATCTGTTATATCAAATATGCCATTTTGCCCCCTACAAAAGGAAGAATCCTATTTTGAAACGCTAATAAAGTGTGTGATCACTAGTAATGTGTATTATAGTGACTGGAGTCTTAGTTATTACTTTAGCTATACTTTAAATTTTAATGAGTAGAACAGTGACTTCCCCAACTATTTTAAGTCTTTCTACAGGGCAGTGCCTGAGACAGAGTTATATTATGGCCTGTTGTGGATAGGATTAGGGCCCACTTTGGAGTATCAGGTTTTTAGACCTAGTGCTATGCAAAGCAGAAGAGATGAAGACATCTCAGAGTTCCCAGTATTTACATCTGATATACAGTGAGTGGGGTCAGCAAAATCCACAATTTCAGCTAAAGCGACTACTAATTCCCCAAACATTTTATTCTACTCAGCAGCACAAAGAATAACCAACTCAGCTTCCTGTCTTCTAGGTCTAGCCATTCTAACCAGCTGGAAGCACTGCAGTCAGAGGCTGTCGGCGATCTTCGGAAGTTAGGTTGACTCTGAGCATGGTCCTTTCTTGCCCTTTGTGTCTGCTTCAGATGTTCTGTTTTGAGACACATCAGAGTGCCCTGGGGCCTGAGATACTTGGCTGCACCTTTATGTTATAACATAGCTGTTTCAACACATTCTACAGTTTGAAATCAAGGGAGAAAGCATGAATTAAAATTAATTAAAAGTAAGAATCAGAGATGGGCTGTTGCATCACAACCAAGGTGAATCTAGGTAGAAAGTTTATGGTTAAAGCTGCTACAACTGAACATACACATCTCCAGCAACTTGGGACTTAGCATTTCCATTTCCAGCTATACCCTGTTGGGGGCTCAAATGTGTACCTCCAAATTTTATGTGTTGCAAATTTGATCCCCAAATTTTATATGTTAGTGGTATGTGAATGTGGGGCCTTCTGGGGGTTCACTAAGATCATATGGAGTCATAAGGATGCCCTTCCCCAAGAGGAAGTAGCACTATAAAAGAAAAAAAAAAAGACCTGAGCTAGTGTAGTCCTGTGTTCTCCTCACCACGCTGCGCCTTGTCATGAGGCGCAGTGCGGCCTTGCCAGGTAGATGAGCAACAGATGCTGTCCCCTGCTTTGAATGTCTTTGCCTCCAAAACTATTTCTTAAACTATCATTCTTTATCAGTAACTTGTCTCAGATATTTTGTTACAGTGAGACAAAATGAACCCATAAAGACAATAGAAATGAACACATTTATGTACCCAAAGATGTGTTCTTATTTACAGTAGCATTTTTTCCTGACTGTTCCACATCAGAAATGAATCTAAATGTATAGCAATAAAAATACATTAAAGTGTTGTATATTCTTTTTTTAAATTTTATTTAAAGAGAGGGGAAAAATAAAGCAAAACAGAATAAAAGGGTAGAAACAATACAGAATTTCAAAAAAAAGAAAAAAAGAACACTAAGAAATCACTAGTTGATACTTTACATATTGTCTTCCTGGATGTAGTTGTTCAAGTTACAAAATCCAAGCACACAAAGTGGACATTCAAACAGTGAGGCTGCAAACAGCTCTGTTCCCTGATCCAACAAAAATTTAGTAACATAATTATCAATCCTACACCCTTAAATATACATGCAGTTATATCCTTTAGAGCACCTGCTTTTCCTCCTTTTGCTTTTTAAGTCCATTATCTGTTTAGTTATATCATGTTTCAGGTTGCCCAGTACCTTGCTGATCTGTTTTGTTGTTATTTACTTTTTAAAAAGTTTTTTCTTATTTCTTATTATTTTTTATTTTATTTATTTATTTTATTTTGAAGGTAGTAAAATACAGCAGAACAAGACAGGACACAGCCAACTGAGGCAGTGCAATGAAATTGGCCCAGAACCTCACAGCAATAGACAATAGTACATCTGGTTTTCTTCACAATAGTTGTTCCTTCAATGAGACAGAGAAGGAAATACCGAAATTACAAGAACAGAATATTGAATAGAGCAATACCATTGATCAAAACAGAGCAAAACAGAGATAAAAATATTTGCCCTCAAAGAGATGGCAGAAGAAAATCCTACCTATTTGCTATATCGCATATGTCAAATTCGCAAGACATGCTCAGATCTCCGGCTCTCACTGGCTGGGGATGGGGGGATGGATGTTTGATTCTTAGCCTGTGCCCTGCTAGGCTCACAGCCACCCACCAGAGGGGTAAACTGGCTCCCCGTTTTCCCAGCGCCCCAAGGCCCAACATGGCGCATCTCGGATCTCAGGAAACGCTGATATGGTTCTTGCCCTGGGGCGGCCGTGGCTTGCCAGGCCACAGCCACGTAGCAGAGCGGCTTGCTGGCCTAAACTTTTGTATATTCTTAAAAAGGGATGCTATGCAACAACACATATAGATATCAGGAAAAAAAATCCCAGAAAAAATAATACAAACACTGAAAATCACATAGGTCTACCTGGTTCTCCAAAGAAATTCATACAAGTAGCTGGAATATGCATCACATTTACAAGTCAAGTAGGGGTGAACTTTGGTGAAAAGGAGGATATTGGGGTTGGCTAGAGGGAGCTTCTGTGCTCCCAGCAATGTTGTGTCCCTGCTGCTTTTCCTGATCAGAAGAATTATATCACCGTAGTACAATCAATAGTAAGCATAGCATCCAACACACCATAGAAAATGGCAAATTTTGGTAACTATTAATTTTTCACCTTTAACTGTATGAACAAGATTTGTTGTTATGTAACAAAATCTAAAACAAAACAGAAAATTATGTTCTGTAAATTAACGCTCAGCATGGTGATTTGCCCTCAGGAGCGAAAACTTAAGAGGGATTCTAGTAAAAATAGAGACACAGAAAAAGAGAAAGGGATTAAAGATTATTAAAGATTATTATTAAAGACACAGAAGAGAGAAAGATTATGAAAACGTCAGAACTGATGAAGACAAGAGTGAAAGAAAGAAGGAAGAAACAAAGAAGAACAAAACTAAATTAAATTAAATTTTTCTTTCCAATGTTTTTGATTAAATTTTTATGCCTTCTGATCCTTTGTTGTCTATATATATGTACTTAAAGATAGTGCCCAGATAACTTGAGTTTTACCTATCTGTATATAGATTTGTTTCTTACAAAATCTGCTCTTTGGTTGGAATTTTACTTTGAACAATTGGGTAGAAAATGGAAGATCTGTCTTCCTAAAATGGTGCAATGGAGGAGACTTGGTTGGTGAGTCAGCACCACATAAAGCCACTGCTTTTATTTCCTGTATCTTGTTTGGTTTCATTATAAACACATACACAGAGACACACTCACTCAACACACAAAAACACACACTCACATACAATCACATACAATTTATGATTTCTCTTGACAGTTGGTGTTCTGAACAGCCAAATGGTTGTATTTTTTCATACACATGTTTAATGATCTCTGTTTTCAATTCCATTTCTCATTCTTGTTTTTCTGTCTTAACCTTTGGTGGCTCTGGGCCAAAACAATCACATTCTTCCTGCCTAACGGTATTCTCTTGCCTTGAATTGTCTCTGCCTATTTTATGTTTTCCCTCTTCCATGCATCTTATGTTTCCAGAAATCTTATCCGTGGTGAGCTGGCACATTTAGAACCCTTGATTTTTGTGGGTTCATTTATTTTATTGATCTTTTAGGCTATCACTTCTGGAGAGTCTTGAGAGAGTCCAAGACAAATTTGTATGCTTTGTTCACTACTTGGTCACTATTTTTTGAACCAGAATTATTTGCTTTGGAACTTTGGAACTTGTTTGCTGCATATTTTAAGTATCAAATTAAAACATTTTATTAAATTATTTCTCAATCCAGACAAATTTAGCATGACTTTGCTTGTAATTGCACATCAAGTAATATGCACTTAGCAGTAGCAGCATTAATGGATATATATCACTTTGGGTGTGATTTGATCAAAGCTCTCTTTCATTCTCCTAGCATTAATATCAATCCCTAGAACTTATTTGGGAACATTTTTTAGTATTCTTTCCCTGTATGACATTAATACAGGGCAAGAAGACCTGAATATTTTATCTCTGAATAGAACAATTCTAAAAACTCTGATGTGTTACCAAAATTAAATTTTCTCCAATAGATAAGCCTATTTTAAATATGGTAAATTATGATATTATAACATTGTCAAACAAAACAATCCACACATATTTGGTGGATCAACCTAGATTGAAATGTTCAAGATTCTTTTGAAATATTCAATTATTGTGCATTTACAAAACATAAATAGTACATCAGAGGAATTAAAGCCTTCATATTCTATACCTCCAACGAGGCCAAGCACACACACTCCTGAACACTGTAAAGAGCATGCAGTTCAATGCTTTATGAAGTGGTATACGCGGGAGGGAGAAAATCAGACTAGAAAACACTTTCTTTACTAAATAATGTGTGTAGCTCACTAAAGTCAAATCTTTTTCAAGATTTTTCAAGGACTAGAAAGTGAGTATTAAGTTTACTCTGCTTCTCAGAAGTCTCCTGGATTTAGCAAAGGATTCATGTTGGAACATTAACCTAAACCTCAGGCAGATTTTCCTTCTCTTCTCAAAATATTTATGAGGAAGGACTCATATATGACTTGGCTTTTATGATTATATATATATCATTATATAACATATGATTATATAACACACACACACACACACACACACACACACACATATATATATATATATATATATATATATATATATGTTACAGGAAAGAGTGAAATCTTTGTTTTAAATTTCTTCCTTTAGATTCTGCTATGATACTATTATTTTTGACTAAGCATCTTTGACAGAAGACATCAGTAGCAACTAATTATACAATCTTTTGATACAAGAGGCACCTTTTAGCTTAAGATTGTGAGTAAGGCAATCAAAGTGATTCTGCCAGCAGATATTAAATACTTCATGAACTGTTTTGATTAATTTCAGAGAGATTGCAAAGACTAAAACAAAAAAAACACCAACAAAATGCTAGATTATAGCATTTTGCATCTTTGCTAAACAGTACTGCTGAGATAATGATCTCTTTTAGTCCTTATGACTGGGATAGTATTCTCGAACAGAAATAATGATAATTGTTTTTATAAAATTTCTCATTTTATAGAAAAATATTCTGAGACTTGAAGAAATTAACTGGCATGAGAAGAAATAGTAACAGAAATAGTAAAGAGCTGTATTATCTGACTTGCGAACCATAAAATGTACAATATAAACTAGACGTTGAAATAACATTAATTTGGATACCTAGCCACCATTTGTACAAAACTTAGACAAGAATTCAGTGATGATTTTTCAATATCTTTTGAACATTTTCTTATAATGGGTACACTGCCTTTCTTTTTCTTTCTTTCTCTTTCTTTCTTTCTTTCTTTCTTTCTTTCTTTCTTTCTTTCTTTCTTTCTTTCTCTCTCTCTCTCTCTCTCTCTCTCTCTCTCTCTCTCTCTCTCTCTCTCTCTCCCTTCCTTCCTTCCTTCCTTCCTTCCTTCCTTCCTTCCTTCCTTCCTTCCTTCTTTCTTTCTCTTTTTTTGTTTTTTGTACCAGGAACTGAACTCAGGACCTTGTGCTTACCATGCAGGCACTTGTGCTGCTGAGCTATATCCCAGGACCTGAACTGCTTTTCTTGGAAATTGCTGGTAAGCAATTCATTCTAGTCTACTTGGCTTAGGAAGTAGGTAATATCTTTCAATTTCTGATGATTGATGCAATTCTTAGCTTTTTAATTTTTTTTTTTTGTCATTTTGAGATGTGCTCTCACATTACAGTTCAAGCTGGCCTCCGACTCACTTTGTGGTCCAGGCTGGACTCGAACTTACCATGATGCTCCTGCCTCAGCCTCCTGAGTGTTGGGATTACAGAATGTACCACCATGCCTGGTTTTAAATGCATTTATAGTGGCCACTTTACTGTTATTGTCATTAGGCCTACACTGCTTATAAAATATTGACCAGCAAAAAAATTCTGCAAAATGTAAATAGTCCTGGGCATACAGTTTTTCCAAAGTTCAACTGCAATATACCTCATTATTTCTATACCATAAAACTCCATTCCAGTGTTCCTTGGGATAAAGAAGCAGGATGTAGAAATTCAGGTAATATAATGAGTAATTGCTGTGTAACACTGTTATGAATTGTGCCCCCCCAGCCTCATGCAGTTACACCTTTTCAGAAGTGACTTCATCGAGAGTAGGGGTGCAGGGATTCAGGGTGTGATGCTGGGATTAAGGGTGTGAATACTAAATCAACCCACTGATTGGTTTGGCATAGTTCTGGGTGTGGATAACGGGAGGACTGACCTGAGTGCGGGTGGCAGCACCCCAAAAAACGGACACACTGGAAGGGTGAAATGGACAGACAGACTGCTGTTGCTGTACTTCCTTCTGTCTGCATGGACTGTTCCGCCTCTGTCATGGCCCTCTGCCTGGTCACAGTGCCTTGGAGTCCACCAGCAAGGAACTGAAACCCTTAACAACTGTGAGCTGCCATAAACCTTTCCTCCTGGTATTTCGTCTCAGCAATGAGAAATAGCAACTAAGATGAACATCTGTCTATGTATTACTAAAGAAAAATACTCAGTGACACCTATTAAAGCACAATAAAGAAGATTTTATCTGGGGCGGGGGGCACTGTGGTAGGTATAGGGATTATCAGAATTCGGTCTGAAGTTTTGGAGAAAGATCTGGCTTAATTTTTAAAACAGCATGAACAAAAAAGCATTTATAGCCAAGGATTAGAGTGGCAATCAGTGGATGAAAAATTACTGTAAGGACACTTCAGGAGGAAGAGAGATTCCTGCTAAACTGACCTAACAGGATTTTTGCTGAAAGCAAGGGGTGGGGTCGTGTATTATTTAGAGAAGGGTGTAGGGTGAGGAATTTGACCCCATAGCAAGGCTGAAGGGTGCCCCTGAAACTGACTTAACAAAGTTCTGGCTAAAAGTGGACATCGCAGGCTTGAGGAGGGAAATTCAAAAGTCAGGTCTATTTGAAAATAGAGTTCAAGGGAGCCAGAGTAAAATATGGTCAGTCTTTTATCAGCATTCTTCTCTTTCTTGTGTAATGAACGCTTCTTTAGTAACTGCTTTCAATCTTCTGACTTGGGTAGGGGAAGGTAACCATGGGTGTAAGGAATCCAAATAACAATCAGCAAAATTTAATTTTCTTTGCAGATATGTATCGGTCACACTAAGGTTTCCCAAACTGTGAAGCAAGTTTTTCTCCAATTTACTCCCCTTAACTTAAACCACTGATCAGTGAAGTAGTCAAAATGATACCCAGAACAACACTGGTAGGAAAACAAGGCCCAGTGATCATTTGTGACTTTGAATCAAGGACACTAGTCAGGAAATAGGACCAATGAAGAGAGGCTAAGATAGTTATTTGTTGACTTTTTCTAGATATATTTTGATTCCTTATGCTTATTTCCTTGAGTCTCTAGAAACATTCCATCCATCTGTGCTCCATTTTTCAGAGACCATTTCTCTCTCTCTCTCTTTGTGTATGTGCTTTCTGGTTGAATCTGGATTTAGGGGTCATAATAACCAGATGGTCTCTGACTGGTGACTTCTGTAGCCGTAATTTCTCTTCTCTGGGAAGAAGTAGTATGGGAAAGAAACCTGGAGGAAACTCAAACCAGTATTAAGACAGTCTGGATGTGAGAAGGGAGAGGACCCGGGGTGGGCCTCCTCTCTCTCCCTCTGCTTTCTGTCCTCTCTGCAGCCCTGCCCTGGCCCTCTCATGTGCACCTGATTTGAGTGTGAACACGCAAAGGGCTGACTGAGCCAGCAAGTTCTGCCACACTGGCTGTGGCTGTTTTTAAGCAAAACTGCTGCTGGCCAGGAAGCTGGAACACAGGCCTAGGGTTGGCATGGGCAGGATCTAGTCGGCTGTGGGTCATTTGTTGCAGGTACCTGTTGTGTATATAGATATTTTTTTGGTGTGTGTGTACATGCATATGTATGTATATATATTTTTTTCATGCTTTTCTTTATTTAAAATTTTTAATTGACAGATATACATTGTATATATTCCAAGTGCACAACACAATGATATAATGTACATTGTTTACTCCTAATGAACACATTATCTATTCCCCTCATTTCCTATATGCTTAAATATTTATTTTTATGAGCATATCTTTAACATTTGTCATCTCTACTAAAGTAATAAATGATAGCTACTATATGTAAATCTTTAAAACAAAGGACACATTGGTTTCTGTTTGTCATTTCTCAGTGAAATGCTTTTTTAAAATATTGATATCATGATTAGGTAAAATAATAATGAATAAATAAAGGTTCTTTTCCCCAAACATGGTTACTATGGGGTGATTAGGATTTATCTTTTGTTTTTCAGATTTTTGCAGAACAACAAATTATCTAAAATCCCAGCTGGGAGATTTTCTCATCTGGAGTCATTAAAGAGACTGTAAGAGAAAGAAAGTGCATAAACACAAAACTTTATCATTTTCTCTAAAATAAATAAATTGCAAATGATGATTGCCTTCGCTTCCTTCTGCCATGAAAGAGCACTGCGATTCTAGGGCATTAAGGAGAAATGTGCTTTGTTTACTGCACAGTGATAGAGGACCAGTCTGTCTACTGAGTTTTCATGCTCTGTCTCAGAAGTGACATTTTGGAGGAATATTGATGACAGAAGTTTTCCTCACTGGTCAGTTTCTTGCTGGTAAAAATCTAAGGACTCTCAAGACTTCTTGCCTTTGATTTTTTATTAAAAAGGAGAGGTAAAATGTTCCAAAGACAGTCTGACTCCTCCATTCACACTTCAGTTTCCATTGTCGCATGTAGTTACCGGGACAGTTCCTCCTCCATTCAGTGGAATGTGACAAAATCTCAATACTCTGGTGGCTCCTGCCATCCTCAGTCTTTCTGCTCCATCTGTCTCCCCACTTAGCTCCCTTTCTGTTCACCCTATGAAGTCACTTTCCTTCACCCTGTCTCTCTATGCCCATTTAGGGTCACACCATTGATTTCTATCTCGTTTTATTTTGCACCTCAATATGCAGAAATATAAGTTCCAGCGAACAGACGTGGATGGATGAATGCCTGGTTTCCAGATGCCAACTGATCAGCACACAGTTGAAAACTCACAAGGCTGTGTCTGTCACAGGTCTGAGAGCTAGGAGAACGTTAAAATGAAGTAAAGCTCAGAACCGCAAGAACACAAATCCACATTCCACTGGGGGCTTGAAAATAATGCTTGCAGTCTTTCAGCGCAAAGGATTATGAGTAATCGAGGGTACTGTTTGTCCCTTTCTGGAAACACTTCTTCAAGTCTGTGTTGCTGAGTATTTTAGTAATTCCCACAGCAGGTGCATATGATGCTGTCTCAGAGGCTTCTCCTTTGGTGGGCCCCTTTCAGTATGTCCAAACTCACACAGTCCTCATTCGTGATTCTTGTTTTGTCAGAGTTTTCGTAGTTACTCTCAGACCTGGTTGCACCACAGTCTCTTGGCATATGCCGCAGCTATTCTTGTTCATACCAGAAACACATCTATTCCTGTTTTTTAATCATATGTAGGGAATGTAAAATGCCATTTCATTTTTTGAGACAGTCATAGCATGCTTCAGTTTGGTGGTGGGAGAAGTATTATGTTCAGTTTTAACTTGTCCTCATCCTCTTTCGTTTATTTTATTATGCCACTTACGGTTAGAGCCGCTGTCTGCATATTTGCAATTACAGTGCCTGTGCATTGTTTTTGTGTACACGGATTTCTCCCTGGGTTCATTTGTGGCTTCTAAGACTCTCAGAAAGTGCCAAAGTGCTAAATCCCTGAGCCTTTCATAATCTCTTTCTATTATTCTTTCTTGTTAAATCTTTGCAGCAGCTTTTCTGTTTCGATCTTTCTGTCTTTATTAAAATAGCATTCACTCCAGGGCCAAAGATAAATGCTAATAAGAAGAAAATGAAAGGGAGGCACCACACATGGAGATATACCAGTATTTATATATGCACTATATTTATTTCAGTTGTTTTAAGGGAATTTTGTTAACATATTATGTTGATAAAGCATCTTTATTTCATGGATGGGAAACTGACATACAGAGGATTTGAGCAAAACCTTCCAAGGTCAGTGAAATCCTGAATAGATGGGCACTGTTTCTGAGCTATCCCAAACCCTCAAGAGCATGACCTACTCAACTTATGATTTAGATGAAAAAAATAACACAAGAGAGTGAAGAAAAGGGAGAAAGGAGTGATAAGTGAGCTACCTACACTACCAAGTAAATTCTACATCTAACAGTGAGGTCTGGAAGCAACTAGGACATGACTATTGTTGGTAACACATGGGAGTGGGAATGGGTGTCAGGGAAGCTGGCATGGACTGCATTGAAGAATGACCCACATGCCTGGTGTGACACCAAGGACGTCCCTGACACTGGGTTCTCTATTTGTATTCTACCATTTCTATTTTATAACAGTCATGTTCCTCAGAAGCATACTCTAAAAATTAATCAAATGCCCTTTGAAAAGTCTTTGAGTCTTTCACTAAATGAGATTATGTAAACATAAGGGATACGCAACTCTTTTCAGTTAGAAAAGATTATTATACCTGGTATCTTTAAAAATTGTCCATTGAGCAGTAATTACCCCAGTGAATCACTACTTTAGGACTGAGTTTCTAGACTGAATACTATCAAAAGATAGTTGTCTTTTTATCTGTTATTCTTGGTATGATATTTGATGGAAGAACATTTTCAAATGAAGAATAGTAAAATAGTAATTTTTTTGACACAGTGTATTCATAGTAATGTAGCCTAATATAGATTAATAAGAACCACTTTTCTTGTTAACTTATTATATAACTTTTTATTATTCAACATTCATGACTCCAAATTGTAGCATTTCAGAGGTGCTTTTTAATTACAAATTTGGAAATATTCTATTTGTAAAGGATCTGGAAACAGATTATTACACAAAGATATAATTCTAGCAATTTTATTATTTTCCAAATATAAAATGAATTTTCAACTAGTGAATATTTATTATATGAAACACATTTATTATTTGTGCCTGTGTGTGTTGTGTGTATATCTATATCTATCTATCTATCTATCTATCTATCTATCTATCTATATAAATTAATGGTTTTCTTTCTGTTTTGTCCCTTTTCTCTGGATGAATATCTTGAAGTTGACAATGATAAAAGGAGAACTTTTGGGCTCAGTTGTTACTAAAACATTTACAATATACTTTGCAAAACTGTCTCACAATAAATTTTTCTGGAATTTATAAAAATTTAGTGCCAGAGAATAGCAAGACTTATTTCATTTAAGTTTTGTCTGTCCTAGCACCTTGATATTGATACAAATTCTTAAGTTCATACTAGTAATCTTTTATTTTAAAACTGATTCCTACAGGTATTTAGGACTTTTCATCGGCTACCACTCCCTTTTTAGCCCTGGAAGGATTGAAAAGGAGAATTTCTCTTTCTGGGGCTTTTGCTATACATCTTTCGATAAGGATGGAGATAAACACCACAAGGTTCTTCGGCTATTTATCAGTCTAACTTCACAAGAGAATAATGGTGTGAAGGACTAGAAAAATACTGTAAAAATTGACCAAAGTGAATAGCTTTTGTATCTAGATGAAGAAATACTACAAAGAAGCAAACAGGGTCCCAGAATTTCTAGGAGAGTCTTCAGTTGTACATTTTAGCACTGTCCAAGAAAAAGAAAAGATCTGGCATCTGTCCTCTGGGGGATCCAGGCCTCTCCACAGTGATGATGAGAGAGGTCATGGGAGAAAAGCGTGAGCCACCTGGGCAGCTGTGTGACCACACAAGCACATTCAGAAGCTTCTCGGAGCGCTAAAACCTCCATTATTTCTTTTGAATAATTCCTACAAAAAATTGAATCACCAAATCCTAATTCCTGCTCTTCAGCTTGTAAATAAACTTGCACATTTCAGTACTTATCCTCTTAATTCCTGCTTTTCTCTAAGAACAAGTGTTCATTGTATCCACAATGGCTGATTTCCAATCAATATAGTGTATGCTAAGTGAAAATAGCTTTTTAAGTGTTAAAATAGTTTTTCAAATTTATTATTAATATTGAAATATCCTACTTTGTTTGAAACACACAATTATGAAAGCAGGTCTTTTAATTATCATTTTATGGATGCATAATATTACACATTTTTATGGATACTATAAAAATTTTTATGGAAATTCCATACAAGGAGAAACATTCAAATCACAGTAACAAGCACTTGCATCTCCCCAAATCTTAAGTATTTCTGTGTGCTAGGAACTTTCATTAAGCAACCAATTCTTAAAGTCTGTATATTGGTGACTAGAATCCAGAGGTAAAATATCAGTGATATTTTATCCACACAAAAGATTCATCATTAGAAATGAGTGATCGCTTCTAACAGTTCTAACTCTTGCCCCATGCCCAGGCACCTGGATTTCAACCCTCTGGTCTGTGACTGTGACTTAAAGTGGCTGGGGAAGTTTTACAAGGCTCTGCCCAAAATAGCCCAGCTCAGGTGGCTGCTGTTTGTGAATCTCCCCCAAGAATCTACGGGCGCTTTGTTGCTTCAATAACAGTTGAGGAATTTAATTGTGGTATGTAATTTTCTCTGAGTATATAAAAATAAATTTTTTTGGCTCGTCTTCCTTCTGTAAGGGTTTATTATATGATGTTGCAATTGCAAGAGTACATTACCAGGAGGGTTTTTAAGAAGTTTAATTAAAAGCGTGTCCATTTTCCTTTTTATCATTTGCATCTAAGGAAACATTTTTCATCAGAAACTAAGTTTTGGAAAAGTTCTTAAGTACCATTTAACCCAATCTTTATAATTTCAGAGGAAATATGTTAAGAGAAATGATTTTCATGAAAAGCAGGGTCCATCCAGCATTAAGATCTCCTCTTCATCTCAGTACCATTTAGTACTAATTGTCAATAATTTTTGTTTTTCAATTTTAGACACAAAAATTCCTAGTATTCACTGTTAAGAAAAATCATTTAGCAAATCCAGTAACTGTTGTTGTTTTTTTTAACATATATTAAGTCCATGTGTATGACCACAGTAGTTATTATCTCTTTAACTTTTTAAATTATGCAATGCCCACTTTGGATTTAATAAGGCTGTATTCATATTCTGACAACCTTAAGGAAGCAATTCAGCTTTATTTAAAGAACTGATTATAGCTGCTTGGGATGTTATTTGATTTTCATTTTAAGTTTTAAACAAATATAAAAATATGTTCTTATATGCGTGGATGTATCCCTATATATAATTTAAATAATCATAGATAACTACACACATACATGCTTATACATGTATGTATGAGACAGACAGAATTCAGTTTCTTGGAAATTCACTCAGATGACTGACTAGAGAAGAAATTTGCTTTCTACCCTTCTACCCTGGTGAGTCATTTTCAAAATGTTTCTGATCAGATCATTTGAAGAATTATGTTGATATAATTCCTTTCCGTCATATTGAGAAGTAGGCTGGTCTTCGTTGCCAGGTAACTCTCGGATTTGCCCACAGCTTCCTTCTTTCCACCTCTTCCAGTTCACGTCAGGGTCAGGTTTACCGGGATTGTGTTATGTCTTAGCTGATGTTTCTGCTTTCGTTTTTCCCCTTCAATCTGTTAGTTTGGGGAAATCTTCTACAAACACATATAATTATACATTTCTTCTACCCAGAGCCCTTTATTCCTTCCTTCCGTAAGATAGAACACACCGTCCTTCACATGGTCAGTACCTCTGTTGCCTGGTCCCGGTCCACGCTCTGCAACTGCGGCTCCTCCCCCTCCCTTCCTTAGTCAGCTGCGTCTCTGGTGCAGCCACCGTGACAATCTTTCCATTGTTGGAAGTTCTTCAGCCCTTTCCGGCTCAAGGAGCTCCCACTTGCTGTTTGCTCGTCATACAATATTCTTTTTATGTACGAAATAAATTTCTATTTTTTTGTAGTACGTGTTTTTATTATATAATAATTGCATTTATTGTGAGTAATGAATGCATATTCGTGATCCATCGTAATTATTTCCTTAATCCGATTTCCTCCCCCCAATATTCTTTTGCACCCCTTCTTTTCATACCTGTCTTCATAAATACTAATGACTTGGAAAAACTGTACTTCTTTCCTTGTCTCATCTCCCTCTTTATGTACAGAAACTGAGTCAAATATCTACTTATAATCGTTGCACTTAATTTATTTTCCATTTTAGTGTGTATCTCAATTCATGATTACATATTTTATATGTTCATTTAGTTTCAGCTTCTTCAATAAAACTATAAATACATGGAGATAGAGACTGTGTCTCTACATCACCAGTCTTAGCATGGTGCCTGACTCATTGTTGATGTTGAATTGTTTTTTAAAATAAATAGCCAGGGGCCAGGAATTTAGCTCAGTGGCACAAGTGCCTGACTGCCTGCCAAGCATGAGGTCATGAGGTCAATCCCTGGTACAAAAATAAATAAATAAAATAAAATAAATAGCCAAATAAACAAAACCGCTCTTATAAAAAGATAAAGCCAAAATGTTGAACCTATGGACTTTTTAATAAAATAGGTGAGATTATTAGGGATCTGGGTAATATAATAATAGGTTACTTACTAAAGATAGAAAATCTCAAATAACTCATTTACAAAACCAAGAATTTTGTCATGTAGGAAGGTTTTAACAAAATTAAGTAAAACATGCTATGAAGAGTAGTCTTTTTGTACATTGTTCTCTAATATTTAAGTTCAGTAATATTATTTAGCTCTTTAAAAGCAACTCCAGTTTCTTATTAAAATTTAAAATATTTCCTTGATTTACCACTTAATTCTTATTATTTTTGCAAGGGTATCATGTGCTTATATTGCAAAGTAGTTTTGCTTGCCCAGGTTGAATGTCTTGATGCATAAGTGTTTAAAATTGTTCAAAGTAGTTAGATGGCTAATGTCTAGGGAGAGTGCCTATGAAACTGCAAGCTTGATTTAAGCAGTTGGTTTGAAAATCCAATCCATAAAAATTAAACTTCTTCACCAATATGATTAAATTGAATTATTAGGTGCAAGAACACAGGTAAATTTACTTCACTGGAGATCTTTTATATAGTGAACATTTCAAATTGCTAAAGTTTAAATTGAATATGTCTAATGGTTAAACTGATACAAGTTGACTGGGTAAATGTGATTCCATAAGAACAATTTTAATACAGAAAAAAGTAGCTATAACTCTGTGTCAATATATTGAAATGTTATACTTTGGTAATTTAAAAAAATATTAGTAATTCTTTTTTTAATAGAAAGTCCCTGAATTACCTTTGAGCCCCACAATGTGGAGGTAACATGAGGAAATCTGTCTACTTCACTTGCCGAGCTGAAGGAAACCCTAAACCCAGGATCATCTGGATACATAATAAGTAAATACGGTACTGAATATGGGCATGTGTTGAGATTCTGATTTCAGTAATCCCTTTGTCTTACTTTGGATCTTTTGTTTAGAGAAATATTACTAGAATTATCAGAATTTCTTGGAGACAAAAATGCCTCTTAGCTATTACCTTTTTATTTTATTATTGTAATTTTTTATTTTAAAAAGATAAAAGAATAAAAACGATGATGCAGAATTTCAAAAAAAAATAGGAGATTAATAATTCAATGTAGTTCTAGAAACACCAGCCAGGGCAACCAGACAAGAGAGAGAAATAAAAGGAAGAAAGATAGGAAAGGAAGAAGTTAAATTATCGCTATTTGCAGATGACATGATACTCTATATAGAAGACCCAAAAAACTTCATTAAAAGATTACTAGAGGTAATAAAAAAATTCAGCAGTGTAGCTGGATACAAAGTCAGTGCTCAAAAATCAATAGCATTCCTGTACACAAACAAAAAACTCCATTAGAGAGACATTATGGAAATATCGTCTTTCACAATAGCATCTAAAAAAATGAAATACTTAGGAATCAAACTAAGACCATAAAAGACCTATATACTGAAAAGTATGGTACACTAAAAAAGGAGATTGAAGAGGATATTAGAAAATTGAAGGTTATTCTTTGCTCTTGGCTAGGAAGAACCAACATTGTGAAAATGAGCATACTCCTAAAACTGTTATACAGATTTAATGCAATCCCAATCAAAATACCATTAACATAACTCACAGATCTAGAGAAAACACTCCTAAAATTCATTTAGAAAGAGAAGAAACCTAGAATAGCAAAGGCAATTCTGGGCAACAAAGGCAAGGCAGGAGACATCTCAATTCCTGACTTGAAACTATACTACAAAGCCACAGTGATAAAATCAGCTTGGTACTGGAGAAGAAATAGACTTGGGAATCAATAGAACTGATTAGAAGATGCAAACACAACTACCAAGACACTCAGCCACTTTATATTTGACAAAGGGGCTAAACATGTCCACTGGAAGAAGGATAGCCTCTTTAAGAAATGGTGTTGGAAAAATTGGCTCTCCACATGCCAAAAACTGAAACTAGACCCATGCCTATCACCATGCACAAAACTAAAGTCTAAATGCATCAAAGACCTAAATATTAGACAGAAACACTAAATCTACTGTAAGATAAGGTAGGTAGAAGTCTTGGAGACATAGGGATAGGCAGAGAATTCATGAACAAAATGCAAACTGCATGGAAAACACTTCAAAGAACCAACAACTGGGATCTCATATTACTAAAAAGTTTTTGCACTTCAAAAGAAATCACCAACAGAGTGAAAAGAAAACCCACAAAATGGGAAAGAATTTTAGCCAGCAACCCTTTAGACAAAGGACTTATATCCAGAACATAGAAAGAATTGAAAAACATCAAGCCCCCCCAAATTCAAAGACCCTCTCCAAAAATGGGCATCTGAGATGAACACACATTTCTCAGATGAAGAAGTACAAATGGCAAATAAATACATGAAGAAATGTTCACTATCACTGGTCATTTGAGAAATGCAAATTAAAGCAGCATTGAGATTTCATCTCACTCCAGAAAGAATGGCTGCCATCAAGAAATCAACTGATAACAAATGTTGGTGAGGCTGCAGGGAAAAAGGAACACTGTTCCACTGTTGGTGGGAGGGTAAACTGGGCAGCCACTGTGGAGGTCAGTATGGAGATTCCTCAAAAAACTAGGATTGGAAGTTCCATTCAATTAAGCTATTCCCCTCCTGGGTATTTTCCCAGAAAAATTGAAAAGGTCATGTCATAGTGATATATGTCACCCATGTTCATAGTAGCACAATTTTTAATAGCTAAATCTTGGAAACTAGCATGATTTCCATGGATCTTTTCCCTTGCCTGAAATTTCATTGGTTTTCTTCTGTCATTTGTATAATCAATTCTAAATTTTAATGTCTTTCACTGAATTAGTCTGAGAGCCACTATAGTTTGTACACTTTTTATATATAAATTTATACTTTTAATTATAGCCAGAATCTCAGCTTATCCCGTTAGAGTATATTTTTAATGCTTGCAAAAAATAGTAAATGTGGGTTAAAATAGCTAGAGTAAATGGAATTTTTGAATACCATTAAATCTGGAATGTAGCCAAGGATGAAGATCTCTTTTGATAAAAAGACTTCAGTTTTTTTCCATTTTTGAAATTGTTTAGGAACACTTAAAAACAAATTAATTTGCTCTTTGCTATCTCTTAAAATGCCTTGCTCCATCTTTATTCATAGTTTGAATGCAAAAAATTATTCAAGGTTATAATCTACAAAGCACTACTTAGAAAAATAAATGAAAAATTATATTGCTTTATGTATGTCATGAAGTTTTAAAATATAGTGTTTAAAGAAGCTAAGGTAAACTTGAAAAGAAACAAACCTGAAAAGAAGGGAAAAAAATGAAGAAAAGATGATGTACAGGTAGAAATTTCTATTAAAATATAAATCAATTTCTAGAAAAATTAAAGATGAAAGAGAAGAGTTTATCACAAGAAATAACAATAGAAAATCTTAATAGGTTCTGCTTATTCATTGTTGAGTTTTTGGTATAAAGATAACATATATCCTGAAGGTGTATGGAATATTAAGTATATAGCATGACAAATAACTTGAAGCAGTCATCTATTTAGCATGAAGTTTAGAATAAAGAAAAACCAACCCCTTAGAAGCTGCTGTGGGATCCTTCTGTATCCCTATGCATTTTTCTACTCTTTAGGTAACTTCAATCCTGACTTTAGGGCCTTTAGAAAAATGGACTCAAAACTGATTAGACACAATCAACAGTAGACTTAGAGGATTAGAAGTTAGATGTGTAGAAGTAAGCAGATTTTAAAGACTTGGCCAAGCTAAGCTTCATCGCATGCCTTCTCTGAAGATAACCCATTAATCAACTGGACTTATTCACCTATTAATCTCTTTCATCCCATTCATACTGTGAAGCTTTGCTTACCTCTGAAAGGTCTCACTCTCACTTTTTAACATACCATTGTAGGGATTAAATTCTAATATGAATTTTGAAGGGATAAAACTTAGGAAAGTCAGAGCAGGTCCATTTCTTTGACCATAATTTTGTTAAAAATTCAGACATAAGCCATTTAAGGCGATGTTTGAAATTCTTTAGATTTCTTCTCAGAACAGTGAAGTATTTGCCAGCACCCAAGAGCAGCAATCGGTATATAGTTCTTAACTGATTGGATGGTGTCAGTGAGGAAGGGAAACACTTCAGAATGAGCATAGCCATAGGCTGTAAAGGAATAAAACTAGCTTCAGGGAACTGGATTCACCTTATTTAGGAAAACGAAGGATTTTTATCTCAGAGAGAGAGTGGGAAAAATGATTTCAGAATGACTGAAAAGCTAATGACTCTCACTTGCACATTATAATGTTTGAGAATCACTAGAAGACACACAGCAAGACCGTGACATAATGAAAGAGATTTTTAAACCAGAAACTTTTTTTCAATGTTAAGGTTCCAAAACATGGAAATCTCAGCCATTCCAAAGAAATTTAAATTCTGTGGTGTATATGATTATGACTTAAAGTAGATTACAAGCAGTCATTGCAATTATATTCTAACTTGTGGCTGAAGATGGCTTTGTATGTGGTAAATGTTTATAATTTGTGTGATGATAACATAATCATATTTTTAGTACTTTGGTATAGCAACTAGTTCTTAGCAGGCGTTTAAAATTTTCATTCAGAGTTCTTCATTAAATCAAATGCACTTATTTACATGTGTTTCAAGGAAAAATGTTAAATCTATCCTATTTTTACAAACTTTGTATTTTTACATATGATTACTATCCAGTTTGTATCAGGCTAACAATAGGAAAGGAATATTTTATACTGTGCAGACTTGTTTTGCTTCTTAGAGTAATATCATTACTCACAAGCATAAAATTTTTATGAGTATAATGAAGAAAGAGGGAAATGAACAATGCATTTTAAATGTATGGGTGTGATGTGCTGCTGACCATTTTATTCCATTTATCACAGTGAATCTCCATGTATTCTACCATATCGTCTACCCCGATGATAGGGGTCATGGACACTTCTGGTAGCCTTTGATGTTTAAGATGCCAAGTGTTAGGACAATACTAAACTAAATCATCTTTTGAACTAAACAGTTCCATTATTGTTGCCAGATTTCTTAGAATGTGGTCTTAATTTGGCTCAATGACATACAACTTTAGAATTGTGTTTAAAACCATTACGTCATTCAATGTTGCATGATCCTTTTGAATCACACTTTCTGGTATTTATACCATGCTATGTATATAGAGTAGCTGTGGAATCTTACAATGAAGAAGCTACTCAGTTTCTTCTTTCTTTGACTGGAACTTGCACTGAGAGGCCATTCAAAGCAATGGGTTTTCCCAGAAGCAAATCCCCTCAAACATGACTGCTAGGAGACCTCCTTTGTCTCATTGATACTTCTGCTTCACATTGGGCTTTTTCCATTTAATAGCTGAATAACATTCCATCTTTCCCATGATTCCCATCTTCTGTCCCACACTCACACATGAATGGTGGCTGAGTGATGGCACATGCCTGTGGTCTCGGCACCTGTTAGGTGAGGCAGGGTTGCATGCTCCACATTCAAAGTAAAAGGTGAAACAAGATCACTGTCTACTTCTTTTTTGCACTTTATGACAAAAATCATTGAGTAAGCATGTTGATTTCTCTCTCTCTGATGTACTTTATTATTTTTACGTAGGCCAAGCTATTCAGGATTACCTTGAACACCTTGACTGTATAAAACTAACAAATTAAAGGGAATCTATACAATTCTTCCAAGGGGCCATTTCCTCTATGAAGGGTATTTTTAACTGGTGACATATCATAGGTGTTTAATAAATGTTTATTGAGTGATGAATGATGGAATGGTAGTTTTCTTTTTCATGCCAAATGCATTGATTAGTATTAAGCATACTTAAATACCTATGTACCCTTTCACCTATGATCATTAAATATTTCTAAAATAAGAGATCTTGATCAGAAAGAATATTTTGCAAAAGCTTCTAATGCATGTTTTTGTGTTGGGAGCTTTGTATTTATTGCTAAAAATAAAATCACTCCCTTGCCTGTGATTATTGGTGTAATGTGATGATACATGCCTGAACCTACTTGTACTCAGTGAGTTATTCGTTTAATTGAGAAATTACAATTTCCTAGTATATAAAAATGGTCCACATCAATTTGGGCATAATTTCCAATATCTAGGTAAGTAGAGGTATGTTTATTTAATGCTAAGAGATATAAACATATAATTATACTGGGCTTTGAGCCATATTGTTTTGAATGCAAATATTTCTTTATCAAAATATGAAATATTTCTTTAACAAAATATGAAAATATATTGAATGACTCACAGGAAAGAGGTGAGATGTTTGCCTATCACCATATGATGATTCCTCTTTTTTAAAAAGGGATTCAGCATTGTTCCAAGAAAGCAAAGTATCTGAATATCCTTCCCTTTCTCACATATTAATGTTGGGGTAATACTCTCAAAAATGGAAAGCAGAGAACTAGAATTTAGAGCAAAGAAATTTGAATTATTCAGATTGTAAAAATAAATTAACACATGAATCATGTTTAAAAAGTATGCTATATTCAGTCTTGTTCAAGTTTTAAATATGAAAGGGATTAAATATGAAGGGGAGTAAATAATAAATGTGTATAACTCATTTCCAGCAGTGCATTGCATTTGGAAGACGACACTGGTCTTAGCATGTGTGGTGATGGAACATTGATGACCCAGCACACCAGAGAGTCAGACCGAGGTGTCCACCAGTGCATGGCCAGAAACTCCACTGCAGAAGCCAAGACACACGATGACATTCTCAAATACTCCAGTTCTCCAGGTGAGTTTTGTTCGTTTCTGGTTGAACTTAAATATAAGTGCATCAGTCATCAGTTATTTACAGCAGAAAATGACCTTATATTGCTTCTTTAAGGTATGCAAATTTCCAAGTGAAATAATTGGTATTGATTGAGACTTTTCCTGACTTGCTTTAGGGAAAATAGAACTAACATTTTTCCCCTTTGAAGTTTATTCTGTTTATTGAAAATAAGGACATTTTGTCTTGGTTATTTTCTTGTCACTGTGACACCTGCAATTTAAAGGAGGAGAGGTTTATTTTGGCACATAGATTTTAGAGGTTTTAGTCCATAGTTGGCTGGCTGCAGAACAGAGCAGTGTGGCAGAGGGGCATGGCAGAGAAGAAAGAGTTCACGATGGGGTCATGGGGAGCAGAGAGAAATCAGAGGAGGTGCCAGGGCAAGACACCTCTCCAGGCTGCATCCCCAGTTCTCCTCCAATCAAGCTTCACTTCTCAAAATCACATTGGTTGTAAACTACTCACTGGACTAATCTACTGGTGAGTATCACACACCCATGATCCTATCACCTCCAAAAAACCCATCTATAAGCGCTTGAGGTTTGGGGGGCATCTAGATATAAACCATAACACACACACACACAATTTTTGGCAGTGCTAGGAACTGAACTTAGGGCTCCATGCACAGTAGGCAAGTACTTTCTCACTGACCTATACCTTCAACCCTTTAATTTCCTGCACTTGTTCTATTTTTTTCTCCAGTACATTATAGACATGATTCCATGACTCCAAGACTGTGCTATAATCATTTGAATTGCACCTCTAGCTGTCCCATATTCTGAGACACAACACAGTGGACCCATTGCACCCAGACAGCAGTATCATCCTCTTCAGAAATTCGGTCTATCTGTCATTCATATGCCTACATTATAAACACACGTCCATGACAACTGAGCTAGCATTGAGGACTGCACATCCCTTTACCTCTCCAGAAGCTTTGCTATAATTTCAATGACTTATGTAAGAAAATGATGGAAACTGTGACAAATTTTTATTAACGTCATTACAAGATTTGTAAATAAACTGGACATGGTGGCACACTCCTGTAATTCCAGCACTCAGGAGGTTAAGGCGGGAGGATCACCACGAGTTCAAGGTCAACCTGAATCATGTAGTGAGACCCTGTCTCAAACAAATGAACATACATTTGGAAATACATTATCTCTTGCCTTCTGAGACTATGGTCTATTAGGCAATAGCCATAATTCAATGAAATGTTAAGTTTTGGGATGTGAAAGGAGAGTGGGTGGAAGCATAGAGTACAGTTTTGTGCTAGTAAATGTTCCGAAACTGAGTCTGAGGTGTGCAGACCTTTGATTCGCAGCATTTGCCCATTTCTATAAAACTAATAATCCCTCTGTGGCTAATTTCTAATTTCCAACATAGCACTGAATGTGGAGCCGAAGGAACTGTGTAGGAGCTCACTGTGATGCAGCTTTGCCATCACGAGGACATAAAAAACACAGATAATTTCAGACTCATAGATCCTAGCAAAATGCAGTAAAATAATGAGAAGTAATGAATTCTAAAATATAGCTTTGATACTAATGAGATTTACTTAATTTTAAGGTTATGTAATTAACTTTTAATAATGACCACTTAAAGTCAATTTGCAGATGCCTGAAAATTTGCTAACCGGTTGTCAAGAGCTAGGTCTAGCATATCACTTAGGACTTGGGAAAGAAAACATGGCAACACAAGATAAATCCGAGATCACTGGACAGTGTTATGAACAGCCACAGAGATAACAAACAAGATGAAATGGGAGAGGAAGCCTGGGAGCAGCCTTAGAGAGTCCTGTGCAATTGAGAAAGGTGTGTCCAGGAACAGGGACATCTAGGCTGAAAGGGAGGACAAGTAGGAGATAGAAAGCTAAGTAAAGGCACAGGCAGTGTTTTAGGAGAAAGGGGGCTTAAGGGGAGACAGAGATAGGAGCCTTGGGGGATACTGAGGGACACCAGAGCCCCACTGATTTGGGGAGGCACAAGGTGGGTTGGATTCTTCAGAGTATTTAATACTGACTTATACAGGGCGATCAAAATTAGCTATTTTCTTCCAGGGAAATCTCTGACAGCAGTTCACAGGACCAATGGGAGGACTCAGTGTGATGAGGAAGTTAGCTAGTGACTGTCGCCATGCTCAGGAGAGCTGGTTGTGGCACAGAAAGGCAAAGCTGATAGGAAAATGCGCTGAATCAGGGTTTACTCTGGCAGGAGAAGGTATCTGCATCGGGGACTGACTAAATTTGGGGTTTCCTTTCATAGTTTCTCAGTGACTTCTTTCTTATTAGTAGTATATTTTTATGACACTGATAATTACATTCATTCTGGGGAACTAGCAGCCATACTTATCTTATCTTGGTAACTTTTACTGTTTTCTCCATGCTTTCCCAGCTGCCTCCCTTCCCAGATCCCTTTCCCATCTCTACAGAGTCTACACCATGGTGTCCATCATCTATCTTTTATTTTCCTCTTTAAATTATATATATTTTGAGTTTCTCATATAAGAAAAATCATGCAATAGTTAACCTTTTGTGTCTGATTTATTTCACTTAGCAGTATAGTCTCAAGTACAGCCGTTTTTAAATGGATGACTCAATTTATCCTTCTTATGACTGAGTAGCATTCTTATGTTTGTATCTAAATATGACCTTTATCCATTCATACATTAGCAGGCCTATCGACTGCCTCCAACATTTGACTATTAGGATTTGTGACGCGATCAACACGGGTGTGAATGTGTCACTATAATATGACATCTTTTACTTTTTCACCGTGATGTCCAGAAGGGGTATGACTGGGTTCAAACAGGATTTCCGTTTTCCTACTTTGTTGAGGAATCTCTACACTGATTTCCACAATAGCTGCACTAGTGTACACTTCACCAGAATATAGAAGGGTTCTGGTGGAGGAACTGGGAGCTCCCGCAAAGCTTCCTCCTTCCTGTCCCTAGGCAGAGTCTGAGGCTGCACCCACATCTGCCCGCTCTGACTTCCAGGACTCAGTGTCCTCTCCCTCCTTCCCAAGGCTTAGACTTCTTATTTTTTCTGCCTGCTTTAGATTTCCTCAGGCCCTTGCCTCTTCTCTCATCTTTTAGTCACACATTTCCCTCTCTTCTATCTTTTCTAGAATTTTACTTCTGCTCCCAAACTTTTAACTTTAGCTACTGTAAAGTTCATAACTTTTGTTGTTTATCTTTCCTGAGATTTAGAATAACATCATAATTCCTGGTCCTTTTAATAAGAATTATTAATCTTTACATCCCTCAGGTGTATTTTCCCTTTCAAACCATCTTCATTCTGCGTTTACTACCTAAGCTAAGGTTATTACTATTCCTCAAAAACTTCAGATCCTTCCTATACTGCCACTTTCCTTTCCTTAAATCCCTAAATTTTCTTCTGGATGTGTGTCAGATTATCTCCCTCTCTGTTCCCACTGTCACTGTCTTACCTCAAAAATCCTTCTTATTTCTATTACAGTAGCTTTCCCTGGGCTGTCCTTTGTCTCTTGCAAGCTTCTCCTATAGGAATTTATACCTATCTCTAATAACATTATTTTCCAAGTGAACAGTAATTTTTTTTCTTTTTGATACCAGGGATTGAACTCATGACTGAGCACTTGGTGAGTAGGCACTTATGCCTCTGAGCTAAGTCCCTGGCAAACTGTAAATTTTTACACACTGGATGATTTGTTCTCTGACCATGAACGTACAAGGAAAAGAGTATGTGAACTTTGACTTTATGTCTTTCCAATACTAAATTTTTTTCGAATACACTTAAGGCATTCTTTTTATAAGAAATTGAATTAAACCTTCCTTGTTGAGTAGAATAGGCCAAGGGATTCCTACTTTCTAGAGTACAATCACCAGGAAGCCAAGGAGTCCTCCAAACTCACTTCATTAGCATGTCAAGCTCTTTAGTCAACCTTTGGTTTTTGTTTGAGAGTCACATTTTCCATCAGAAAGAGTGAAGTTCTTTATACGGAATTCCAAATTTTCTGCTCACTCGCTGAATCAACTTTCAATATATTCAGCTGAAAGTAGCTGAAAACTTGACTCTAGGTGGCCTAACACCTAGTGTGTGTGTGTTTGTGTTTGTGTGTGTGTGTGTGTGTGCGCGTGCATGTGTTTTAATTGTTTGCAGGGGGAGTCTGACCTCTCTGAGCAAATGATATTTTTCTTCTACTCTTCACTCCTTTGCAGGTAAACCTCTTTTTACCCTGTAGCTGTCACTTCTTGTCACAAAGTTGCTCCTCTAATCCAAGCAGATGACTGAATCCCAGGCAGTAAACAGGAAGGAAAGCAATGACTAGTTAGACTTAGGCCTGCTACTTGGGAGAGAAAATCTCTCCTTAGGACGCGTGCCAGACTCATTGCCAGAACTGTGTTTTTTTTTTTTTTAAGTTTTATGAGTGTTTTAAAATTGGTACAATTACATATTTAGCCATTAAAGTAAAAGATAGATAGATATTGATTGAGCACCATGTATTACCTATAATTCAATAATGTTAAGATCTTTTTTAAAGATAGCAGTTATATGAAATCCACATTTAATTTGTTTAGATTTAATTCCTTCATACTGAATGTGTGTATATAACATTTTAGCATTAAAACATTTTGAAAATGACAATCATCTTAAATCACAATGCAAAATAAACAATTCTTCCTGACTGTTATTGGCTGTATTTGGTTTTGTTTCCTTTTCACTCTTAGCCAAACCCAGCTTCCTAACTTAATTGGCACCAGTGCAGCTCTGCAATGTGTGGGCATAGGCCACCCTCCCCCACACCTCACCTGGACCAGGCGCGGTGGAGAGTTCCTGGAACGGTCCAGGCACGCGATAACTTCGGGTGGGTGGACTTTATTTTGCCGAGTGTCACCCTGGGGCATCGCGGTGGATTTACCTGTCACGCTGGCAGTAGCCATGGCTCTGTTCAAGCCACAGCAAACATAATTGTACAAGTTCTGGGAGCAGAAGGTCATGATGGGAATGCTTTTCCTGCCACACTCAGAACATTATTTTTCAAGTTAAAAGAAATATCACATATGTCAGGGGAAGATCTTTTTTATTTGCCAAGTATTTTTGGACATAATAGAATTTTCAAGACTAATCTGCTTCAACATAAAAGTGGGATTTTTTTTTCCTCTTCAGCATTTATTCAAATGCCAGGACCAACCATTAGTAATAAAAGATGAAGTCATTAATCTGGCAACACACTGTCAAAAGATATTTGTGGTTCGGAATATTTTACAGATAAAAGGAAGACACTCTGCTGTGAAAGGGGAGAGGGAGGCCTCAGTTCATCATCATTTACCAAACTGTCTGCTCCCCTTGGCCTGAGAATTCGCTGAGGGCTCTTAGAGGTAGCAACCACAATCATAAACTGTTCTACGTTCAGAAACTAAGTAAATTACAGGCATGGGTATGTAATTAAGGTACAAGGAAGATACGCTCTTCTGCTGTAATTTTGTTCTTAGTTCGAGGCTGTCCCCTACTCTGTTTTTCTGAGTGAGTGTGTGACTGTGTGTGTGTGTGTGTGTGTGTGTGTGTGTGTAGCTGAATATATGTAAATGAGTGAGGCCATAAGTCCCCATAAGTCCTGTTCTATCCATGACCTTTTTTTAATCATCAGATAATAGTATAATAATTTACAGTTGTCCATTTAAATGGTCTCCTGCAGCCATGAAATATTCGACTTAAGAAATCTGCTATTTTTGATTGACATAGGATGGTATTTATCAAAACACCAGACCCACAGAAACATGAAAGAAAGTCAGTCTAGCGTTATAGCTCTGGGCAGCCCGGTGCTGAAGGAACCTCAGTGCGGCGAGTCCCTGTTATTTAAGCACAGGACTTTATCCTGCCTAGGTTCCTGCATTGCTAACTGGTTTCTGCATTGAATGGCTTAATGCCAACCTCTTCCACAGTGATAGATGATCATTCTCTTGTTGCCATTAGCATGTCTGAGGAAAATTTGTGTTTTTCTTCTAGAAATGCTAACATCATGAAAACACTTTGCTTGCTCTTAAAAGAAGGTGTAAAAATGAAAACTTTTCCAAAGTCTTTGGTTACTCCTAAGGGAAATTACTTTTTAAGGACCCAAACATTATTTTTAGACTTGTTTCAGTGTGCAGAGATTGAAAAATGCTTTAGAAGAAATAGTGTTAGTTTCTGTTTTGCTTACAGTTTTACATTTGATGCCTTAGATTTTTAGAAACCTAAGAACCAGTCAAACATTTGCATGTTAACAGTTTTTATTTCACACTATGCTGGTCTTGAGCATTCCAGCTCCTGGCATGTGGCTCCCATTTTTTCTGTTTGTCCATCTGCATCAGTCGATGTTGAACTAAACCCTGGTAACATTTGTAGTATGCTTCTTTCGCATATCACATCACTACTCATTTCTTTTTGCCAGTCAATTTAAACTTGAAATCACCATCTGCTTGTCTTTTGTCACTTGCAGCTATGTGCTTGTGTCACTTATGGATCTGTGTATTGATAGTCTTAATTAGTCTTGAGATGCTTCATTAATAATTCTGTGCATTTATGAAATAGAATTTTGTTTGCTTACTGCATAGACTAAATGTCTTAAGATATACCCTTTTTGGGTGTCTTTACCAGGGATTCTATCAATTTTTCTTTAGCTCTTTTAAAGTTTGTTGAAGCCAAGGTCACAGAATCCACTGGTAGCACCATTTTCCTAGTGTAGTTGGAAATGATAAATATATTACCAAAACAAAAAGCTCTAAATAGCTTCAGTGAAATGTCATGAATCATAGTCTGCAGCATTGAAATGAAAAGCCTATTATCATTTATAGTGTAAACCAAGTGCTTTTTGTAGGCAGAATCATGGTCATGAGTCGCCATAAGGAAGGATTTTAATAGAATAGAAGAAGCACTGCATCTCCGTGTGTGCTGCTTTAGCATTAGAAGTGGAATTCACCCAGCGACCTTTCCATTAAGGACTCCTGAGCATTCCCTCTTCATTCTTGCCTGGTCCCTGCAGCTTTCGTTACCTGCCTGTGTGATGTTTAGTTTTTAGGGTTTTTTTTTTTTTCTTTTCTTTTTGGTCTCTTCTATTACATAGAAATTTCTCTACATATTTAGCCAATGTTAGGAATAAATGTAAGCTCCACTATCATGTCATTTTTTCCCCTATTGTTTGCTTGCCTGTAGAATATTAGGATTTCTTTCCTTTCCTGTTTTCTTCTTTTCCTCCCGTACACATGACACAAGACTGCTTTTCACCCCAACTTGGCAAACTGTGAATTTTAATTATTAAAAAGTTGAAATCTAAATTTCCAATATTAGAACCTTGACTCAATGTCATTTAACTACCAACCTACTTTTACTGCACAACTCTTGTACTCTGTCATGCATGCATGTTTTACTGTAGAAATATTTTCGTTCTTTTTAAATCATTTCTAGTAACTTAGAGAGTTGGTTTAATGTTCTGGAAAGAACATCAGGCTGGGGGTTAAGTGACCTAGATTTTCATACCATCCTTGACACGTATTGGTTCTGACTGAGAGAAATTCAATTCACTTTCCTCCAATCTGTTCCCCTATGGAATGAGGGCCCTGAGACTGCTGGTCCTTGGAATGGGGTTCAGCCTGAGTTTTCTAGACATCTATTACAAATAGCTGGCACACATTCCTGAGGGTCATCAGGAATCTGTGTGACTTTGTACTCAATCATATACTGTCAGCACTTATTCTAGCGTCTTACTTTTTGAAGACTTTCAATAAACTTCCTTATTATCTGCACATAGCACGCAGCTTACAACAAATACACTTTTCCAAATAGTATTGACTGTATCATCTTTGTTCTTTTTGCAGATGGCGATGGAAACAAGGGGTGCTAGAAATTGTGCAAAGACCTAAAACACCAGAAATGATTTACCTAGTTACCTGGAAAGTTCATTTGAAAATGTCACTCCTTATTGGAGATTACTGTGTGTCTCTTAAATGGCTGTATTGATTTTTTTCCCTAGTATTCAAAATGTCATGAGCAGAATTCTCTTCTGTAAATTATGTGTGGGGTATAAGTTATGCATTGTCTATACAGAATCAAGTACAACCGATCTGAATTTTGACTTAAATGTGACCTTTACAAAAGTTGTAATAATGTTCATACTAACGAATATGCATTGCTTTCTGAAATTTGTTTCAAATATTATTGTGTGTGAAAACTTGGAGAAAATTACTTTGCTAGTCATTCAAATATGATTTGTAGTTTTAAATATGTGTATTACATCTACTACATAGAGGGAGGATTTAATCATATCAACAGCTCCTATAAGATTTGGAAATGGTCCCTTCTTATGGTGTTGATTTCAGCTTTGCAAACCAGGTATATATACATTCTTGTAAGTAAGCACAAAAATACACAAACAGCTCCATGCTTTTAGTAGTTTGGGAAATCAAACATTGGAAACAAATTCTAATTTCACAGCATATCTTTTTCCTTTTGGTTTTAAAAGTTATAAAATAACTTTCTGTCTGGATGCCCTCTTTCTCTTTAGCTCCACCAGGATTTACTGTAAGTCCCAAGGATCAAACAGTCCTTGAGGGATGTGCTGTCAAATTTCTTTGTGAAGCTGAAGGTCACCCACCTCCAGTAATTGTATCAGCACATTGGCAATTGATTGTGGAGAAGAACGAACACGAACATCTTCTTTTTGGGTGGGGAGGAGTGCAAAAATGGCTTAAAGTAATTATGAAGGTCTATCATGAACATAAACACACCACCCAAAAAAGTAATCTTTACATATGACACGATCATAATTTTCCCGATGCTTTCATTTTAGGCCCTGAAAGAGCGGCTTTCATGAAATCATCCTTTCTGATTTTAAAAATGAAATTTTCAGAAATTTCCATTTGGAATTGTTAAAAAAATACCAAAAGCTGGTCTACAGACTATTTCAAACTTTTTTTAAAAATTGACTTTTAACTAGAATTTAAAAATCCTCCTTTAGTACAGAATGAATCATAATAGAAATGAGACACTAAGTGATTTCCCAGCATAATACAGCTCTCATAATAAAGCTGCTGTCCTGGAAAAATTGGTAGTGGGGCAGGGTGGGGAAGGGTACACCCTGCCCTGCCCAGAGGAGCTGGCACTGCCAGGGACCCTGAGCACTGGAGATCAGGATTCACTATGGGCTGGATGAGAGCTTGCCTCAGGTCCTTCTGGACTTGGAAATTCCAAGTTCTAAATTCCACATTCAGGTATTAGATTAAATTCAAAATACAGCCTCATTCTAAATGCTATTTGCTGAAATTTCTGGTGTAGTTCCCCGCCCAGAGGAGCTGGCACTGCCAGGGACCCTGAGCACTGGAGATCAGGATTCACTATGGGCTGGATGAGAGCTTGCCTCAGGTCCTTCTGGACTTGGAAATTCCAAGTTCTAAATTCCACATTCAGGTATTAGATTAAATTCAAAATACAGCCTCATTCTAAATGCTATTTGCTGAAATTTCTGGTGTAGTTTTTAAGGATCCAGTGAAGCACAATAAGGGGTAAGAGGTAGATCTGGGAGTGTCCTCCAAGCTCCCTGTCTGTACTCCTCCATTCACCAGTGTGACTTGGGCCAAGCTATTTACTGTTTCTAACTAGGGAGCCCTTTTCCCTCTGCTGAAGATGATGCTATTTACTGCATCAGGGTGGTTTGAATGTGTGTTTTCAGACATTAAGAACAGTAGCAGCCACACTCTGTGCCCACTCAGTAAAGGTTGGCTTCTATTTTCCCATCCACGACAAGGCACCGTGTAAGATACACGTTTTCACTGAAATTGCTGAAAGTGACAACCTCCATTTGATACTGACCACACGCAGTAATGCATTGAGAAGGATTCAGAGGCTTAGTGTAAGCTCAAGGTCAGAAAGATGATGCCCTAAAGTTATGGTTGTGAAGCTAATCAGCAAGGCTGTCACAAGTGTGACATACTTCATACGCTACCTCAGTACTCTGAAAGTTCTATCACTGTTTATATTCCAAATATATACACATGTGCAGATTTTACAGAGGTATTTGCAAATTGTGTTTAATAATCAGATTAGTTTTGAAATGTGCATTCTAACTGAGGTTAGTGAGGGATTCATCAGGAAGCTACACTCTTCTGGTGGTGAGAGGAGATTAATTCCTGGAGTGCAGTGGCAGAGGTTGGGGACAGGTCAAGAGTGGTGCTGTGTTTCTGGGGATGCAATGTGGGGAGGAGCCATCACAGCACACAGGTGACCCCAAGGATGTCCTGGGAGATAGGTCTCCAGACTTGGCCATGCAAACTACAACACAGTGTCCTATCTTCTCCTCTTTGCAGGAGGGCAAATTCCTTTGCGGGCCCTGCATACACTTCTATCCTCTGGAACTCTGAGAATTGACCACGCCACACAGCACCATCAAGGTCAATATGAATGTCAAGCAGTTAATCCACTGGGGGTGAAAAGAGTATCTGTCTAGCTGACTGTGAAACCCGAAGGTAACACGTGCTGAGATTCCTGTCCCATGCTGAAGAGAAGGCTTCTTTTGTGTCATGAACACAAGCAGCAGGGACCTCGTTACTTAGCTTCTTAAACATTCTGTGTAGGATCTAGTTAAGATATTGGTAATTGAATTTTTTTTCTAATCGCTCTTTTGTATAGTTATTCTTTTTTATTTAAAAAATTATGTTTCTATTAATACTAATTACAGTTATGGTTTCTTTAAAAGTGTCATTTCATGTTTATTTAATACAAACGTTCTCTTTTTTGTACAGTTAGAGATTGAAGTCAAGGCCTCCCACACACACTATGACTGAGCTACATCCCAGCCCTCTTACATGTTTTGCAGTTAGCTAATTAGCCCTTCTTGCACAGACTGTCACACATAAAGATGTCCGTTCTCATTCTTCATGAGCCTTTTTCATTGCTGGGTTTTTTTATGCTTAGCAATTTGCAGCACACAGGGCAAATACTCTCCCTGAGATTCTGTACTTGAGCTTATTTAATAGGAGAGATTCTGAAGTCCAATTGTGTTATTTGTCCAAAATTTATTGTCAACTGAGATGTAAAGGAAGAGAAAATTCAAGAAACAATTGTGTATTAGTCAGATTTCCCATTGCTGAGATGCAATGGGCCAGAACCCAGAATTTAAAGTAAAAAAGGTTTAAATTTGCTTATGCTTTGAGTCCCAGATTGGCTGGCTCCAAAGCAGGGATGTCACTGTGAGAAGTCATGGTGAGCAAATTTACTTATTAGATGGTAACTAGAAAGAAAGCCAGGGGAGCAGAACAAGAACAGAGTGCCAGAAATGAAAAAGGGGATGAGCCAAGCATAGAACCCCTGGCCATACCTTCATCCCCCACACAGACATGCACAGAAATATACTCTACCCATCAATTCCTTGGGTGGATCTCAAGCCAATCAAGCTGACATTGTTCCATGATGGCCATGGGTTATTATTATGCACTACAAATTCATTAGTCCCTGGCTTACAAGATATGCAATGCGAATGCTTATTTAAAAAACTGATTACAGAAAAAGATATCATTTTAGTCACTTTCTCATTGTGGGCATAATACCGACACCTGAAGTTTAAAAGAAGAACAGTTTATTTTGGCTCATGGTTTTATTCCATGGTGGAGACGCATGGCAGGAAGCTCATGGAACCCAGGATGTAGAGACAGAAGTGAGGAGCCTGGGACAAGAACAGACCCTTCCAGGTCACACCCTCAATGACTCCCTCCAGCCGGTCCCCACCTCCTTACATTCAGCTGTGAACCCATTGATGGATTAATACAGTGATGAGTGGAGGGTCCACATGGTCCAATCACCTTTCAAAACATGCTATTTTTGTGGTGACATTTTAGATCTCAAACGTCACAGACACTTGCCATCAATTGCCCTCAAAACACTTCTCCCATCTCATTACTCTCGTCAATTTCTGAAGCAGTTCCGAAAGTTTTCCTTTTAAGGGTCTTCACAGGTGCACTGTCTGTGGCTGCCTCAATGTCCTAAATTGATTCCAAATATTTCCCTCTCATGATTATGTTGACTTTGGGGAAAAGCCAGAAGCCAGACAGTGTCAGATCAGGTAATAAGGTACATGAAGAAATACCAGGATGCTCTTAGGAGTGTACCTTTGTGTTGGATGCTATCATTCACCGCAGTTTTGATTATGCTTCCTACAAATACTCATGGGACCAGGGCGATAGCTCAGTGGCACGAGTGCCTGCCTGACAAGTGCAAGGTCCTGAGTTTGATTCCTGGTACAAACAACAACAATGACAAAGACAAAAGACAAACTCATGAAAGAGGGCTTCAAGACCTCCTTCAGAAAGAGACAAGAATGATGGTGTAAGGGTGTCCAAGGGAGGATTAGTACTTTGAGGGGGAATTAATGGCAATGTGTCCTCTATAATAAATTTTTTTTAGATTTTTTTTATTTAAAGAGAAAAAAACAGAAAAAGGATAGAAATATTACAGAATTTCAAGAAAAGAAGATAAACAGTAAGAAATCACTAGTTGATAAATTACGTATTGTTCTTTTAGAAATAGTTTTTCAAGTTACAGAATTAAAGCACACAAAGTGGACACTCAAGCAGTGAGAGTGCAAATAGATCTGTTTGGCAATCCAACAAGAACCTAGAAATATGGTCATCAATCCCACACACCTAAGCATACATGCAGCTATGTCTTTTATAGCGCTTCCTATTTCCTCTTTTTTTACAATAGCAATTATATGTTTTTAAAATTTTATTTAAAGAGAAGAAAAAAAAAAGCAAAACAGAAAAAAGGGTAGCAACAATACAGAATTCTAAAAGAAAGAAAGAAAAAGGAGAATGAGAAAAAGCCCCACTAAGAAATCAGTAATTTATAAATTACATACTGTCATCCTGGATGTAGTTGTTCAAGTTACAAAGTTAAAGGGTACATAGAAAACATTCAAACAGTCAGACTACAATATAATAAATTTTTAAAATTTAAGCATTCACCATATGTTTTGATCATACCTGGTATGCTGAAATCCTGGGACTCAGTTATAATATGTGTATTGCCTACACGCTGTTCTCACACTCTATATATTTTGATATAATTACTCATTTTTGCATAAATTTTGTATAATTTGTTTTGAGGTACTGGGTTAGATTCAGATGCAATATACATTTCGATAAAAGCATATGCCAAGTAGAAGCAAATCCCAGCTCTACTCAACAGTGACAATGAGAGAAGAAATATTAGGAACGCAAGCATTCGCAATGCCTAAACAGACACTAAAGACTGCAGTGAGCTGCCCCCATCTATGTAAGATCTATTATTAATTATTTTCTATTATTTTGTTAATGGAAATGGAGATTCAGTGAAGGGAGACCGGTATCATGGGGGCTGTGTAAATTGAAACTCAAATGAGTGGCTAGATTTAAAAACACAATTATGGAAGAACGAACAAGTATGAAATGTTCTTTGAAAGCCCATTTCTAACTCAGAGAAAATACCCAAAACTGGCATGAAGATTGTTTCAAAGTGCTTTTGAATCAGTGTGTAACTAAGATCTCCAAACCAGGGTGACTTATATTTTTAAAATGAAGATATAAAAGAACCAAAATAAAATAAAATTAAATTAAATTTAAGGCACAGATGCTGAAATGATTGGTCCTTGTTGTGCTCCACTACTGCCTCCTTCTATTGCTACCTTTTGTCAGTTGTTCCAACTTCCATATAGAAGCTTCTACTCTTCCCAAGGGGATTTTCTGCACTGTCAGTATATGATGCACTGCTCTGCTAGAAATTAGTATTAGATTACACAACTTAACAAGAGAATTGACAGTTGTAGAGAGATGTGGTAAATCCATAAAAATCTATAGCTGAGAATATTCAATCAGTCATAGTCTTGAATGTAGAAATAAAAAAGAAACCAATATTTTTAGAGAACAGACACTCCTAGCGGATTGTGGAGGGGTGTGGGCAGTGGTGGCCACAAGGCAGGAAGTAGTCGAAACAGTTGGGTGAATTATAGCGTAACAATTATTGACCTCAAGCTATGGAACTATTGAAAGTTGTGATCAGATCTATGATTTAGAATATTAATGAATCCAAGTAAATGGGCTGGATTAGAATGGAGAAATCCTAAAAATAAGAAATCTCTATAGTCAAGTTTATGAGACCGAAAGTAGGACTCACAACAGGAATGCAGAAGTGTATTAATTCCAGGAAAAACATATGGCAGATGGAACCATTTTATCTCTGAGATTGTGAGCAATATATATATATATATATATATATATATTCTCTTCTAGTTCTTGAAGCAATTTAAATATGCCAGAGAGTGACACTGTGATGAACAAGCCAAGAAAGGCATGAGACCAGAAAAAAATATATATATATATATATCAGGACATTTCATTTTAAAAAATTAGCTAAGGAGGACTCTAAGAACATGATATTTTAGCAGAAACCTTAGTAAAGTAAAATCTAACAGCTTTGCTGAAGGATTAATAGGGCTTACTCAAGTGATTATATGGCAAAACACACCATGAGTGATGTCTTGAGAAGAGAAAGAATTTAAAATGTTACAAAAAAGTGAAAAAGAGAGAGCAGGGTGACTATAATTTTGCGAGGAGCTGAGAGGGCCTTGGGATGAGTCTGTGGCTGTAGGTGAAAGTGAGGTCATGCAAGATCAAAAGAAATTCTGTGATTTTGCCCAAGGATATGGCTGATACCTTGGTAAATGGCATTGACACGGGAACTCAGATCTGCTGTTTTCTATGCATGGAATGGGTTTGAAGCAAACTGAAGTGTCCACTTTTAGGTTAAAAACAACTCTCAAGTGACGATGCTCGGTAGGTAGTGGAGAATATAAGTCTGTATCTGCAAATAGGGGCCTTGTCTAGAATGTCAATGTGGAGTCTGTATCCTTGTATTAAACTTAAAGATTGACATTGGAGGAGCAGTTCCGGGCTTGAGCCCAAGGGAACTCCCTGCTTTGGGTGTTGAAGGAAGCAGAAAATGTCACGTACTTAGGAGACTGAGCAGTGGTCACAGGGATATGGAGAATCCCGGTGGTCCTGCCATTCAAGCCAAAGGAGGGCTCAGGAGGCATCAGTGGGAGCTCTTCTTGGGCGTGGGAGAGCAAGTAGTTAGAAATTTCCAGAATTTTCTGTGAGGTGAAGGTTACCTGAGCAGTTAGCAAGAACCCAGGCGAAGCAGAGGTCAGGAATGGCGAACCTATGATACGTGCGCTGCAGCGGGCATGCTTAGCCCTCTCTGTCAGCACAGGAAGCCAGACTTCCCAGCCTCACCCAGCACCCACCAACAGATAACAGCGTGCCAAATGCAAACTTTTACTTTTCCGTAACAAAACTGTATCAATGGAAGGTCTGTTATTGTGTTTTTCTGTTATTGTGTTTTTCCGTCACTAAAAGGTTCACCATCAGTGCTGGCATTTTAAAGGAACAGAAACTCTGAGAGTTCTCATACCAAAATTTAAAAACTATTTTCCTTATAAAAATACAATATATTTTGCATAGCAAGGTAGTCAGAAGTAAGTTGGAGTTATTTTCCAAGGTGTGATCAACCAAGAAGAAAAAGATGGGAACGATGGGCTTATGCAAAGTCAGAATGCTGAGAGATATGCACGGACAAATGGTAGGGTCACCTGAAAAAGCAAAAGTCTTGGATCCATGTTCTCTAGAGGAACAGAATAGAATCAGAGGTTTGGTGGCCCATAAAGGCCACCTGTGCTCCAGGGAGCCGGAAGATCCGGTTGCTTCTCTGTCCAAGAAGCTTGGAGCTGCTGCCCAAGAAGGATCAAGAATACAGCACTCTCAAGACTGAAAACCTGGAAGCTCCCCTGAAGAGTTGCTGTTTTGAGTTCCTGTGAAAAAGGCTAAAGAGACTGGAGTTTGATGTCCCCAGGTGATAGAGCAAGGGAACCCACTCGAGCAAAATGGAGATTTTCAAAAACACAGACTGACTTCTTTCTTTTGTTCCGTCCATGCTGCCAGCCTGTGAAATTGTGCCATCTGCACCAGGGTGGATCTAATAGTTTGCTGACCCACAGAACAGTCATTTCCAGTCATTCCTCTAGCACACCCAGAGGTTTACCTCATTAACCTGCTGGGTACCCTAAATCCAGTCACGTTGACAGTCACAATTAACTGTCACCACACTATCCTGACTTCAGCATAATATAAATTGGGAAAATGAGCAAGATGGTGGGAGTGACTATTCAGAGACCCCTCTCTCAGTAAGGGAGGGGTCCTAGGAAGGCAGTAGTGTGATCCAGAGAGAATTCATAATGAAAGGTAATACATAGTCTTTTTGAAAAAGTGCATTTCAGCTCAGGACTCTAAACTGTATGCCAGAGACCAGAATCAACCAAATCAATCAGATTGTTAGACACTGAAGGAAAAAATGATCCTTATAAATTAAGAATGAAAAATAATAAATAAACAACTTTAAGAATTTTGGATATTAGAATAAAAGGATATGTTGTAATGAGATTACAAAATATATTAGTAAATAAAATCATAAAAATGAGGTGACAATTAGAAACTAACAAATACAAGAATAACTTGCAAGAGAGTTCTCCAAATAAAACAGTAAATATTAGAGAAAAATTAAACATATATTAATTAGAAAATCAGGAATACTTAAAAAAATTAGTGAACCAAAATGAAAGTTCAGGTTATCAAAACAAGTTAGTACATGTGGAGGTTATGAGTAGAGGGTCTATGTCTGAGATTAGAGGAAATGAAAGATAGACAAATTGGATCACTGTTAGCTCATAATTAGTTAGAAACAAGGAAATAAATTCAAAGTAGGATGAAACGATGTATGTTAAGTAGGCTAAATAATATATTGCTAAATATGTATCACCATCAGCAGCAATACAAGACAGATTTTAGATCTAATGCTTCAAAGTATTTCAGTAAAAATAGCTATCACTTTAGCTAAGTATCAAAGTGTCTAAGTATTAACATATTCAAGAATATATTTTCAAAATATTAATTCAAAATATTAATATTAAGATTAAGAAAATTAAGATATTTTCAAAATAAAGCTGAGAATCTGGTACTATGTAACCACTAGTTTACTCAAGAATGAGAGCTGAGTAGTGAAATTTTCAATTAAACAGAATTTTCCAAGAACAGTAATACTTTAAAAATTCTAAAAGGTTATACTCATTCAAGTAGAAAAAAAAGTCTTGAAAGAATGTCTGAGATTTAACAAGAGATACATGGTAAGAAAGAAACTGATGAACATGTAAGTATCATTAAAATATTTTTTCTGTTCCGTAAGAATAATGATAGTCATTAAGATATAACATTATGTAAAATCACATAATTAAGTACTTTTTAACAATAGAATATTTAGTTGAGAAAATGATTGTTGAAATTAAAATAGTGTAGATTCTTGTATATTTGAGTTGAGGTGTTGGTTAATAGGTGGATAAAACTATTAACCTTTTAAAAGAATTAATAGCAAAGATGGGGGAAATAATAGAGCATAAAGTGAGAAAAAATTGGCTAAGTAAAACTGGGCATGGTGACATGTGCTGTAGTCCCGGCCCTTGGCAGGCTAAAGCAGGAGGATCACTGAGAGAGCTCAAGGTCAGCCTGGGCTACATAACGAGTTCAAGGTTACCCTGAACTAAATGGGAAGATACTGTCTCAAAAAATACAAAAAAAGATAGAAGTAGAAACCCAACAAATTAATTACTTAAATAAAAGGTAAAAAAGAGAAAAGAAAAACCTGGTTCATAGATGAATTCTGATGATAAGAAATAAATCAACCCAGATTTATTCAAACTCTTCCAGAGAATCAAAATGGAAATACTATCTTAATGAATAAAGAAAATAGAGAAAAAGTACAGAAAAATGACAATCCACTAATATTACTAAACAAATAGAACAGCAATTGTTATTTTAATAGATGCAGGAAAATGTTTGATTAAATTTACTGTCTATTCATTATTTAGAAAAAATTCATAGCAATATAGAAATAAACAACTAAAACACTTTTTACCAAAGTTACTTTGTTGTAGAGAAAAGTATAAGAAAGATATTTTTCAAAATGGGTTCCCTATAAACTCAATGTTACAGAATTCCCTTTAAAATTAGAAAGAAGATTGTATTTATGCAGTTTAATCAAATTTCTATTTTTATTAGTGCATATATTTTCTATACACAAAGATTACATGGGTAGTTGGTAGATGTAGATAACACGGTTCAATTCTTTTTATATCTCTTTCTGCTCTCCTCCCTGCCCTAATCAGTTTTGTAAGAGAAGACTCTGCTTATGCAAGAACAATGTGAATGAGGGAAAGGAGAGAAAAAAGAAGGGGAATATATATACATGATACATAATTATACTACTAATGTCTGTTAGTTCACCAAAAAAAAGTTTGTGCTTTCATTGTCTGATCATTTTTTTATGACTAAATCTTGTAATCTGAGCAACTTCTTTGAAGATAACTATATGTAATATATTAATAATTGTTAATCTCCTATTGTGTTGTTTTGAAAGTCTGTACTGTTATCTTTGTTCTTTTTTATTTTAAAATAAAAAGAAGGTAAAAATGTCAAAAATGTTATGAATTTATAAAGAATACGTATGTTTTATATTATTTTTATGTGATAGAAGTTTACTCATACACAATCCATAAACATCTACAGATAGACTATCAGAAATAAGAGTTAGGCAAGATTACTGACTATGATGTGAACAAGTGAAAACTACTTCCCATTCCATATGGCAGCACCAAATGGAATGCCTAATTTTATTTGAAAAAAAAATACTTCTTAAAATGGAAAGAGAAGTATGCTAGTTAAAAATAAATCTAACAAAAGATGCATAAGACCTGTGTAGAGAAAGAATGAAATGTCATTTATGAAACGTAAGGAAAACATTTGTAGCTCAATGCAATTCCAATCAAAATCTTACATGGGTTCTTGGAGAGGATGAAAAATGTTTCAAAAATGCAGGTGAAAAACAAAGATCTAAGAATAACAAAGATGATCTAAATAGTGAGATGCTGTATGTCTATCAGAAATATCTGTTATACCATGGTATAGTGATTAACATATTTGCAAATAGCATGTAAATAAAACTATGTATGACAGCCATACTCTAGGTCATTATTGCAGAAACTGGGTCTCAATAAATCATGCTGGGTGGAACCAGGCCGCTGCTGCGAAGGGAGTTGCAGCTTGCCAGGGCAGGCCCGGGAAAAATTTGGGACCATCGATCCCAGCAGCTGGGTGCCCACCCAGCCCCCTTATGACACTGGACTTGGCTCCAGAGGTTCAGTGGGCTTGAGTGGACTGCACCCAGTGACCTTCATTCAATGAGGGGAGCCAGGCCCACTGAAAGGGGAGCCAGGCCCATGCTACCACTGCGAGGTGAGTTGCAGCTAGCCAGGGCAGGCATGGGAAAAGTTTGGGATCATCAATCCCAGCAGCAGGGTGCCCACCCAGCCCCCTAGAACGCTGGACTATGCCCCAGAGGTTCCACTGGCTTAAGTAGACCATGCCCAGTGACCTTCTTTCAACCAGAGAAACCAGGCCCATCGCATAAGGGGTGCCAAAGCCACATGAGTCCCAGAATCGGAGGGCGCAAGAGGTGATTTCCAACACATCCAGGGAAAGCTTTGGAACATCGCTTGAAACATGGAAATATAGGAAAATGACAAAACAAAAGACAAAAATGCAATCTCAAATCTCCAGCCCATCCCAAGAGGGCTAGGAGCCATGTACCTAGAAGAAAATACTAGCCATATACCTGAAATGCATGAAATGATATCAACTGAAATAAAGAAGCAAGTATGGGAAGCTATGAGGGAACTCAAATCAGAAATAATCTCCCAGGTAAAAGAAGAAATGATAAAAGTAGTGAAAGAAATGCTGAATGCATCCAACAAAGACACAGCTAAAAAATTAGAGGAACAAAGCTAAATGATAGAACCCCTGAATGAACAGTTTAAGAAACAAACAGAATACATGAAGTAGATTCAAAGAAATATACAGGAAATAAAAAATTCTACTGAGAGTTGCAAAAACCACCTCAATGAAAGTGAAGATAGAATCTCAGACGTTGAAGATAAGATTGCAGCTAGTGAACAGGAAAGATCTTCTAAAAATAACAAGAAATCAGGAAATAACCATTCAACAGCTGCAAGATGATGCAAAGAAAAACAATATAAGATTAATAGGGATAAATGAAAAAGAAGGGGACACCACAAATGATATCAAGAGGCTATTTACAGAAGTAATAGCTGAAAACTTCCCAAACATGAGTATGGAAACTGACATACAGATTAGTGAAGCATATAGAACTCCAAATAGCCATAACCAAAACAAAATTACACCCAGACATAAAATAACCACTATCCTAGAAATCCAATATAAGAACAGAATATTAAAAGCTGTTAGAGAGAAAAGACAGATCACCTATAAAGGAAAATCTATCAGAATCACAGCAGACTTCTCAACACAAAGAACGAAGTCAACAAGAGGATGGAGTGAAGTGTTTCAGATATTAAAGGAAAATGACTTCCAACCCAGACCGATGTACCCTGCAAAACTGTCCTTCAAAATGGATGGGGAAATAAGATACTTCCTTGACAAAGAACAGCTGAAGAACTTTATGGTCACCAAACCAACCCTACAAAGAATACTGAAAGACATTCTAGATACACATAGGAAAAAAACACTAAGCAAGACAGACAATTAAAAAGAATGGAAAGTTAAGATACAACATCAGAAAGATAACATGTCAACATGGAAATTAAATAATACACTCTTTAGCAATCAATGGTTCGCAGAGGAAATTTAAGAAAAAATTAAACAATATCTACAAGCAAACGAAAATACAAATACAACTTATGGGAACCTGTGGGATGCAATGAAAGTGGGGCTCAGAGAAAAATTTATTGCACTAAGTTCCCACATTAGGAAAACAGAACAGAACAGAACAGAACAGAAATAAGCAACTTGATATTACACCTGAAACATCTAGAAAAAGAAGAGCAAGCTAAGCCCAAAGCCAAAAGAAGGGAGGAAATTATAATGATCAGAGCAGAAATTAATGCAACAGAGACTAAGAAAACAGTACAAAGAACCAATGAATCAAAGAGTTGGTTCTTTGAAAGAATAAATAAAATTGATAAGCCCATAGCCAACCTAATTTAAAAAAGGAAAGAAAAGACTCAAATTCATGCAATACAGAATGAAAAAGATGAAATCACTACCAACTCTGTGGAAATACAGAAGATCATTAACACCTATTTTGAAAACCTCTACTCTCATAGGACAGAAGAAATGGATAGATTCCTAGAAACATATGAACCACCAAAGTTGGATCAAGAAGATGTAAAACTACTGAACAACCCAATTTCTATCAGTGAAATTGAAAATGCAATTAAATCCTTACCAACAAAGAAGAGCCCAGGCCCAGATGGATTCACTGCGGAATTCTACAAGAAATACAAAGAAGACTTTATGTCGACACTCCTCAAACTCTTCAATGAAATCGAAAGGGAAGCAATTCTCCCTAAGTCATTCCTGGAAGCAAATATTATTCTAGTATCAAAACCTGAGAAAGACCCAACTAAAAAAGAAAACTACAGGTCAATCTCCCTAATGAACATAGATGCAAAAATTCTCAATAAAATATTGGCAAACAGGATGCAGTAAAACATCAAGAAGATTATACACCATGACCAAGTAGGATTTATCCCAGGCATGCAGGGATGGTTCAACATACGTAAATCAATAAATGTAATCCACCATATCAATAAAGCCAAAAGTAAGAATCACATGATCATTTCTATAGATGCAGAAAAAGCTTTTGATAAGGTCCAACACCCATTCATGATAAGAACCTTACAGAAAATTGGAATAGATGGTCTTTACCTCAATATGATAAAGGCCACCTATGACAAACCAACAGCCATTGTCATATTAAATGGCCAAAAACTGAAAGCCTTTACCTTGAAATCAGGCACAAGACAAGGATGTCCCTTATCACCACTCCTATTCAACATAGTACTGGAAATACTAACCAGAGCAACTAGACAAGAGAGAGAAATAAAAGGAGTAAAGACAGGAAAAGAAGAAGTTAAATTATCATTATTTGCAGATGACATGATACTCTACATAGAAGACCCCCAAACCTCCATTGAAAGACTCCTAGATATAGTAAATAAATTCAGCAATGTAACTGGATACAAAGTCAATACTCAAAAATCAATAGCATTCCTATACACTAACAACAAAATCACCGAGAGATAAATAAGAGAAGCCACACCCTTCACACTAGCATACAAAAAAATGAAATACTTAAGAATTAATCTAATGAAAGAAGTAAAAGAGCTATACAGGGAAAATTAGAATACCCTGAAAAAAGAAATCAAAGAGGACCTTAGAAAATGGAAAGACATCCCTTGTTCATGGATAGGAAGAGTAAATATTGTGAAAATGGCCATTCTCCCAAAATTGTTATACAGAATCAATGCAACCCCAATGAAAATGCCACAAACATACCTCATAGATCTAGAGAAATCACTCCTAAAATTCATCTGGAACCAGAAGAGAGCTAGAATAGCAAAGGCAATTCTAAGCAGAAAAGCCAAGGCAGGAGGCATCGCAATCCCTGACTTGAAATTATATTATAAAGCTACTGTAATAAAATCAACATGGTAGTGGAATAAAAACAGACCTGAAGATCAGTGGAATAGATTAGAAGATGCAACTATGAACACACTCAGCCACCTTTTCTTTGATAAAGGAGCCAAGCATGTTCACTGGAAGAATGATAGTCTCGTTAATAAATGGTGCTGGAAAAACTGGCTTTCCATATGCCAAAAACTAAAATTAGATGCATGCCTGTCACCATGTACTAAACTAAATCTAAATGGATCAAAGATCTAAATATTAAAACAGAAACACTAAATCTGTTGGAAGACAAAGTAGGTAAAAATCTTGAAGACATAGGGGTTGGTAGAGAATTCATGAACAAGGACCAAACTGCATGGGAAATACTTCCCAGAATCAATAACTGTGATCATGTCTTATTAAAGAGTTTCTGCATGTCCAAAGAAATCCCCAGCAGAGTGAAAAGAAAACCCACAAACTGTCTAGTGAACTGTCCTCAGAAAAAGGACTTCTGTCTAGAACTTATAAGAATTAAAAAAAATCAGACCCCTTAAATTCAAAGACCCAATCCAAAAATGGGCATCCAAGATGAACACACAGTTCTCAGATAAAGAAATGCAAATGGCAAATAAATACTTGAAAAAATGTTAATAATCATTGGTCATTATAGAAACTGAAAATTAAAACCACACTAAGATTCCATCTCACTCCAGAAAGAATGGCCAGGATAAAGAAAACTACCAACAACAAATGCTGGAGAGGCTGTGGGGAAAAAGGAACTCTTCTGCACTGTTGGTGGGAATGTAACAGTGCAATCACTCTGGAGGTCAATCTGGAGATTCCTCAAAAAGCTGGGGTTGGAGATCCCACTTGACCCAGCTATTCCAGTCTAAGGCATATTCCCAGAAGAACTGAAAACATCTTACCACAGTGATATATGTGCACCCATATTTATAGCAGCACAATTTGTAATAGCCAGATCTTGGAAACAACCTAAGTGCCCATCAACTGAGGAATGGATAAAAAAATTGTGGTACTTTTATACAGTGGAGTACTACCCAGCTATAAAGAAGGATCACATTGAGAGATTTATAAATAAATGGATGCAACTTGAATCCATACTCATAAGTGAAATAAATCAAACTCACATGTATAAATACCGTATAGTCTCCCTAGTGTAAGAAATAGTAAGAGTACAGAAGATTTTATGGTAATCATGGTTCACCATTATATTGCTTTGAAGTCTTATAATGTTTTCATTCATTGGTTGGAATGGTTTTATTCTGTTTTATTTGACCTTACTATATGTGATGGTACCAATAGTTACTTTGAAGAAAACACAATATGGCAGCCATTGTTGATTTGATATCATCTTGCTCTGAAGTCCTACCATGCTTTTGTTCTTCTATTACCATTGATTCTATCATGTTGTGTCTTATTGGATTTTAATATGTGTGACAGTATAAACAAATCTTTTATGCAAAATGAGATATTATAGTAGCCATTGTTCATCTTCAGTTATTTGGTTCAGAATGCCTTGCAATACTTTCATTCTCTTGAGTGGTTTTATTCTACTTTGTTATGTTTGACATTATTGTGTGTAAAGCTAAGCTCAGCTATTTCAAAGAAAGAGACATTATGATAGCTACTGTTAATATCCAATTGTCTTGTTGTGAAGTGCTGTGTTGTTTGTGTTGTTCTGTTCTGATCTGCTTTATTCTGTCCTCTTTTGTTTTATTTCTTTAAAATTAAAAAAAATATAAAAAAAATCATACTGGACAACTGGTTGTCCACAGGGAAAGATGAAATTTTATCCTTACTTTATATCCCAAAATCAATTGCAGATTTAAAAAAATGATTTTAATATTTAAAACAGATATTTACCACATTTTAAATGAAAAGTAAAAATTTTATGATAGTTGTGTAGAAAAATATGCAAAATGTATTAGAGAATGTCTAGTCCATAAGAAGAGATAAATCGAGTCACCTACATTAAAATTCAGATTTTAGTTCATAAACCAGAAATGGAGAGAAGATATTTGCCACATGTGGAACAGAGAAGTGGTTTCAAAATCTATAATATATTAATAATCCTCTACGTTAACAATGAGAGAAAGGAAAATCAATTCAGAGACGGAAAAAGATAGTAAGTAAAGTTAGGGGATATGGAATTTGTCCCTAGGAATTAATATAGGTGTCTGTGAGGTTGTTGGTTTCAGTGGGAAGCTGTGGTTTTTAGTATTTTGAACTTCGGTGCTGTGTCGAAAGGAGTGAAGGAAAAAGGAGTGAAGATGTGACCTCTTGGAATGCCCAGAGCAGGAAAGACAGACTGATGCCCTCAGGGCTGCTGTACATGTAGAGACGAGTACTCAAACTGCAACCCAAAACCCACTTGTTTGCAGAAAAATGCCAATCCTGTAATTCAACCTGCCTACTGAGGTTTTAGTTTGGAAAAAAACACCTCACATATTAACATCTTTTTCCTTAGAAGAAAAACAACACTCACGTCACAGGTTTGCCACCAATGCCCTGAAGGAATGCTGCTGGACAAAGCAACTCAGGCTAGAGAAGCTTCTTAACACCTAAGAAAAACATTATCTCCGTAAGGACAAAGTAATTGAATAATTCAAACGCCAAGAAAAGATGCTTTCAATAAAGATGCCACGATTTTTTTCTTTTTTTAGATTCTGAATTTAAGGTTCTGAGCAAATAGCATTCTAATTTCATACAGTCAGGGAAACCCAAGCTTTAATGTCAGTGGGCTATGTTGAAAGGGGACACAGGGACAGTGAGGAGAGTCTTCCTCTCTCCCCACGAAATTTCTCCGTGAAAGGAAGCTACTAAGAAAGTGACAGCGACAGAGACCTGGGAGTAAAGGGAATGAACCTGTTTTTCTCTGGTGTTTTCTAAAGGGAAGGAAGTAAAAAGGATGGCAGAGAAGGGCAGTAGACAGTTTAGGATCTGTCAGGTGGCAAGATGCGTCAGATTTGCCAATCCAGTGATGCAGTTGATTGTCAAATATCTTTCTACTAGAAGAGACTAGGAAAGGTGTGAGAACCTATGTAGCTGGCTGGAAAATGAGGAATGTGTGGTCTGTCGGTTTCTGTTTTCTCTGTGGAGTAGAAAATGCTGATATTTTGTAGAAAAGCATTCTGACAGAAGACATAGACAACTTGAAAAGCTTGTAAATGCTTAAGTTTTGTTGTTAAATAGGATCTAAAGTGGCAAGAACAGCTGGTCTCTGACAGTTGTTTCATTTTTACTTCCGAAATTTTGGCAAGATGTGCATAGATGTGGGGTAAAGGGGTTGAGAGTTTTGGGAGAGGACATGGAAGGAATGACGAAGCATATACTTAGCTAAAAAGGGAACAAAATTAATATGGCAAGATGTTGGTTAACAGGACAGACAGAAGATCTTTAGGAGTCTACACCAAGTTGAAATGAGGAGATGAAAGGGGATTGTACAGAGGAGTTTTGCTTTACTGTGCCATATTAGATATTTCCTACATAGTTCAAGAGAGGACACAGACCATGCTCATGAGTAGACGTGGCAGCAAACAAAAGTGGCAGGAGATAATTGGATAATGATGGCTTCCATGTGGAGTGTTAGAAGCCAGCGTTCTTGTGAAATGAGGAGGGTCATGCACTGCACAAGAGGTCACGGCACCCAGATCCTCACGAGACGAGCACAGAGCACTGCCCACCGGTGATCCACGAGCCAGGGTCTCAGCCGCAGATACTCTGTAAACAGCATAAAATGTGAAATTTCAATGTTAGAAATAAGATTTCACTTGAGAACAGATTTTTTTCTGTTTCACTGTGTTCTTTTTTTCCAGAAATACAAAAAGGCATAAGATGTGAAATCACTTACACCCATTACTGCACTGATCAAATAAATGTTACAAATACGCCCAAAGACCGTGATAATCCCTCTTCTTTCTGCTGTCACCTCTAACGTTCTTGTCCCTAATCTGAGTTTGTTGACTATTATTTCCTATCATGTTCATGACATTGATTTATATTAATTAAAATTTTATTTTCAGATCATTGTAAAATCACATTCTGTCACAAGAAATAACAAGGCAAAATCCCAGCCACCCTGGCCTGAAGCTTTCTGCGGAATTAACAGCTTTCAAAATTGTATCACACCGTCACAACTGGGGTAATGACACTGGCATATCAAGATATAAAATATTTTCACTCCAAAGATCCCAAATTGTCCTTTTGAAAAACTGTCACAGGGCCCCCTTTTAAATTAAAAAAAGAAATTAAAATGCACTTTTTAAGCTTTTTTTTTTCCTTGCCAGCTCCATCTCATGCTGAGAACAGAAATTGTCCAGGCTCTCAGTGCCAGGAAACCTGATGAAGCTGGGTTTGCGAACCAGCCTTCCAACCTGTGATCCATATTTCTTGGCTTTCGTTCCACTAGTATAAAATTCTAACGATGCTGTGAGTTGGGGAAGACAGAGACCAGTCTCTGTTTTCCAAATTTTGATTGAATGATGAATAAATTCTTTTTTGTTTGTTTCACCATCATTTTTCTCTTTGTTTATTGGACTCCAGATGTAGGCCAGAGAATCCAGTCTGTCCGGACCCCCAGAGCCATGTGTCTGGGAGCCCATGGGACAAAATCACGCCCCTCTCTGCTGGGTTTCTGGTCCGTCCCCTGCCCCTAAGATCCTGTTCTCCATTCCTGTGATTTTGTCATTGCAAGACTGTTATATGAATGGAATCGTTCCGCATGTAGCCTTTTGGGGTGCACTTTTTCACTTCAAATAATTAGAGATTCATGCAGATTTCATTTTTAATAACAGTTCACTCTTTTTATATCTGAGTAGTAGCCCACAATACTGAAGTTTGTTTAATCATTGTCTATTGAAGGAAGGACATGTGGTTGTTTTCAGTTTGGGCTCTTAGTAAAAATGTATAGGCTTTCATGTGAATTTAAGACTTTGTTTCTTAATGATAAGAACCCAATTGGGTAGTTAGCTGCATGTTTCAATTTTTAGTAAATATTTCTTATTTCTCTCCAGAATAATTATAATTTTCTGTTCCTACCAGTATAAATCTGTTTTTTGTTGTTACTGCTTTTTCTTTTGGTTATGTTGATAGTGTTGCTGAAATTTTAGGGTAAAACCCTGGCTCCTTGGGTCCCAACAGACCAAAAGTGCTGTGGTGAGAGGCAGGGGAGGAGATTTAATTTCCATGATCATGCTAGGAGGATAATGAAGTTCAATTTTGGTCTTTTAGGGACTGAAAGAAATTTTGGTGGTTTTGTTTTGTTTTGTTGCTTTTTCTTTTCTTTTGGTCTTTTGTGAGGCAGCGTTTCACTGTATGTTTCAGCCTGGCCTTGAACTCACTTTGTAGCCCAGGCTGGCCTCAAACGCGCAGCTATCCTCTTGTGATTACGGGTATGTGCCCCTGTGCCTGACTTGAATTTCAGTGTTTTATAGGAAAGGAGAACCAAAAAAAAAAAAAAAAAAAGAAAAAAGGGAACAATGACAAGTGTTTGCATAGTGAGCTGTTTACGAAATCTTGATCATGCAGTGGTCTTGTGTATGGTTACCTCAGAACTGATTCTGTAAGGTGGCCTGAAAAAGGCCTTCTGGCTTGAGGGGGAATTCAGTTCCCATGGATGATTGCTCCTCGGTTATGGTTATTTGTGTGTGTGTGTGTGTGGTGGTGGTGGGGGGGTGAGCTTATCATGGGGTGGTTTACTTTTCCAGGAATCCAAAGTGATTGTGGCTTTAGACTAGGCATTTCCCCTGGGCGGGGGATCTGGAATCAGTTTCAAAAACTGGCAAGTGGATGTTTGCAAATTTAGAAAGTGTCTTGTTTATTCTTATCTTGGGGTTCCTCAAACCTGAAGGGGGATGAGTTAGGCCAGGTAAATTTAAAGCCAATCTTAGGAGTTTTTCGATAGACTTTCTTTTTAAGTGTTTATTGTTCATATGTGCAGGATCTGACCCAGAGTTTTAAGGTAATAAAGGAGAAAAATATAAAATGAAGGCCGGGATCGTAAGCTTTGTCCTGCTTTTTGATTCCCACTGGGCATTTGTAAGCTTAGCCTCTGGGTCCTGCTAATAATAGGCATGCAGCAAAACCTCACTGTGGTTATAACCTGTATTTTTCTAATGGCTGTAGTATTTTTTCGTGTGCTGATTTGTAAACCTTATATTTCAGTTCACTGCCATAAGTTTTCTTTATTTTCTGTTTGTGCTATTTGATTTTTTTGACTATTGAATTTTTAGGGTTGTTTATTTATACATTTTTTTTCATTTTGTATTATTTTGAATGTAACAAAATACAACAGAACAAGACAGGACAAAGCCAATCGAGACAGTGCAGTGAAATTGGTACAGAACTTCACAGCAGATTACCGGGATAACAGCAATAGGTCCTATAGTATATCTCATTATCTTCACAATAGTTGTCCTTTCACTCAGGTATAGCAAAATCAAAGGAAATACAGAACATTATAGAACTTATCAAAACAGAATATTGAATAGAGCAATACCATTAATCAGAACAGATCAAAACAGTGATAAAAATATTTGCCTTCCAAGAGATGGTAGAAGGAAATCCCCCTTATATGCTATATTACATATGGTCAACCTCCCAAGTGATGCTCAAACCTGTGGCTCCCATTTGCTAACGGGTGGGAGGGTGACTGATTCTCAGCCTGCATGCTGGTAGGCTCATGGCTGCTTACCAGGAAGGCGAGTTGGTTGCTTGGTTTCCCAGCACCCTCTATTTATACAGTTTTTGTTGCATATGTGTGTTGCAAATATTTTCTCTCAGTCTATAACTTGTTTTTTAGTATTTTCAATGTGAGTTTTCACTACGCAAACATTTTATCTTTGATGAAGCCCAGTTAATCAATTTTTTCTTTGAAGGATCATGCTTTGCATGCAAAGTCAAAACACTTTGATCTTAAATTTCAAAGATTTTTCTCCTATGTGCTTCCTTGAAGTCTCATAGTTTTCCATTTTATATTTAAGTTTATTCTGCATTTTGAGTTAAATTTATATGAAGTGTAAGAGTCACGTCAAGATTTTCTAGCCTGTAATCATTCAGTTGTTCCAGACCAATTTGTTGAAAGGCTTTTATTGACTGAGTTTTGCACCTCCATTAAAATCAACTAGGTTTTCTTGTGGGTTCTGTTCATGGGTGCCCTACTCTGCTCCATTGATGAGTGAGTCTGTTTCTATCCTTTCTTCAATACTATACTTTCTTGATGGCTGTAGTGAAATAGTCGATCTTAATATATAAGAATATATAAATATATATCTGTTCATTATTTAGAGCATCTCTGATTTCTTCTGTTAACATTTTGTAGTTATGAGCAAATCAAGTTCTGTGCTTTTTCTTTAGATTTATACCTTGATGCCCCATTTTTGAACAGTTGAAAGTTATTTTTCCAAAATTTCTGCATTTATGTGTTCATCAATGGAATATTCAAATACAATTTATCCTGTATTTTGTTAATTTGCTGAACTCACTTTTAAGTTCCTAGAAGATTCCTTAGCATTTTCTGTATGAACAATAATGTCACCAACAAGCGGTGACAGGTTCATTTCTCCTTGTCCAGCCCATTTCCTGTCTAGGCCTTTCCTTGCCTTATTGCAGTGACAGGTCTTGCGAGCACTAAGCTGAATCAGAATGGGGAGCACACACACTTATGCTTTACTTCTCATCTTCGTGGAGGTGTCCACTCCATTACGGTAGGTTCCTGTATTCATTCTTTTTCAAATTGTGTAGGTTATTCTACACCACTATTTTCTAAGATTCTATTTTCTAAGAGTTTTATTGAAACTTATGTTTTTTTAATTTTTAAATTTTCATGGTTTTTTAATAAGTGCATGGTTTTTTAATACGGTGCACATTAAATACATTTATTGTGTTTTATATATATATATATATATATATATATATATATAATCTCACCTTAATCTTTTTTACTTCCACTTCCCCTTCCAAAAGGTTTTATTTTTAGTCATAAACGAGTGGTGAATATAGTCAATCATGTTTTGTGCATTGACTATCACATGATTTTTCTCCTTTACCTATTAAATTGGCAGATTATACTGACAGTTTTTTTTTTATTTAGAGAAAAAAAGCAAAACAGAAAAAAAGGTAGAAATAATACAGAATTTCAAAAACAGTAAGAAATCACTATCTGATAAATTACATATTGTTATCTTAGAAGTAGTTACTCAAGTCACAAAATCAAAGCATAACAAGTGGACAATCAAACAATGATAGTACAAACCATTCTGTTTGAAGAACAAGAACTTACTAGTATGGTTATCTATCTTGCACACTTAAACATACATACAGTTATATCCTTTAGAGCAATTTTTTCCCTTTCATTATTTAAATGTCTGTTATACATTTTGGATCTTGTTACTCTTTCAGTTATATTGAAGGTTTTTAAATATTGAACCAGTTTTTCATCCCAGGAATGAACTTTGTGGATCATTTAATGCTGAATTCTATTTAACAGCTCTTTACAGATGAAATTTTTGTATCTGTTCGTAAAGGATATTGGTCTGTAGTTCTTTTCCTTTATTTTTTTTTTCTTTAAAGAGAAACAAAAGCATGTAAAGGGTAGAAATAATACAGAATTTCAAAAAAAGAGATAAACAATAAGAAATCATTAGTTAATAAATTACATATTGTCCTCTTAGAAATAGTTGTTCAAGTTGCAAAATTAAAGCATACAAAGTAGATATACAAACAGTGAGAGTGTAAACAGCTACACATGCATGAATCTCTACATGTATTTCTATCCTTTCTGTATTATAGGGAAAAACAACACATAGCAAGACAAAACAAAACAAATTCTTATTAAAACCATGAAACCAAAAAGTTGGATAAAACCACAGTACAAGATGATCTACAGTGATTACTATGTGGCTTTTTATTATCTTCAATAGAATTGTCTATATCATCAGGCATAATTGAATATAGCAGTATAATTGAATATAGCAGCACATAACAATATTAGTAAAAATAAAACATTGTAGACAGTATAAAACTTCAAAGGCAGGTAATAATCAAACCAGAGTGGATATTCTGGTAAATCTTATCACTCTTAAGTGCAGTTGCCTATACTCTCAGACTTGATACTATCATTAATAACAGCTTTGAATAAAATCTATCAATACAAAACAGCAATCTAACAAACCATATTCAATTATGATCAGTCATGGTAAAACAATGTAGGTTTTACAGAGCTTTAGATTAAGTTAATAGGAAATTAAGGATCATTACCGTACTCTGTCCTGTTATTTTTAGGATTACTGTTTGTGCCCTCAAATCTAGTACAGGTAGAATGACTGGAGCAGAATATAATACATCTAAGCAGAGTAGTGTGAGTAATGTGGGTTTTAAATCCTGGTGCACTATTAACAATATAGTGTATCAAGGCCTTCTATGTTAGAGATTCTTAGTTATCCTTCTCTGCCTCATTTCTGCTATGCTATTTTTCTGCCTATGTTTGTCTAATTTTCTCTTTCATTCTACTGCCTGCCCCACTCATTGAGGCCTTTCTGCCACTGTTCCTGAAGTCCTGGTATTTTTTTCTCTCTCTCTCTAGAATGTCCTTCAGTATTCTCTGTAGGGTTGGATTGGTGGTCACAAATTCCCCCAGTTCCCCTTTGTCATGTTATGTACTGCTATATGTCAATGTCTTCCAATTTGTCATGTGAAGCATCTTGTTTCTCCATTAATTTCTAGTGACAGTTTTGCAGGGTACATCAATCTGGGCTGGAGGTTATTTTCTTTCAGGGCTTGGAATACTTCATTCCAAGCTCTTCTTGACCTGATGGGCTGTGTCGAGAAGTCAACCGTGATCCTGATGGGCTTACATTTATAGGTAATCTGTTTCTTTCCTCTGATGGCTTTTAATATTCTGTTTTTATATTGAATTTCTGGTACCTTGATTATTATATGTCTGGGTGTAGATCTGTTTTGGTTGTAGGTGGCTGGAGTTCTGTATGCCTCACATAACTGAATATCATTTTCTTTTCCCATGCTTGGGAAGTTTTCCTTAATTATTTCTGTGAATAGCCTTTGTAATTCGCCTGTTTGTATTCCTGCTTCTTCATTAACATTTCTTATTCTTAAATTATAGATTCTCTTGTCATCTTCTAGCCTTTGTATTGTTACTGCCTGTTTCCTTGTTATTTTTAAGAGATCTTTCCTTTCATGATCACACCTTGCAAACTTGTCTTCAAGTTTTGATAGTCTATCCTTAGTTTCTTTTAAGGAGTTTTGCTAGATTTCAACAGAGTTTTTAGTTTCCTGGTAGTCTCTGTGAATCTGCTTCATGTATTCTATATTTTCTTTATATTCTTTATTGAATGTTTCTCTCCTTTTTTTGTGTTCCTCCCTTCTTCCATCTATGTCTTCCTGAGAGATGCTTCCTGAGAGCATTTCTTTTATTACTCTACTCATATCTTGCTTTACCTGATTTAATATTTCAGTTTTGAGCTTGTCTACAAGGTCCCAAAGATATCTCTTAATGTCCATTGAAGCCATGTCTGATGTTGCATGTTTGCCGCCCTCAGTCTCCCTTGTTTTTCCCTCTCCTGGATCAGGGCTCTCAGGCTTCTGGCTCAGGGGCCTCCTCCTGCCTCTCTCTCCTGTCATGGCCCTGGCTTCCTCCACACAGGCTACAGTGCAGGTCCCAGCCCTCTTCCCTGTTGGCCATGTTTCCTCCAAAGCACATTGGGGAGGGACTCTGCCCTCTCCTGCCTGCTCTTGTCACTGAGGTATAGCAGCGGCTGTATTTGCCTGCCCCTTCCCACTGGGCCAGCCAAACTTCAGGGGCCTTCACCTGGTTAGTTCTTACTAGGTGCAGGGAATTGATTTTGGACAGCTGTTTGGGTCCTGGCCAGGAGTGTGGCCCAGTCCAAGTAAATCCCATGAATCTGCTCTCTGGAGGGAGCAACCAACTGAAGTCACTGTCACTCCCAGTTCAGGCTCCTCCTGCCCGATTCCAACATGTTGCCCATTTGGTTACATTGTTCCCATGGATGGGGGGGTCTCATTCCCAGGACTGACCATGGATTAATGAAGGTCTCTTCGCCGGCTCTGCTCTTTGTTGGGCTCACCAACCCCCGACTTCAGTGCTGCTGTGGTTCCTGTGAGTGGCAGCAGGAATGATTTTGGGCGGCTATACCAGCTAGTGCAGATTCAAGCTGGCACAAACTTGGCGGGTCACTGCAAAAATACTGTGTCCTGTAATTTTTAGCTGTTGCAGTTGTAGTCCCAAAGTATTTCAAGAGGTTTTTTATGTTTTAATTTCTTCCTGTGTCAAGAGGATCCGTCTTCCTCTGTCTGGGTCTCTCCAGGGTGTTTTATTCTGGCAAATGAGTTGTTTCTCTTGGGAGGCTTTGTATTTTGTTTGTCACTGATCAGCCATCTTGACTTCTCTCCTATTTTGGTATTTTCTTCATCTGGTTTTGAGTTAGAATCTGCCTCCTGAAACAGGTCAGGGAGTATTTCCTATTTCTCCATTTTATAGAATAAATTGTGTAGAATTGATATATTTTGAAAAATTTTGAGTAGAATTCTACAGTAAAATGTTTTTAGTTCTTTCCTGGAGATGTCTTTTTCAGGGGGAGTTTTAAAGGTTATAAACCCAATTTTCTTCATTGTTTTACAGGTATTCTAATTATATATTTCATATTGAGTGAGTTGTGGTAGTCTGTATTTTTCAAGGAAATAGGGTTCTCACATAAAATGTAATATTTTAATCATAAATAGAAGTAAATTTTTATGGTACCATGTAGTTTCTCTCAGATTTACAAAAGATACTGAGAAAGTGTAATGAAAATCCTTGTACCTAGTACTCAGCTTCAGGAATAAAATAGTACCAGTGTGTCTGAAACATGTATGTTACCATTTCTTTACAGCTACTCTTACCTTTGCCTAATTGTCACCTACCTAGGCTTGGCAGTTGTTATCTTTCCAGATGTTCAAGTAATTGACATTTTAAAACTAGTATGGGTGATCAATACGGTGATCAGGGAGGTGTGCTGTTTGATGAGGTTGGTAGATAGTGACACAAAACGCAACTGACCTGGTGTCGTTTGGCCTGCTTCACACAGCTTTGTCAGTATTCACTTGGCTTCCACAGGACACCAGTGTGGCTGCTGGGAAGAATGTAAATATTTTGTGTTATGCTCAGGGAGAGCCACAGCCCATAATTACATGGAATAAGGTAAGCACTCAATGGAAGACCACAGCAATATTAAAAACATCAACAGATGTATTGACCCTCTGAAACCAAGATAATGATTTTCATATTGATTTATTGCTGTTGCAATTTTTGCTAGCAAGTAATACTTTTTACGCCATGGTAGGTTTGTTTCCTGGTAGTTCATCTTCCTTTTTTATTTTTTATATTTTTTTAGGTTGATTGAATCTGATTTCGGCTCAGGACTTTGATACAATTTATCCTGCTTTATTTGTTTGACAATAAGAATTTCTTAAGCTTAACTAAATCCATCTAAGGAAAAATTGCTTTTGTCATAGATAAACTAAGAATTTTAGTGGCTAGTGAGAAACAGCTTTAAATTAATAACTCAGAAGTGAATTAAAAACAGGTCATTAGCTGAAACAAGAAAGGAATGAAAAGTCTGGCATTAAAGGGACATAAAAAAGTACTTGCAAAGGTTCAAAACTTGAATGGATTTAGACAAATAATAGCTCTGTATTTAGATATTTCATTTCTTTTAAACCTTTGAGCCATAGACTTTTAACACAATTGCTTGTTCCACTATAAGCTTTTTACCAAAATGAAATGATTGGTCTCAGAATCCAGGATTCTTAAAAATCAGTGAACCTACACACACTTGAATGGCAGTGTTTTTGGCAAACTGTGATAAAATGTAAATTGCATTGTTCCCATGGATGGGGGGGTCTATAGAGCTTTTTGAATTTTCTAAAGCCAGTGGCTTATTTTTGTTGTTAGCATATAGCCACAAGCCCTTGTATGGTGGAGGCTCACAGCATTTGTATTACAGCTGCACACTCCATGTGGTTCTCTATAAAAAGGAAGTTCAATGGTCTCCAAGTTGAGTCTCTCCGTTTCTGTCCTCTCACATTTCCTGAACATGTCACAAACACCTTTTTTGTTCTTTTTGAGGCATGGCTCCCTTTGAATCTAATCCTGGTCTCAAGCCTTCCTGCCACCTCCACCTGTTGAAGACTTCAGACTGTCGGTATACACACCTCCATACTTGGCTTATAAAACCTTTCAACAATTTAGTACCATATATTCATATCTTTTTTGCTAAAATAGGAAGTGTGAAAAACGCATTTTAGTCCATATCTAATGCCTTCTTTAGTACTCTACCAGATGCTTCATCATCTAATTGTATCGGCACAATAACTCAGGGTATTTTTTTTCTAACAGGTAACTTCAATTTACAAATGATTGGGTGCTGACTATATGCTGGGTATTTGTCTATGTCTTCCCACTTTATCTCCACAACAATCTTCTTTAACTCTACTTTGGGAAATGGAGTGAATTAGGATACCTTTGCCTCAAGCAACAGAAACTGCCTAATATAGGCAGACAGAGGATTTATTGGAGAGCTGTCTGATTATTCAGATTCTAAGCAAAAACCAAGGATCTATAAAGTTACCCTGTGGGGTCTGGCGGTAAGCAAGGAGAATGAAAGGGAAAGGAACAAGTCTAGAAGGAAGACTCGGTGGGGGTACAGCAGAAGGGAGGGGTGCTGGGGCTGAGGGAAAGACCAGCTGGGCCCTGCAGGCTCTGGTTGTCACCTTGGTACCTCGGGTCTGGTCTCTCCTAAGTTACCCACCCATCTGCTACATTCAATCAGTTTCTGTGCTAAGGACAACTGTCCATGACCTTGAACTTTGCCTGTACCTGCATGTGACAGATGTGAGAATCTGAAAACCTGTGAGAGCTTCTTACCACAGGAACCATTATGGGGCACTATGGGCTACTGTTGCTCAATGGAGTGTGGATTCTTTCGAAAAAAACCTCTTCCATCCTTGGTTCCTTCCAAGACTTTTAGAGCAGTACAGATGGGACAACCCTGTCCCTGCTCTTCTTCACTTGCTGTCTCTAATGGTTGCTTCTTTTCCTTTTCAGAGTAATACCATAACAATGATGACGTGCATAAATCTATTCTAACCATGAGAGAATGCATATTGCAATAGTTCATATAACATGTAGTTCTTTTTAATCGTTTTAAAGAACATTTTTAGTTAGGAAACCTGGTGCTATATATCACTGCAGCTATACAAAACATGTGATTAGATACCACAAAGGAATAGAAGGTAGTCAGAAATAAAATGTTTTGAGGATTTTAGGTGATGGATTTGTGACCATTGGAAAATTGTCTTTATTTATGTTGTCAAGGTCCCTTTTAGAAGTAAACAGAATATGAATAATTGAGTATATCCATGCATTGCTGTGCTGATTTAAAAATAATCACGTGAAGTAACTACATGACCGAACATTTGGGTGTCGTACTTATTTTAGAGAGAGACAAACCACATTTCCTGAAAACTCTTTCCCTTTCTTCTTTCTACTATATTCATGCAATGCCTCCTGTGTACTTGACACCTGGCCGGTGGTCAGTAGATATTTGTTGAATGAGGGAAGGTAAATAAAGCAAAGTGTAAATATTTTTTTTTAGGGTATCTTCCAGTGACCCTTTTTCACTCTGTAGGCAGGTGTTCAGATCACTGACAGTGATAAATTCCACACTGACAGTGGAGGCGTGCTGACCATTTATGTGTCAGGGCAGCTGATGAAGGCAGATACAAAGGCTTGGTTCAGAATTCATTTGGCTTTGTTGTGGTCAATATGCTTCTTACAGTCACCGGTAGGTATTTATAACTTCTTTTACAATATCCGAGTAAATGTCTCTGAATGGCTTTTTCTGATCCTGATTCATCTTATTACATATGATCCCTTATACATTTTTGTAGTCATATTTTGCTAATAGTAAATCTATGCTATCATATTATGTTTAGAAATAAACTGTGTTAATGAGTATGAAACAAAAGTAACAATGCCAAAAGGGAACATTCATGGTGAGAATTTGCACATGTATGTCCCATTTTCTCAGAAATTGAAAATTATAGGGTACAGGATGTATTCATTGCCAAACTGTGGAGCCAGACTGAAGGTTAATATTGGAATTCGACACACTAGTTACTGGGGCCTAGTATATCCTAGATTAAAATAAAAATTAATCAAACCATGAAGTAAGCTTTGCCATCATGAGAACAAATACCTCAAATATTCAGAAGCATTTTAATTGGTCAAAACATTTGACCCTGCTTTTTATATTTGATCACGAATCTGGTTGAATAGTTACAACCGTTTGCTAGCTACTCTATCCTGTTAAAAATTGCTTGCCATTGTCTTTATAAAAATGATTGTTTTTCCTTGAATAAGTCAGTTCATGTTGGCAGTGAAAGAGTCCATTTGTGGGCTGACTTGAGTAGACTCCAGATCAGCAGTGGAGCAGTGGTTATAGATGGAGACAAACTGTGATGATGACCACCTAACACACGGGGAAGAGGAGAGGAGAGGAGAAAACCACAGCATGAGTGTCTGCCGGAGATGACATCACAGTTGCTCTTTTACTTTTTTTTTTTTTTTTTTTTTGCAGAGTTTAGGAGTTTTGCTGTATTGACAACTAGTAGTTAAAATAAACGAGCTCAGCTGTAAGCATCTGCAATGCTATTCTGGCTTTGCCCAGCTTTTAGTTTTCTTAGATATGGTAGATTTTATAAATATGGTTTTTCAGATTCATTCTTAGATATGGTAGATTTTATAAATACGGTTTTTCAGATTCATTCATTGCTTTTTGGTTTTGCTAACTCACATGGGTTTATAAGAGAGATGAGGTGGCTATTGTAAATTTAGGCCTGATTTTAGATTATTTATAACATCACATCCTTAAAGGCATCTCTGTTTGTCTGTCCTATCAGTTGTTCTCTATTCTACCGCTTACCAGTTTTTCTGAGATGTGAAGCTTCTGAGCTGCCCATTTGTCAGAATATTTTAAATAAAATGTACATTTCCATTACTGGCATAGCAACCTTCCTGTATTTATTATACTATATGGCAAAACGTATTCTCTATAAAGTATTATCCTTAAAATTGCACTACTTTGGTAGCCAGAAAATATTTATTGTGATAAGAGTCAGAAACCCTCCGTCATAAAGGACTTTTGAATGTGTCAGACTCTTAGTCTTGCTCTGTTATTCCCTGTGAGTTCTTGTTTTTCCTAATTTAAAATCTTTGGTAGTGTGCTTTTTATAAATTTATGGAGCTCTCTTTCTGCTCTTCAACTATTTATGAGACCTGTAGAAAAATACCCTTGAGGTACTTTGGAAAAAAAGTTACAGAATTTAAAGGAATAGCACTGTGTTTAGACATACTAGAAATATTTGCTATTAAATGAACAAATGAGCATTCTGTCTTTCTGTATCTGCCTCTTCCTTGCTTTGCAACAAACATTGTCATTAAGGAGAAAAACTATTTCAGAATCTCTAACACGGGACAGCACCACTAGCAAGAAGAAAAAGGAGGAGGAGAAGGAAAAGGGAAGGAAAAAACATATTAGTCATTTTATTTATCAAACCTATCAGCTTTTTAAAGCAATGATATTTAATACTCATCAATATTCTGCATAGAAAACATACAATAAGCCTGTAGGGATATGGTAACAGTGGACAGAAGTTGTTCAGCCAAGAGCTTTTTCTTTTTTCTTTATCTTTTACTTCTGAAGACATGATATATCAATGTAAGAGAAAACCAATTTGTACCTTCATCTACCAAGTAAGTTTCATGATATTAGAAGCATTTTTATCAAGGGAAGATGTAAGGACATAAATTTAACCTTAAATAAAATTAAGATATAAGACAAGTATGTGTTTGTTTGAACAACCCAAATCAATAGACGAGGACAATATAAAATAACAGAAAACATTTTATGATTCAGATCTTTTCATTCATCAGGCTGTGGTAAGTGAAAGGGAAAGTCCGTGTATTTCAGAGAATTTTCCAATCTTGCTGCCCCACACTTAGGAGCTGTGAAGTGCTGAAATTATGTTTGCATAATAAGTGATGTGCAGAGGATCATGTGCTTTGAGTATTTTTGCATATTAGAAAATATAACCATAACAATTATCCAAAATAATAAAAACCACATGATAATGATCTAGACAAAATCTAGGCATTATCTATAAAAAAGACATTGTATTGTTAACAGTTATAGGAGGGATTTTAAAGCAAAAGTAAGAGTTTCCAAGGCTCAGGAAGCTTATTTTTCTCTTAGATTTAATACATATTTAAAAGTAGTTTTAATGCATTTAGAGAATCTGTAAAGCTGATGTGATGTTTACAGAGGGTGTTTTTGCTTAGGATTCCCTCAGTGCATTTTGTGTCAGCAGTTCTTATCTGAGGCAGCACACTGGTTTGTCTTTTGCTTGATAACGTTTGGAACCTGAATGCATTTTACTTTCTACAGAAAAAGATGTTGGAGAACAATTTAATTTGTCACCTCCATTCTAAACTGATGTGCTGCTGTGAAATATAGACCCATTTCTTGCTATGAAAATAGTTCGGTCTGGGAACATACAACATTTTTGTTGAACGTTTAAAGTGTGGGACAGCAGGATCAAGTCATCAGACCTTACTGATTTTAGATACTTTGGATAACTAACTTCCTTGCCTATAACTAGACCTACTTTGCTCATATTTTAAAAAGATAGAACTAACAGTTCTCAAGAGCCCTTGTTGACATAGAATTTCTGCTTCTAATAGAATTTTGATGTGCAATAGATGAGGAAGCAATTTGGGGACCATCTGTGTGGAAGAATTCTTACAGTAAGGTAAGGTAAGAATATGTGGGCTAGGTGGAAAATGCACAGATGAAACATATTTATTAAATGAATAACTTAGAGCACAAATAATATCCAAACTGATCTCAATTTCATAAATCTAAATCTAAATCTAAATCTAAACAACGTTGTTTTTTTCTGAAATTCCGAGTTCCTATCTGACCGTCTGTTGGACGTTTCCTAACATTTGACCTGGAGTTCTTCACTCCTCTCTTCCTGAAAGCCCTCGCACCCTTTAAATAGCATCACAATCCGGGTCAGCAGGCAGACCGAGGGGCCCCTGCCTGTTGGTTTTCTCCTCTCTCTCCTTTACCCCAACTACTTGGTCTCCTGAGTTGTTTCCCCAAAGACTGTATCTTTTTTCCTCCATGTTTTTCTTTACCTCCCCCGCCATTGGAGGCTGAATCCAGGGTCTCAGCACTGAGCTACATTTCCTTCCCTTTTTAATTTTTGGTTTTGAGAGGGGGGCCTCACTAAGTCGCTGTGCTGGCACTTGTGATGATACTGACTCAGCCTCCTAGAGCAGTGGGAGTACACTGCGCATCACAGTGCTTGGCTCAAAAGCAGCAGCTTTTCCACTTCCCTACTTTCCCAAGACATTCTTCTCCGCAGTTTGTCTTCTTTTAATTTCTAATTTAGGCTTTGGCTAAAGTTGGCTAAGTCAGTCTTCTCACCTGTAATATTTTCTACTTCGGTTATATCCCTAGCTCAATGATTTTTGTTGAACTAAATTGAAAGAGGTTTCAAAGTTATGTTAGTTGATTTTAATGGGGATATTTCTATAAATTTAACTTAATAACTATTAAATTCAGTAATATTACTAAAAATAGTTAACGTTTATTGGGCGTCTACCTTGAGCTCTAGGTGCCATGATCAATTAACTTACTTTAATTTTTGTGGATTCTGGTTACTTTTTAAAATTATGAATGAAGGAATTACTCACCATTTGACATTTTAATCCTAGTGTTTGTCATTGTATAGAGAAACTGTCTGTTTCTAAGCCACTGAAATTTCCATACAGTAAAGAGTAGACTTTAAGTTATCAAAAATTATATTTAGTCAAAGGTATTCATGAAGTGAAATTGATAACAGTTATTTTAAATTACCCTTTTGCTCTATTTTTAAAATTACTCTCAATATGGCATAAATTAGTTTGAATATATATATATATATATATTTAATTTAAAAAAGAGAAAGTTCAGAAAAGAAGAACAAAAAAGCAAAAGGCATAAACAACAATGGCAAACTCAAAACAATAACAATATAAGTTTTCAAAACAGAATGAAAGAAATTTAACAATGGTTGTTATATTGCATATTGTTCTATTTTTTCAAAGAAAGAAGAGAAAATTAAAGAAAATAGAAAAACAGAAAAGAAGGGTAGAACAATGTGAAATTAAAAAAAAATTATCATCATAGAATTGCTAGTTGTTACATTACTCATTGTTGTCCTAAAAAATAGTTGCCAAAGTCACAAAATCAGAGCATAAATAGTGGCTGACACTCAAACACTGACAGTGCAAATCCTTCTGTTCAATGTTCCAACAGAAGTTCAGTAATATGGTCATCTATCTTACATGCTATAAATACCGTTATACTTTTTAGAGCACTTTCATTCCCTTTTGCTTTCACAATATGTATTATAATTTTTGGATCCCATTATTCTGTCAGTTTTTATTATTTTTTACACTAGAGAGACAATGTGATATTTAATAATGTGAGTCTTGTTTATTTCACTAATGAGAATATTTTCAAGTTGCCTCCATTTGCCTATAAAGGCCTCAAGATCATCCTTTTTATAGCTGAGTAGTATTCCATTGTATAAAAATACCACATCTTTTTCATCCACTCTGCAGTTTATGAACATTTTGGTTGCTTCCAAGATTTAGCTATCACAAATTGTGCTGCTATGAACCCTAATCTTAACCCTACCCTTAACCCTAACCCTAACCTTAAGCCTAACCACCAACAAAGTGAAAAGAAAACCCACAGAATGGGAAAGAATCTTAGTCAACAATCCCTCAGATAAAGGACTTATATACAGAACATATAAAGAACTGAAAAGCATCAAGCCCCCCAAATTCAAAGACCCTCTCCAAAAATGGGCATCTGAGATGAACACACATTTCTCAGATGAAGATATACAGATGGCAAATAAATACATGAAGAAGTTTTCACCATCACTGGTCATTCAAGAAATGCAAATTAAAACAACATCAAGATTTCATCTCACTCTGGAAAGAATGGCTGCCATCAAGAAATCAACTGATAAGTGTTGGTGAGTGTGTGGGGGAAAAGGAACACTGCTCCATTGGTGAGAGTGCAGACTGGTGCAACCACTGTGGAAATCGGTATGGAGATTCCTCAGAAAACTAGGATTGGAAGTTCCATTCAATCTAGCTATTTCCCTCCTGGGTATTTTGAAAACATCATGTCACAGAATTAGTTTATATATTAAGAGATATGTGGCAGTCTTGTTTATCTCATCAAACTCTGATAATATACTAAATGAGGAGATAAGTCCATGAACACCATCATCTAACTAGTATACACACATGTCTTTTGTAATACTTTTAATTATATTAGATAGATTTCCTACCCATTTTATACATGAACTCTATAGAGAACATATCTATCCTGTGATATTAAAATTGTAGTACTATATTTTAATTTCAGTATGTAGCATTTCTAGATTTTTTGCTATTGCAGTTCTAGGATAGTTCGTGAATTATACAAAAAATTGAATAAAGGTCATAACCTAAACACCAAAACCTTAAAAATGTAGATGGTGCCTTTCCTTTTCCATTCTGAAAGTGCAGTGGGAGCATCCAAGGCAGTGAACTCTTTTGCATGTTTAATGACACAAGTGATATTGCTGTCGAAATATAATGGCTTCATGAAGGCAGCCGTTGACTCCAGTTTATGCCCTGTGCCGTGCTTCTGCTTTCCCAGCATCCTTCACAGTCTCAGGGTCAAGGTCATTCCTTTAAGAGGGAGATTGAGTGTGATAAGGTCCATTTAGCTTTGACTGTTACATTATCTTGTTAGTTTTCTTGTCTCCAGAAAATGATAAAAAAATTTTCTCAAAATCTTTGCTGATAATTGAGAAGAAAATCAGCTTTTTTGGAGATCTGGCACTTTGTAGTGGGACTCACAGCAGGGACATGGTTGTTTTATTTTGGCATCACTCCTGTGGGATGTCCCAAGTCATCCATGGACAAGCTTTTGATATGTGGATAGAGAGTGATTTGCAGCAGAAGGGGAAAAAGGGAGAGAGAAAAAGACACACACACACACAGAGAGAGAGAGAGAGAGAGAGAGAGAGAGAGAGAGAGAGAGAGAGAGAGAGAGAGCTCTTTCTGTTATATTGCATGTAGTCTACTGAGATCAGGGCAGTACCAGTCCAGTCAGTGGACTGATCCAGCGGTCACCCACCCTTAATCTCAGCACCCTTAATCCCAGCATTGTACTATGAACCAATTACACACTGTAGGTTCATCCACCTCCAAAAACCCCCTGTGATCACATGAAGCTTTGAGAACATCTAGACACAAGCTGTAACTGTAGATGTTCATCAGACAACTTGAAACAAGTATTTATTTCATATATCTCTAAGGGCCTTTTTGTTGTATACATTAAAAACATGAAACTTAAAAAGGAAAAATGATCTAATGCTTCCTCTATCCCTGCAAAATTTTGCATAAAGAGACAGAATATGCTTGGAATTTTCTGATCATTCCATTTTTTTGTGTCATTAATTGAGGAAGTTTTGGAACCAAATGGAATCAATACTAATTAATTCTAATGTGTTCTCAACACACTGAATCTGCTTTGCATAACCCAAAACTCTTCTGAAGAAATTTATGGCAGTACATTTATAGTTTGTACTAAGCCAGATAAAAACAACACTGAAATCAAATGAATAATAACAATCACATGATTTTACTGTAAAACTGTATGAGCTTTCCAAAATCATAATTAAAATGGTAAAAAATGTGAAAGTGTTGTTACAAAGAATGTTTTTATGTGACTCTATTGCATATTTAATGTCATTTTAAGAATCTGTGAATGAATAATTGTTCCATGCTTTTATTTTTGCACTTTAGAATTTAATTTTTTTGAATAATATTTGCATATTATGCCATCTTTTTCTTCTCATTTTCACTTTTATATACTAATATGTTTTTCATTAATACCAAGAAATAATAAATTAGGTTGATTAAAATGAAACGACAGGATTAACACAATATCAGTCGATGACGAAGTGCAGGTGTGGGTTACCTGTTTAGTATCACAGTGATCATAGAAATCACCTCATATTTATACTGTGCCATATACTCTTGGAATGACTTTCCATTCCTTGTTTTTTTTTTTTTTTTTTTTTTTTGTATTGGGAATCAAACTCAGGACCATGTGCTTGCCAGGCAGGCACTTGCGCTGCTGAGCTGTGTCCCCAACCCTTTTTATCTTATATTCACATTTAATAGCCACATGGGTCCTGTGGTCTTTGCTGAACTCATTATTTCCATTTTATGGCTAAGTTAAAGCGTGAGTGGGAATGTTGCAAAATTCCTTATGCTTACAGCTTTTATACAACTTTAACAGTAAGAATATTTTATAAATAGGATAAAAGCAAATCTAACAATCAAAAAAATTCAGGTTTACAAGTTAAATGACACTGACCTGAAATTTATTCCTTGCTCTCCAAGTTCTGTCTACCATAATGAATAAATTTCTGAGTTTTGGTGTGTTATATCCTATGTGATAGTTCAGGCTTAGCATCCGGCTTTCCTTACTTCTAAATCCATGCAGATCTGTGAGAATGCTTTTTGGTTCAGGCACAGGGCACCGATGACAATATTTGCTATGACTGGAAACACATGATTAATGCTGATTTCTACACATGAGGTCCTAAAGTGAAGGAAGGAGAGGAAATGACCAAGAAAAAATAAATATTTTTATTAAATAATCAAATCAGCCTATATGCCAGAAAACATTTATTTCATTGACCTTGGCTAAATTATTTTCAAGTAATAGTAACATGTAGGCTTATTTTTTTTCCAAAAAAATTCATTAGTTAAGTTTTATTAACATGTATTAATTGTATACATAGATGGAGTTCAGTGTAATATTTTCATAAATTCTAATAGCAGACATTGATCAAATCTGCCACTCTTCCTGATCCCTAGTGATCACTATTCTATTTGAAGTTTGACCTTTTTTTTTTTTTTTTTTTTTTAGCTTCTACAGGTGAGAGAAAATGTGTCAGTGCTTGTTTTTCTGTGCTTGGTCTATTTCACATAAAGAAATCTCAGTCTATTTTCTTGCAAATGACAAGGTTTTATTGTTTATAGCTGAATACTACTACATTGTGTTTATATACCACAGTTTCTTTATCCACTCATCTGATTCTGTATCTTAGCCATTATGAATTGGGTGGGAGTAAATAGGGGTGGCCAGCATCTCTTAGGTAAGCTGATTTCATTTCCTTTGAATATATACCCAGAAATTGGATTGTTTGATGAAGTGGTAACAGTGTATTTAAATTTTGAGGATGAAAAACTTCCATACCCTTCTCCATGATGGCTGTAGTAATTTACATTCTCACCAATGGTTTATAAGCATTCCTTTTTTTCCACATCCTCCCCAGCATTTGTTACATTTTTATTAAAGAGTAGGCTTATTTTTACTTTTTATTGAACACATTACAATGAGATTCAAATAACTATATTAAAAATATTGCTTGATCGTAATCAATCTGATTGCATCAGTTACTTAATTCACTCATTGACTTTTCTGTTTGTACCCTATTTTTACTGCCTATTTGAATAGCAAAATAATGAAAGTATTATGTATTTTGATTCCAATAACTAGAATGATCCACCATTTTTGATTTCTATTTTTGCATTTCGTATTCTTCTTGCAAGTCATCCATCCATGTGGCCCTCCACTAGCTGGCAGGTGATGGGCCACCTTGTACACCTACAGCTTTCTGTTTGGCCACATCTTCATAGCTGTGCAACCGATTTTCTCCAATTCCTTTTCCACAAAGTTAAAGTGAACATTCTCATACAAATCGTTACGAATTTGGACTACAGTTTCCTGATAAATGTGTAGGAGTGGAATTACTATTTCAGAGGGTGTGCATAGCTCTAATTATTAAGTGAAAAGAAGTGAAAAGTCTTTAATAAAATCTCAAAAATAGAGCTATCTATTCTGCAGCCTCAGCAACTTGCCCCAGGGTTTTCTTGTGTACGTCCCTATTAAAATGCAGGTTTAAGTTTTGCTAGAATAAGCACAAATAGCAGTTCGTTGACATTTTAAATTTTTGTTTTTTGAGGTTACAAGTAATTTTGAGTATATCATGTATCCTTGATTAATGGACAGTGTTCTTCTTTCATAACTATCCTGTATATACTTTTCTCCTAGTATATCTTGAAATTGCCTTGTATTAAATAGAACATTAATTCTGTGTTAGATTTAAAATTTGCAAACATTGTTACACAGTGTGTCATTGTCTATTTGCTTTTTGTTGTTGTTCTGATAGAAGTTTCTTAACAAGAACTGAACACGGAGGAAGATTTCAGTGAAAAATAATCCATGCTGTGGCTGTAACTCCAACATGTGGGGAATTCTGCAAAGCTGAATATCATAGAGGAAGCCATGCTGAGAAAATTGTTATGCTATGCTTAGAAAATTTCCTATAGCAGCTGAATTAATCGATTTTGCCTTATTTTAAAAATAATCTTTAGTTAATGTGTGTTCAATTCAATGTGTATTTTGGACTCAGGAAGGCTGATGCTAACCTTCTGGAGTGGCAATATTGTGGTTATCATAAAGCTAGAATTGAATTGACAATGTACCTCTCTACTCATAAGTACTGCATGTAATCTACGCAAAAAGGAGCTTTCTTCAGAATCCTGGATTTTATTGTCTCTCCATAAGATATTTCTGGAACATCAGTATTTTTTCTTGAAATTATTTTGTGTTATCAGTCTTTTAAAACAATGCATCTAGTTTTTATATAGCAAAATGTAGAGAAATTTTTTATATGACTATGTAGAATACCACACAGAGCCATCAATGTCACAGTACATAAGCATAAATATGTATAATATAGATAGACATATTATGATTAGTTGCATTCTGTATTGTGGTACAAACTTGGCTTAGGCTTGAGTAGTTTTCTTACTGCTAGTTGCTTTTTGTTATTTGTTCTTTTGGGTAATACGTAGAGCACATATCTTCCTAGTACTATTTAAATTTTTCAACTTTTTTATTTTCCCTTAACAGTATCATTTTCAACCTCAATTTCTAAACTTTTACTTACTCTTGCTCTCAATATTCAACAGAGTCAAAAGCTGTTGCTTCTTGTCTGAATCATGTATTTGCTGGATTATTTCTCTTATGTGAACATTATACAGTCATTTATAATTATTTTTCATTTAGTATTCCTTGAAATTAATGTTCTTATGTCATCACCTAGAGAAGATTCAACATGCTGAAGATAATCAGCTGTACGTGCATAGCTTCCTCTATGATATTCATCTTTGGAGAATTCCCCACATGTTGGAGTTACAGCCACAGCATGGATTATTTTTCACTGAAATCATCCTGAGTGTTCAGTTGTTGTTTTAAGAAACCTCTATCTGGATATAATAGTAATTTTGTTTTAATGTTTAACATTAAAGCTAGGTGTCTAAAAAGATAGGCATTGAATATCTTCTCCTAAATGGCAAATTGCCAGGAAGTATGGATCCCATCTGATTCAATATAGTGACAAAAAAAATTCATATAGCTTTACTGGATTTCAGAATGTTTTAATTCTTTAACATATTTATTGTTAGTGGAAATTTTTTGTCAGGATAGACAACTACTTCTCTGCAGTGGTCATCACCATGAGAATATTATCTAATATTTTTTATTGGTTTAAAAGCTTTCAGTTTAAAAATATAATGGTATCTATACATATCATTCTTAGTTTTGAGGCCTGTTTGATTTTTTAAATCATGAAATTGATTTTTAAAGTATTGCAGGATAGACAAGCTGGTGATGGCTTTGTTGAATCATCTATTCTTGGAAAAAAAGACATTAATTACCAGGATCCAAGCCTGAGAGTGCTGAGCATTATTTTGAATGGTTTCCTAGGACCCTTAGGACTCACACATGGACTCCATGAGTTTATCCCTCCACTATAGATTTCAGTTTTTGTCCAGAACCATTGTTTAAATCATTAGATCATGAAAGAAGCAGTATTTGAGATTAGCACTATGACCAACACTTAGTTGTTCAGTTTATGAAAAGTCAAAAGGTCAAAAGGATGCAAAGTTCCCTTGTTCTAGTGGTGCATCTTTTCTTCTTTAATTTTTAGAAAATGTCTTTATAACTGCACAACATATGCAAGCCCTATGAGTTCTGTAGTTTTGCTCGCAAATACTCTTGTTTCTTCTCATTTGCAGAAAACCTCACACTCCCAGTGATCTGCTGGCTGAGTTTCATTACCCAGTTGCCCCATTTACCATGGAGACAGCAAGAGCACGAGAGATCTTTGAGCACATGCTGAAGCTGATACAGGAACATGTGACACAAGGGCTCACTGTTGACCCAGAGGCAGAGGTCAGCTCAGACCTCCTCTGTCCTAAGGCTATTATCAGTGACACATCTGTCCCTTGCCTCACCAAGGAGCACTGAACCTTCCAACTGTGGAACGTCATGTGATTTTGAAATAAAATTGCTTACCAATTTTACTAAACACATGCAGATACTTCTATGAGAACTGTAATTCAAAAGTAAGGATGATAAATACATATTCAAATTTGCCTTAGCTTTTGCCAGTCGGATATACATCGAGCAAATTTGGGAGTGCAATTTATATGAACTTTTCAAATGCAAAAGCTTTTACTGCATCCTATAAAGAAATACTTTTGTTCCAGGCAAATGTTCTTCTACTTATTATAATCACCCAGGTCACTCAGTGAATTTACTTGAAATTCTTTCCATCATCTATAACTTCTTTCCCCATTCTTCTTTTTTCTTTTGCTATGTTCAAGTTCTAATGTATTTCTCTCCTAAACTAGGCATCTACTTACTAGATGTCAAATGAGATGGCATAAAAAGCTTTCAGATATTCTAAGAATTTCTCTGTAAAATGAAATTCATGAATATGATACTTTGCTGCACCCTATTTGTGCTGAGTGAAGTATCTTTTATAGGCTAACCCTTCTTTTCCTTTTCCCTCCAGAAAATGAATGCAGGCAAGGGAGGTTGCTTGTGCGCTTGACTCAACTTTAGGTCCTCTGAAGCATCACTCCTAAGTACATTTGACTGTGTCTCTTCTATCATTGTGTTTTGGGCTTCATAGCTCTCCTAACTGACAAACCCAGTAAAATTTTCATACTACCCACATTAGCATGTTATTACATTTATGGCTACTGCGCGAATCACACACCAGGTGTGAGTTAACTACGATTGTTTATTTCTTCAAAAACTCAATTTTATTCCTATCTTGACTGAAGAGAAGGATCTGATCCACAGGAGTTTTGGCCTCGTTAGAGTTTTAAACTCACATATTTCCACTGGAAGAAGACATAATTTTTTGGAATAACTTAGTCTAACTTCATAGCTAGAAAATGAGATATAATGAATATATATATATATATATATATATATATATATATATATATATGTAGCTTTGCTGGAAACTACACCTTATGTTCATTGTCAAACTGACTCTATCTTCTCAGCTTAAGTATTTAAGAGCTTTTAAAACTTTTTACAAGGGAGAAAACACTATTCTATTCTATCTCTCCTTTTTGATTTGTAAAATTAGAGACCTGCGTTTCTCAGAAGCTCAGGAGCACCTCTCACTAGAAGTGAACTCAGAATCTCTATGTCCTGTTCAGAAGGATTCTTATTTCTACCTAAGAACGAGGTAACTAAGGGCCTTACTGGGGACTGGACCACAAATAAAGTACAAATGGTCCTGGTACCCTTGGCCAATGTCTGAGACCGACTGGGGATAAAAACACTTTGTAAGCATGACTCAGTTAATAGTCTCTTTAGACTTGGAATAAACCGGCATTTTAAGATTTTAAGAGTTACGGTCCCAAGCTGCAGCCTTCTGTTGCCTTATGCCCCATGCATGGGGACACAGGGTAGTTTCACAGTTTGTAGTCGTTTAGGAAGTTACTGCTTAATTCTTCTTTATCAAATATCATGTGAGTTAACAGTTTCACCACCTATATTGATATGCCATTCCCTTTGTCCTCTAAAAGCACAAAAGCTCGAAGGAAGAATGCTAGCCTAGAAATCAATGTGCTGTTACTAACCAGCACTGCGGTGAGCACTAGCAGGTCCTGACCAGCGTTAGAGTCACATTACGTACGTACAGAGTCACATTATTGGACAAGAGCTGGTGCTTGTTTTAATTTGCGTTTTGTTGAATTTCTCAGACAGACATTGTTCGAAGAACAGGCACTGCTGGCTTGATTTCTCTAACTTTTGCACTTACCTGTTACTACTGTTAGGCTGCGTGTTTATAAACTATCTCTTCTTCCTTTGTATTAGAACATTTCCTTGTAAGTGGGAAGGCAGTGGAGCACAGGGCGAGGGTTCCCAGAGCGCCAAGCAGCAGTTCTCCGCCCCCCAGCCGCACCCCACTTTCCCAGGCATCTTTCCTCCTTGGTGATAATGCTTCGGGTTTCAGGATTTCACTGCAGTGACCTGGCATCATCGCCAATCTATCCGGGTGCACAGCACCCGGGCACCGGCCCTACTGCTCAGACGTGTGCTTCCACCAGAGGTACCGAACCCACGACGCAACCTGCAACAACCTGCAGCAGCCGACCTGGGGCGCGACCCTGAGAGCTGCCCCCGGCCTGTGATGCCACCCCGGGGCCCGGGGCTGGTGTCCACCGAGCTGGTGGGTGCGGCTGCCGTCACTCCTGACCCAGGTACACGCACAGGTTAGTGCCGTGGGGCCACTTTTTAGACCACGACCTGCACCGCAAGCTGCGGGCGCCTTCAGCTTTTCAGAGGGGCACCGCGCAGCTCGCACTGCAGGAGGGACCCTCCTGGCGTCCCCACTGCCACCGCCGGCGACCCCCGGGCCCAGGCGCGCTGCATCTTCTTTGCGCGCTCAGCGCCGTGGGCGGCAGCCTGCACTGACGTCCTTGATGGTGAATGCGACCTGTGCCGAGGGCGATGGAGCAGCTCACAGCTCAGAGCCCGGATCCCGGGTGGCCGCTCAGAGAAGGCGGCAATGCTTTGCTCCTCTTCCGCAAAGCACCTGTTACCCCTCCCTGCAGGCCCAGCCACCCTGTGCTCGGGGACGGGGCCAAGACAGCCGTAGCCCCTGTTTCCTGGCTGGGGACCCCGAGCCAACCAGCAGCTGGCTCTGAGCGCTGTGCACACCCTGTTCGTCCTGAACCCCCACTGGGACGGAGGTGCGCTTTACCAGGAAGCCAGGAAGGTCGTGGGCGCCCAGCTGCAGCACATCACCTACAGCCAAGGTTCTGGGGTACCCCTGCATGAAGATGCTAGGACCCCAACAGGAACTCAGGCATCCTCAGCTCCTTTGCCACGGCGGCTTTCCGGTTTGGCCACACGTTAATCCAGCCTGTTTGCTGTGGATTGAGTGACAGCTTTGGTGAAATTCCCAAAGGCCACCTCCCACTTCACAAAGCTTTCTTGTCACCTTCCAGAATAATCAAGGAGGGTGGGATGGATCCCCTGCTGCGAGGTCTCCTGGGCTCTGCTGTTAAGCCACGGCTGCCCTCACAGCTGGGGAGCCTGGAGCTGACAGGGAAGCTGCCCACTGCCCAGGCGGTGGCCACGGATTTAGCCACCACCAAGGGGTTGAGACCATGGGATCCCGCCATATGTTGACTTCAGAGTTTTCTGTGACCTAACTTCGGTTGAGAGCTTTGAGGGGCTTCAAAATAAAATTAAAGATTTAGGGATTAGACAAACTCTGAAAAAGTAAGTATGGAAATGTTACCCCTGATCTAACGCATCTGGATAAAGACAGAGCTGAAAGGGGTTTTGTGTGAGTGGAATGTTGTCCCCGGGAGAAGTCACCGCAGAGCCCGTAGTAGTTGTCATTTGTGGGAGAAGCTTAACATGATAGGAAGAATTCTCCAAGAACTGAAATCCTCCTTTAAACTCTGTTGTGTATCCACTGCCCTTATAAATGCAAATATTTCTGCCTTCTATTAATAAGTAGTATATTACAAATAGAGGAGAAAACCTAGGTGTAGCTAGTTCACTTTTGTTCTGTAGAACTCCAAGAAAGGCTATAAAATCTCATGTAAAGTGAGAAAATAAACTGCCACCACACAGTCCTTTTAGGCAGAGAGCCAAGTAGCAAAAGTGAAAATAATTTCTCTCTCTCTCTTTTTTGTTCATTCTTTCTTTTCTTTTTTCTTGGTTAAAAAAACAAACAGTACTAAATGTATCAACAGATACAAGTTGAGACTTTTCACTACAACCTCAATGCCTCTTGGTGGAGTATCAGCATTATATTTTTCTAAAAGTGAAATTCAAGTCGACCCCCCCCCCCCGCCGTACCTGAAATCAAACTCAGGGCCTTGCATTTGCCAGGCAGGCACTGTGCCACTGAGCTGTATCCCTGATGCTGTGATTCAAATTTTCTTTGAAGCTACAAGCCCAAAACATTTCTAGAAAACAGCTCTAACTGTTCCTCAGTTTACAACACTTTGTCCTAAACATAGGTAAAGAAATGTTTACTTGCATGTCAAGATATATTAATATGAACTCTTTCAGAGATATTTACAATTGTTTGCAAATACTGTAGCCAATTGTTAGCCGTGTCATTTTTTTTTTTTGCAAAATTAAAGATTTAAATACTTTTATGTCACTACAATTTGTCTATATAAATATACGTGGGATATAAAACTGAAAAAATATATATTAAAGAAACTCATAGTATCATGCAGGTTGGATTTATAAGTTGAAAGTCAAAGAGACCTGGTTTAAGTCTGTTCTACCACTTGGTGGTAGCGGGAGTTTATGAGAACCACTTGGATAGTTTTGAATCTCAGAATAAAATGAGAAAGCAGTTCCTCTTTTAAGTATTAGATTACATAAAATGCTTCAAGTTCTTAGCCCAGTTCCTGCTACATCAAAGACAATCAATAAATGTTGGCTGTGGACACTGCATACAAACATTGCGATTGCAGTAGTGAGGATGACTATACTGCTCATCCGCTGAGATCCAGCCCTTGAGAGGTGCTGCACCCCAAGGTGAAGGCTGCAGCGTGCATGTAGAGGAGAGCCTGACGGCGTGCTGGGCGTGCAGTAGGCTGTGAGCACGGGGAACAGTGCTAAATGGTGGAGGTGGGAACTAAATGCTGGCCAGAAGCCTGAAGAAGCTGAGCCAGAAAGATTTCAAGTGCATGGCCAGTCTGGGAAATTTAGCAGGATTATGCCCCCCAAATACAATTTTTAAAAAGTACTGGGAATGTGGCTTAGTGGTGGAATGGTGTGCAAATACACTGTGGCAGTGATGAAAACCCACAAGAATTTTAAATGTGTCATTTGAGCAGATTATCTAAATTAAATAAAACTGGGGCGCAGTTTATGTATGTTATTTAAGTTACACGGGTAGCTAATTTGCAAATTCACTGCAAATTGCACAGCACTAGTAATGTTTCCTCTTGAAAATTCCATGTCCCAACATCCTCCTGAATCCTGTGGTGTGACGTGAAATCGAGCAGCCTCCACCATGGGCTGGACCTGTCCTCTCAGTAGCCCCTGTGAAGAGTGACTGGCCTTTTAGATGAACTTCGGCCTGATGCACTGAGGATTGATGGATGCCCTGCACTTCTGTTATCACAGACTCACTCAACCACGCCTAGGAAGTAAGTACACTGGAATGGGCTTACAGTCTTGATCTGCCAATCGCTAAATGGCAGATTATGCTGACGAAAATGGCATGACTTTCAATATCCTATTTCCATAGTATTTTAAACTCTATTCTGCTACATTTTCCCTTTTGTGCTAACTTAGAAGCACACTTTGAAAGTTTGTTTTTAGCTGACTTCAGTCAATTTTGGAAGCAAGAAGCATGTGTATCAGAGAACCAAATTTCAATGCAAAATGTTCAATGCAGAAAGCATTGAAAACTTTCTATTCTGTATCATCAGTACAGATTGAATAAAAATTGGGTAAGACAGGGAATCATGAAAATAACATCTAGGCACATTTTAGAGTTTAACTGAACACTTTTGAGAGCACATGTGACTTATGATGTACATAAGACAAAAATGTGTTTTCTTCCTTCCTTGGTGATTTGCTGACTTGACTTCTGAGTTACCTGGTGGCATAAACTATGCCCCTCTTCACTATTTATGATTACAAGGTTATTCTGATAGAGGAATAAGAGTTTTTTGTGTAGGCAATGGTATGAAGATAGATTTTTTCCTATATATTTATACAAATCCCTAATGCATTATAATTCGGCAAGATACTATTAGCTTACTGCAATTTTTGACCTTCCTTATGACCAGCCTTCCCTGATCAGTGAATTTAGACTTTACAGGAGAAATTCTCTTCTCTTTTTCACCAGTGCTTCACTATTTTACATAATATTTAATTAAGTAGCATAATTAAAGTCCTAAGTACAGCTGTGAGAAGCAAGAAATCAGTCCTCACTGATTAGAGTTGTAGGAGAGGAAAATGTCAGCCAATTTGATTTCTATGGAGGAAAATGTTTTCTAAAATAACTGGACAAAGAAGGCACAGTGTTCAAGTTTTGTTAGAATAAAATATATGTAGGATAAACAGAAGGTCTATATGTGATATTCTAAAACTAAGAGAAAACTCATCAGTAATATGTGGTAATAGCAAGACTTGTCCCTGTGTCAGAGACTTGGATTCTTTCTTTCAGGTCAGACAAACTGATTTGCGTGATCACAGCTGATTTAAATGAGTTTTCTTGTCTCCTCTGTAAGGTGAAGATGTTTCATTAAATGATCCTTGTGTTTCTTCTAGTTTTTCCATTTTAGGATTCTTCAGATCATTACTACCAAAGTGATAGACTGAAATAGTACTTTAAAAGACACCCTTTCATTAATAAATTATTTTCCACAGCTCATAATGCCTTCCTATTCCAGGAATCCTTCTGCTGATTTGTGTCATTACATCTACAAAGAAAATGATTTTCCTGCATCAGTTAATGTTGAAGGATTCTGTCAGTTTGCATCTCAGGAGTAAAATCTGATTTTCTTGTCATCTTCTACAAAGAACTTCACAGTAGATTTTTTTAAGGCAGTTTTATAAAAGCCAGAGCAATGACACATGGAAATCGGTACTAAGACATTTATCTCAAATGACAAACTGGGTCTGTCACAGCAGCACTGGTCTGTCACAGGAAAGCCACATGGTATGGCCATGGCATTGTCCTTCAGCTTACTCCACTGAGGCTTGCTACAGCCTGGAGTCCTAGAGATCGTGGCACAGGATTTGGGGCCACCAACTGCAGGCAGCATTTCTCTGAGAAGGTAGTAAGTGTCTTAGTCCGTTAGTGCTCTATTACAAAAATACTCGAGACTGGGTCATTTATAAAGGACTAATGTTTATTTCTCTCGCACCTCTGAAGGCCTAGAAGTGAAGGCCAAAGCCCTGGCACAGGTGGTGTCTAGCAGGAACCGCTGTCTCCTCCAAGATGCACCTTGCACACTGTACCCTCACATAGCAGATGGGACTGAAAGATAAAGGGGGTCCACATCGCATGAAGCTCTTTCACAATGCTCTGATCCCATTAATCAACTCCTAAAGTCCATCATCTTGGGGATTAAGTTTCAACTCAATTTTGGAGGGAAGCATTGGGACCATCGCAGCAATAGAAACTCAATCCTAAAGGGAAGTCGTGATTATTGGTGAAAAAGCATTATCTGTAGGGATGTGGGCAGGGGTGGTTTTAGATTTAAAACTTGCAGGTCACAGCTGGCATCAGGGCTGGTGTGATGAACATGGGAAGGAAGCAAAAACTGCAGGTATTGCTGCACAAAGAATCAAAAGGTAGAATCAGAGGCAGACTCACCCTGCCTCCAAGATGTTAAGACTTGTTGTGAAAACAGACACCTTTTTCTTAATTAAAAATGGAAATAGAACCCTGATTCTTAAAGGATGTGGCAGTGCAGGGGATCTGAAGAGGCAGGTGGGAACAGTGTGAATTCCACTCTCCTCAGTTTGCCTTTCCTAGATCTGAAGACACACAGCACTTGGTGAAATGTATAAACTTCTTACCTCCTTTAGTGCTAACAGCTCAGGGAATATTTTTTTTTTTAATCAAAAGTGTCTTATTTCTTAAGGAGCTTGATGTAGTCAAAGACTATCTGAAAATGAATCATTATCTTTAATGGGATTATTCTTGCTTTCAAGAATCATACTGTTTCTCCTTCTTCTTTCCAAAACATATAATGAGCAGAATGTGAAGATTAATTACCCATTGAGTGGTGAACATACATTCTCAGAAAGCGCCTATTTTTAAAGTTGCTTTCAAATCCTCTTTTGAAGATGGAAAATGGAATTTTTTTGCAGACAAGGTTAGTTTTGATTATAAGCACAAGTTTGGCAGTCACCTGTTATCTCAGGCGTGTGTATGTATCCTCAACTTTAAAAAGCAGTAACCTACAATTCACCAATGAATACCTTTATATTCGATATGTACCATCTTATAACTGCTTCATTTAAAATTAACAATTAAAAATTAACAAGTAGCAAACCCTTAATTTCTTCTCGTATAGGCTTCTAGAAGTTCAGACTTGCTTCTTTTGGTTAGACTTTCTTCTTAACAGTTTATACCATAATCCGTCTACCTGTGCCTTTCCCCTATGGGCATGGCTTTGCTGTCTTCAGAATTGCTAACTCTGCTCCTCCGGAGTTTTTCTCCACTTTCCTGTTAACACCGTCCTTTAGGGACCATTCATCAGCGTTGACCTCGACCTTCATCTCCACTGAATGCTGATTGTATCCGGCTGTAACAGTGCAACTTTGCTAGCTGTCAAACAGTGATTTTTAACAATTCCATTCAAGACTGTCTTACAAATCTCATAACAGTTATGAACTTTCTTTTTAAAAAATACAGCATAAAGCAATAGACACATGCTTCTAGGTGCATTTTCAGAGGACTTGAAGCTTCCTGGAATCCCCTGTGGACAATGATGTGCTATTCATGCCACATCCATCGTGAGTTAGCATCTTCCCTCCCCTTTCAGCCACAGGAAACAGAGGCTTCAGGCACTTCCAAGAGATTTCTCTCTTAGCCAAAAAGTGTACTTCTGTTTGGAGTTTAATGCAATTTTCTTAGTACCACTAAAATCTGAAACTACCATTTGGTCTTAGTCAAGGAAACCTCACCGGCTGTCCCTTTTAGAGGGGATAATTTTTCCCTCTAAGTTACAGAAGGATACTGGATTGGATAAAGGTAGTTGGGCCTCGTGAGAACTGAAGATAGCCCTCTGTTAGCTCCAAATTCACAAATAGTCACTCATGGCTAGCACAAGAATCTGACCATATCATATATATTTTAAAATTAAATGTATCAATGTACCGTATTTTATAATGATACCAAGTTATGTTTTGTGATTCTGAGTGCCACTGCCAGAACCTTCTCATTCCTCCTGGTCATTTTACTTCCGTCATCTTTCTGCCTTCCAGAGAACACGCTAAGTGAATGACAAGTTATATCCTTCCTGGTGGCGGATACCATGTCTAATTTATCTTTGAATCCCCAGAGCGCAGCCCAGGGCCAGCGTGGAGCAAAGGCTCAAGAGATGACAGATACTTCACTAGCGGAAGTGTGACCCGCCTGTGCCAAGCTGCTCTAGTCCCTTAGGACTCCTGATTTGAAAACGGTTCTCCATTTAAAGCCCCCGACCAAGTCAACTTTTCTTAGGTAAAAAACTGAGTTCTTACGTTTATCCATATCAGTTTATTTTTTACCTAATATTTAATGACTTCAATGCACTGTAATGCACCATAAATTTGCATACCAATGAATGAACAGCTACCACAGAGAAAAACACGTATGTATTTGATTCTTGCATTACTTTAATCTTAGTCTCAAAAAAAAAATTAAAATGAATACACACACACACACACACATCAGTCAAACTTAGTCAATTCTGTAGCCCAGCAATATGGAGGTCACTCACATTTGAGCAAATAAAAAGGGACAAGAGACAAATTAAAAATCAGGCTGTCAGTTTTCCCAAAGGTTTACTTCTTAGAAGGCATCTTATTTGATTTAGTAAAAACGAATGCATAACAATTACTGGACCATTTTAAAGGCTGACATTTAACACCAGTTGTGTAGATTTTGTATTGGTGAGTTTTAGTATATTATATATAATATGCATCATATCTTGGTTTTACATATAGTATAGAGGTTTGTGTATATAATTTCTGAAGCTTTCTTTAACATTCATATATCATTTCTTCAGATTCTGCTTCTCCCCACACCTTTACAAATAGTTTGGTGTTGAGCTAGGGGTATAGTTTAGTGGCCTGCCTGGCAAGTACAAGGTCAGGAGTTTGATCCTTGCTACCAAAAGAAAAAAATTTAAAAAAATAGTTTGGTGTTATATTATTTCATGATTGCAGTAATTCAACTGGAGAAATATCTATCAAAATGTTATCCAATGTTAACATTTACAACAAATGAACATACTCTTACTCAATTGTTTATGGTTATAAACAGTACAAAATTACGACAAATGCTTTATAGAAAAGTTTTATACTGACAAAACACATACTTAGTTTCAAACGTAAATTTTGTTTTGCCAAAAAGTATACTTCTGTTTGGAGTTTAATGCAATTTTCTTAGTACCACTAAAATCTGAATGAACTATAATAAAAATTTAAACGGTGTTATCTGGTAAGCATAACACAGCACAATGCTCATAGTGTAAGTGTGCCACGGATGAGGTGGAACAATGTTCGTCTCTCTGTAATCATTACACCCGTGAAGACAAAGAACATTTTTATTGCTCCAGCGTTTTACCTTCTCATCTTCACAAGTGATCTTTCCACCTAGCCCTTTCCTAGCAACCACAGATGAGTTTTATGTTATTATAGATTAATTTTCTTTGTTCCAGAGCTTCATGTGAATTGAACCATGTTGTCTCTGCTCTTAGGCTTGCTTTGTTTTGTTCAGTGTGTTTTAAAAATTAATCCATGTTGTGAAGTATACCAGTGGATCATATAGTCTGTTGTTGACGATAAGCAACATTGTTTGAATATACAAATATTTGTTTACTCATTCACCAGGGAAGACCCTTTGTTTCTAGTTTTTATCTTTGCAAGAACACTCATATGCAATCTGTTATGAGGATCTATGTTTCCATTTCTCTTGAATAAATGCGAAGAGTGTAATTTCTTGGTAACTTGGAAATTCATTGTTTAACTTTGTAAGAAACCGCCAAATTGTTACCAAAAGTGGTTAATATTATTCATTCCTACTGACAATGTAGAAGAATTTATTTCCCCTTCATCTTTCTCTTATCTGTTTTTCCAGTTGGAAACTCTCTATTGATCTTTCTTTCAAATTCGTGGACTCTTTTTGCTGTCAGCTTCCATCTCCTATTACATACATCGAGTGAAGTTTTCATTTCCATTGTTGTCTTACTGATTTACGTTTTGTTTCTGATTCCCAGTTCTCTTTTGAGGTTTTTCTAAATATTAGTTCAGTAAGAGTGTATAGCCTTTACTTTTTGCAGACATTGATAATAACGGTTATAATGTTCTTTTTTGATAAACTAAACTTTACAAACATCATTTCAGGGTTAATTACCACTTGCTACTTGTTTTCTTAAGTGTGGATTCCATTTTTAGTTTCTTTCTCTGTTTTGCAACTTTTTAGTACATACTAAGTGCTCGGATTCCCCCACCCTGCATGGGCATAGGCTTTGCTTTATACTCTGGGGTGGGGTCACCCCAGATTTGTTGATGTTGGGCTTCCGGCCTCCACACTCCGATTCCCACACAGTTCTTGCAGGGCATGGTGGTGTTAAGACCAAAAGAGAGACAAGCAGTGACAGGGTAGGCACCTGCGTAACCTGAAAATGAACCCTGGGAAAATTAGAACACAAAGGGAATGAGCCCTTTGTGCCCCCAGGAAGCTGAAGACCAAGGAAACAGGGGAGCAGGTGTTCTCCTGATGGTGGACTAAAGTGGACAACGCAGTGTTCCAAACGACAAGAGTCCGGGTAACCTGAGATAAGCTGTGGGAAGCTGGGGGACCGGGGCGTCTGCTCCTCCTGGCGTCAGAAGCCTAATGTAAAAGTGACGCTCTCATTGTTTTGTTGTGTCTTTCCACGTGCCCAGCAAAATAGCCCAGCCAACGTGCACGTAAGTCCCGAACCTGGGTGCTCCCTCCCTTGTGGCCCCTCTCTGGTAATGAGCACTTTGCTTTTTTCTTTCTAATAAACTATCCTCTGTTGGTTGTTCCAAACTGCTTTCCTATCAGCTTCAGTTCTTGTTGTCCTAAGGACAAAAGCCCAGAGGGAGAAATTGGTTACATTATTATTTTAGTTTTTATTTTTATTGGCCCATATGGTCACTCAGAGTTAAATACAAGAAAGGGCAGGAAATCTGTCCACCACATTAAAGACCTAGAACATTCAGCCGAGGGCCTGGATCCCACAGTAATGTCCTGTATGAGTCCAGCTGAAGACCTATAACAGTGCCTCCCAGAGTCCAGCTTGAGGTCAAGAGCCCATGACAAGAACTCGTGCAAGTCTGAGTTATGGATCTGCACTGGGAAGGCCCAAAGGTCAGCAGTGGAAGCTAGAAAGTCTATGCCAGTGGGATGAAGGAGCTGTGCTGGTAGGGTGAGGGTTCTACACTGAATCCAAGAAGTGATGCTCAAAATAAGGATCAGGGCTGCCCTGAAAAGTACCACAGCCATCCTCAGTGACCATCAGGTCCCGAGCTCCTTCAATGATGGTAACGGTGGAGTGCATGTCAGGAAGCCAGCGTGACAACTTCTACTGGAGGTTCAATAGCAAATGTCTTCCCCTCTGGAACCAGGAAGCAATACTGAGAGTAAGGACTAGAACTCTTTCAAAGTGAATCACAGCCACTCTCAGTGACAAGGTCCCAAGCTCCGCTGGTGGTAACGGCTGAATCCATACTGGGGCAGCCAGCCATGGTTCTCCAGGAGACCCAAACGACACCACTTAGGAGAACCCACAATGCCTCTCTCTTCCTCTCCATGGCTCCCTTTATGCTGGCAACTTTCCTCAGGTGGGCCATCTACACTCAGCACCGTGCAGAGTTATTTCAGCTGGGGTTAAGTCGACCACCAGTTTTTAATCCATAACAACTACATTCCTCGTGGGGGGTTGGAACATGTGCGTAACACACCTTAATTCTGTTTTCACTGCCTTGTCGTCGCCCTCTGCTCTCCCTGCATTTTTTTTTTGTCCTTTTCCTTTCACGAAAGATCTTAAACTGTTTTGTAACTGATCACAGGGATTTTTCCTCTGATGAGTCCAAAGTTGATAAGCCCAGCCTAGAGAGGAAAGAGTACAGCAGTGTTTACTACTTGCATCCACTGAGGGGCACACTGGGGTCAGATCCTAAGCAGTGTGCAACCTGATCAGACGAAGCAAGAGTTTTTATTGGGGAAACTCATACTTATTTATATGATCTAATGTTCAAAAAATAGAAGGCAAAAACCTCTGAGTGCAGAATTTTAAGATTATGAGCAAAGTTCACCTGTAGGTCACCACACAGGTTGGTGAGGATAGTTTAGGTAGCAGAGTTCACTTCTCCTCATGCTCTGAGTTTCTTGTAAAAGAGAAAGCAACTTTAGTGGTAGCTTACAGATATTTGAAGAGGTCCCAGCTATTATTTTCTTCTTTTTCCTGAAGCATGGGTGATTGTCCCTGAAAATGCCAGCTTATTGTCTCAATTATTTGATTAGGTTTTATAAGAATAGAACTCAGCTAAAAACTTGGCATTTTTCCCCTGGATGTCAGCCTGGGGAATTACTGAGGAACTACAGGGCCTTCTGGGTCTGATTCAATTCTGACAGCCACTATTCTCTGAAGTCTTGAGTTGTGGGCAGTTGTTCCTATTTCAGTGCTGGCCAGGCCATCTCTGAAGGAGCAGATGGCTTTCCTCCTCTACCACAGGTCCTGCCTCTTATGACAATGCCCAGAGTGCAGCAGTCCTTCGCTGTGCTGGGGTCTCAGTGCTTTGCACAATGTTGGGGAGGTCCCTGCAGACAGACAACAGTGCCAGGGTCACTTGCTTTCTTTTGCTAAGGGTCCTCAGTCTTTGATTCCTCTTAATCAGACCTTAAAAACCACAGGCTCTTGTCCTTTTTAATGGTTGTTTATAATGGAAGGTCAAATCCTGTAATTACATCAGAGTCAGGCACAGAATCTAACATTCATTATAAATTAAGAGTTTTTGTTTCCCTTACAATTTCTGCTTCAGTTCAGTTGTTTAAATAAACACTTTTATCTTACTTTAGGCCATATCTTTGGTTTCCGATTGACACCTGAATGTTCACATCAGCTATCTGTGTCCCACTGCAATGCGTTTCTGTCGTACAGCCTTGGATTTACTGCAAAATATGGGCTAGACACATCACTTCTCTCCTTAAAAACATCACAGGACTTTCTAATTAGATGATGAAAAATGTTAAAGTTTAGAATCTCTCCAGACTGTAGTCCTAATCTAAATATTAAGCTGTATTTTTGTCCTTTCCAAACAAATTCAGGCCATTTTTGGTTTAATGATGCTAAGATTCACTTTTCCCCTTTTTCTGAGAATACCACTTTCTTCTTGGGCTGTGTAATTTTGCATGAGCCATTCTCCCAGCTTGGGAAACACTCCTGTTCTGATCTTACTTAAACTTTTCTGTCTTCTAGACTTCAGGCTAATTTTTCCTCAGTAATCTGGCAGCTTTTTCTACATGCTTGTATTAAAATATAGTCATTACAACTATTTATGTGCTTAACTTCCTCAGTAAAGCATGGGCCTTCAACCTTTGAATATCATTAATCTTAAACCCTCTCATGCATGCTACTAACACTGGTTCTTCATAAATACTTGTTAAACATGTAGAAAGATTGACAAATGGATTTTACAAATTTTTAATTTTATTTTTTTTCTGAGGTCTCTTAATTTCTGTGACTTTTGACTAAGGTTTTTGAGCCATGTAAGTAATTGGTATTTTAAAAGTTTCTCAAGGTAGGGAATAAGAAACTCAACAACTACAAAAAATCTTACCAATATAATTTGTGTTCATACATGAATATTAACCAGTACAAACACTGGAATTGATTTGATACCCATTTGTAGTTGAGCAACTAAAAATCAGATTTTTCAGTGGGCAAGGTCATTTTTCTTATTTAGAGAGAATTGATGACAAAGAATAGTCACCAGTAGATAATCACCGTCAAGGACAGCAGTAGCCAAAAGATGTTCTCAACTTTTTATGATCCTAAATTCATTTTTACCATCTTATTTTTTAGCTTTTTATTTACATACAATAAGTGCACATAATTATGGGCCACCGTATGACATTTCAACACATCTATATGCAAGGTCTACCCAACAAAGACAGCTTGCACATTGTAACTTTAGTTTGGGGACTTCAAGCTCCTCCCTTATAATCCCTCACAGGATGTGTAATAGTTTATTGTGAGTTATGACTCCCACATGGTGCTGCAGAGCACTGGAATTTAACTCCTCCTATCTAACTCTGCTTCAATACCCACTGCCCAACCCGCTTCTATCCTGTCTTCTCCTGTCCATCCCAAGCTCTAGTAATCACTAAATGACACAGACTGACTCTTTGCTGCATCCAGATATGACAGAGAACATGAATGTCACACTTAATATGTACGTGTTAATACATGACAGACGTGTAAGGAGCACCTCAGGGTAAAAGTGACAGAAACATCCGTCAAAATACCTTAAAATAAAGGGCAACGTGTAGGTTTACAGACTTCAAGTGAAAAGTGACAGTTTAGAAGCTAAATATATTATCATATTCTTATTTTTCTTTTATGAGTAAAAAAATGAAAAGTTTATTCTAAGCTCTTGTGAGGGAAACAGACAGAGCTAAGTGGAATCAGGAATCTTATTTTAGTCTTGGAATATCTTTTCTAGCGGATAAATGGTTCATTAATAAATTCGTAAATCCAGATCAAGCTTCCCTATAGCCAGAAACTCCAGACAGTCATTTTGGGGGCCAAGCAATAAGTCCCTTTCATCCCTAATCAGGTCGCCTTCTGCACCATTGTCCTGCTCTGTCCTGGGTGACACACAGCACCTCCCATGGTCCAGCCAGTCCAGAGCCTTGTCTTGGAGCCTGGAAAGATTAAAAATCTGTAGCCTTGCCTTCCTGATCATAAAGCATAGCTGAATGAACCTCAGTCACATTCTCCCATAAGTCTCTCCCTTTCTCTCAAAGCTGTGGGTGGTCTGCTGTAACAGATTTCCCTGGCACTAGCCCTGTTTATTGCCAATCTATGCAGCCCATTCATTTCTCAGCCAAGTGGAGCTGAGATCCATTAGTGTCAGTACCTGTAGCAAGAGAGGTGCAGGCAGCCATAAATTAGCTACAATTGTCAGTCATCTTCCCTTAGAAAACCAAGAAAGAAGCAGTGGGTAGCTACAGAATTGTCTTCTGACAATTCCATTACTTGGTGACATTATGCAGTGGATTAAAGGGTGGCAGGTTAAGTGCCGTGAAAGTAAATTGAAACTCTAAGTATGGGTTTCATTAAATAGTGATAGATTTGTTAAAAGTTTTGTGAAGATCTTTTTTCCTCTGCTAAAATGAAGAAAGAAAGACTGAGAGAGGCAGAAGGAAGAGACAGAAACTGACAGAGAAAGAAACAGCATTTGTTGTCTGTTTTCTTAATCTATACCAGTGTTATGCCTCCTACTGTTCATGATTCTTCATTTACCCTTTGGCATTGTCTTCTCCGTTGTGAAAACAATGTATTATTTTCGTCTTTAGTTTCATCTCTTCCATCATCTTCTTTTTTATTTTTGAGTTAACTCTGTGCCTCACTATCTTTAATTGCTTTATTTATCTCATGACTTTCTTAATTCCTGCTTTCTGATTTATTTACTTGAGCACATTGATTTTATTTCCTTATGCAGTGAGTTGGCTTCTCTGCCCTCATCGAAGGCCTTGATATATAAATTTCACATACATTTATAATGTCACCGTTACGAGTCTGTATTTGGAAGGAGAGGACAGTGTTGGTAAATCACCACTTCCTGTACTGGCTAATCTCTAAGGTGTGAGAGGCCAGGCTGAGTATGCAGAATTCGTGCTGCCGCAGGAAGGATGTTTTTCAATGTTGCCTTTCTTAGCATCTGGAAAAGTGTCCACAAAGTCAGGGAAGGGCATGAAGTCTAGGTATGAAGACGATTTAGAAGCTTTGGTGGTTAGGACTCTAAACATCATTTGCATTTTAGTAAATCTGCCTCAGAGTAGTTTGCAGATAGACCTACCAGGCATACAGAGTTGCCTAACAAAAATACTTTTTCTTGCCTGTGTTAGGCTTTCAACTTGGGTGCATATTTATAGCAGGTGAAGTAGCTATTAGTTTTTCAGCATTAAAACTAAATGCCAGAAGCAGATTGATTTTATAGAGAAAGGGGATTTATTCAGCTTACAAGTTGGAGGTTCACTGTTTGGGATCATTTGGCAGCACCATATCTAGCAGATAATAATGGTGGGAATGCTTGTGGGAGAAGAGATCTCAGCTCAGAGAAGAAGCCAGTTAGAGGACTAATCTTTTATAGCCATTTGCTGTTACATGAATTTACTGCAGGGAAACAGTACCTCTTTCCGGGTTTGGGTTTACTGACCTAAGGACTTACGAATAGGCCCTGTAACCTAAAGGTTCCATCTCTCATATATTGTCACACTTGGGACCAAGATCTCATCATATAAGCTTTTAGGGAGCACACCGAATCCATGTCTGAATCGTAGTGCAAATGTAGAAGGGCCATTGTGTTCATTTGTTTGAGACAATCACCAGTGATACCTGGGGTCCCTCCAAGGTGCATCAGTACATGGTCAACTGATAGAAGTGAGATTCTTTTGTTCAACCCCAAGCAGTACAAGGACGATGTAAATTGGACTGTGGGTGGTGAATGCTAAAATTTTAAAGTTAGATTTTTTAAGCCGAGACATCACGCAAACACAGGACTTGGCAAACTATTTATTATGTTCTACTTAGGAACATTTGTTGATACCTCCTCTCACATAATAAAAGAGCAGCTGAAAAGTAATATTCTTTGATACATTTTTCTAATTTATCTCAGGACCCAAGAATGATACAGTTCATCTTTGGAGTCAGAATTTTCTCACCTACAAATTACATATTCATTTTGAGCAATTCCTCAAATGGATATTGCATCTTCTTATTAACCTTTAAGATTTTATGGATGTGATAGCTTTAATCCAATATTCATAACATTTCTTCAAACTGGGTTGGTGTGAGGGACACAAAAAGAAGTGTTTTGTGACATACATCTCTCATTTTGTAAGATGAAAATTTAACAAATGAGTTTCTTTCTTAATTCTTCATGTTCAAAAATTAGCAGAAAAGTTTGAGGTTGATCTTTTCTGTATGCCATAGGCACTTTCACATTTTTTAGCAAGTCATCCTGTAACTGATGTTAACTTTCCCAAGCATATACAATTTGCAAGTAGAGAACGCATATTTCAACCTGTACCTGTAAAGTTTTGGCTTTTAGCCATATAATAGCTTCTTGTGATTATTGTAATGAATCACCATAATTTAGATGCCTTAAAACAGCTTAGATTTATAATGTTACAGTTCTAGGGGTCAGAAATGTAAACTAGGTCTCACTGGTTTATAGTACTGCTTCTCTTTCCAGAATCCTTGGGGCAGCAGCCATTTCTCTGCCTTTTCAACTTCTACAGGCTATTTGTACTCTTTGGCTTATAACTCACTCCTTCTTACTATTCTCTCCCTTTTCCACTTTCAAAGACCCTTGTCCTGAATAATCCACAGCTATCTGTCTGTCCTCATGTTTTTCACTTGATCACATCTCCAGAATCTGTTTTACTATGCAGTGTAACATAGTCACAAGCTCTAGGGATCAAGCCATGAACATCTCCTGGTGATGGGGTGGAACGCACAGCTACTAAGCAAAACTCAGCATTGTTGATGCTTGTTCTGGGGTTTACTTACTTCATTCGTATCACTGAGGATGTTGGAGAAATAGTAGAACACAGCACATAGGAATATTAGCATGAAGGTTCTGCTAGCAGATCATAGGGTTTCACATGCACTGAGGAGGCTTTTATAAGGTTTTCTCATCCTCACGTTTCTCATCTATAAATTAGAATAATCATGAAAGCATCGCATCAGTATCTGAGAAGACGAAATGATTGATGCATGTCGAACACCTAGCAGAGTTCCTAAATGCTAGCTGCCTGTGCACACCCAGATGCCATACTTCAAGAATCTGCCTCGCCCTCCAATTGTGAGCCGTGCTGGTCAGGAAAACTGAAAACACTTGTTCTGTAAGTCCAGGCAGAACCCTTACTGCCTGTACGTAGCAGTTCTTTCCTTTTCTTACATAGTAATGTGGCATTTGCATGAAAAGTGTATTCTAGAAGAAAGTTCAGAGAATTGGCTTTAAACTATGTGCAATCCATATTAGGTGAAGTATAATTCAATAGTTTCACTCCGGAAAGATGTTTTTTGAATGACTGTGAGAGTGATCTCTTTAGGAAATGCAATTTGTTCCTTACCAAGGAACTTTGACAACCATTTTTATGACTGTTGAATAATTTTGCTCACCCTCACAAAAAAGATGACAATATTGTCACAAGTGAAAATCTGTGCTTTGTGCCATCTAACTGAGTCACTTGTCACCTCCTTAAACAAAGAGAAGTCCTAGGAGACCTTCCAGCTATGACTTCTTCATATGCTGGGTGGAGTTGAGGAAAGCAGTTGATTTGGTTTTATCTTTCAGTACATAAGGAAAGTTATAATCATTGTTCTGAAAAAATTATAGAAAATACAGAAAACATTTAAAGTATTTGTAAAGTATAATAAAAATACATGAAGCAGTATGTATACCTGCCTTATCCATAATCAATATGAAGAAAGTAGAGAGTGTTAGAAAATATACCAGCATCACTACCTGGATGTTTTATTAGGTTCATAGGAACCAACTCCAGATCCTGGACAAATTGAAAAATCTACCTGGGTTTGCACTGTACTAGGTGTACTACTAATTGGTTGAGACATAGAAAACATATAACATGAGCTTAAATGGCTCCAAAAATATTACTCTTTGCAAATACTTTGAGTCAACTGAGAGTGTTTCAAAAGATTGAATTAAGTCAGTAATTGCTCTCATTGTAAATAATACCACATGTTTTAGTTTGGCCTGTATTCTCAATTTTTCATTAACAGTGGTTGATACTTTGTGTTTCTGATTAGATTTTTTTCTTAGCCTCTATATTCAATGAAGTCATTAATTTTATAAGGTGCTTTCTTAACTCCTTTTTCAGTGACAGTTTGATACCAAGAGAATTTCTTGGCAAGTAACAGATTCAGTAGAGTCAGTCTCCTTTTTGCTAGAAGTCAATATAAGCTGAGAATACAAAGTTATTTTAAACATAAATATGCTTAAAAGACAAGATAGTTCTTCCACGCCAGAAAGGGTAAGGAAACTAAAAGCCAAAGGGAGACTATAAGGTAGCACTGTCTTACACATAGGCAGGGTGCTGGTCCTGAGGGTCAGAAGCTGAAGTCTGAACCCCACACGGGCAAGGAGGCATCTTCTCTGGTGGGTTGTAGGAAGAAGACTGAAGCAGAATCTCCAAAAGGCCTGTCCCATCTGTGCCAGAGAGGATGGGAAGCAGAAGTCTATTTCTATCAAAAGGCAAAGAAGTAAATATAAGACACTGAGACAAAAAAGAAGCAGGAATCTTGTGAGTTTTAATTGAAGTTTTTGTCGTGTAGGAGAAAAACATTTCTCAAAGCCACGATGCTGGGAAAACAAGATGGTGAATTACCATAGGAAATAGCTCTGGGGTACAGGAAACCTCTGAGATCCTTGCAGAGGGGCGTGGAAATCACCACGGTTCCACACCAGCATGTACTGTCACAGGCAGGACAGTAAAAATTCCCTCCTGAGAAGTTTGTCATCCCCACAAGCATAATTTAGAATTCAATTAAGTAAATAAATATCTGAAAAATAGCCATTAATTAGAATGAATAACAGTAATAAAATAATGCAAACATGTAATCTTAGGAGAATAAAAAGTATTACAGACTATAATCAAGCATACTTAACATATTAAATCAAACAATGAATAGAACTGTGTTAAAAGAAGAAAAGATGAAAAATGAAGATGATTGGAAATATAACTTAAAGACACCATAGAGTTAAAATTAAAATATCAGTAGGTATTCAAACTAGATATAGCTGAATAAAGAATTAGTGAACTGGAGGAAATCTGAAGAAAATATTCTACTTGTAGCACAGACAGAGGAAATGAATCAGGACAATTGAGAGGCATGGGGAAAAGACTGAAAATCTAAGATATACCGAAAACAGTGTAGCACAGAAGTGCCAAGTGAAAGAAGACAGGAGAGAAAGGGATTTAGGGAGAGCAACAAAATGAACTTAATTTACAGTTTTGAAAACACACAGGAAATTCATAAGTCAAACGTCTATAGACAATATTAAATAGGACTAAAGAAATGAAAGTTTTTTCACATAGCTAGAAGGTTCAAGAGACTCCAGTGGCTTCTGTGTGGTCTGTCACCCTCCCATTTGTGGTGATATATCATGATCTGTCAGTCTGACTACCACTACTATCATGACATACGGGATGTGATTTTAGAGACTTACAATTCTCTTAATATTTATGCCAAATGCCTTGAATTCCACCAATTTAAAGTTATTCTTTTGTTCATTATCTTCTTTTATATCTATAACACCATATATTTTATGCAATAGTTTGTGTTTTAAGCACCTATTTGCAGCCTGTGCTTTTTAAAGCAGAAATTACCAACTATGCCTATTTTTAAACTGAGATTAATGGCCAGAAAATTCAATAAGTCCTTAAGAATTTGTGGACTTATAAAATTGTTAATCTTTCATATCATGATCAGGAATTAAGGTAAAAATTTATTGCTGTGGCTTACTTGAGGGTGCAGATTAAATAATTTTATGTGGTTTGTAGATGAGACACTGAATTACATTGTCTTAATGAAAACACACATTCTTTCTCCTGCTTTCAGTGATTTTTCTGTCTTTTGGATTATGGTATGGGGAAATTCAACACTTGAAAACTGTACATTTTAATATCTAGTAGTTATTAATCAAACTTTTAAACCAAAGGAGAACACTTCTCAGGCTCAGAGATTTCAAAGGTTCACTCTAAATATGTTGAGCTTTAAGAAAACTAGTTTTTCTTTATTTATATCTTATTATACTATGAGAAATACTCCAAAGGCCCAACTTATAATTTATGTCTACTTTTGGGGAAAAGTATATGACTCTTAATAGTTACCATGCTTTTCATGTCTGTGTTAACCTCCACCTCGCAACAGCAGCATAGGCTGGAGATTAAACCTTGAACACATAGGCCGTGGGGAACATTCAAGATGCAAATCATAGAGATACCTAGACGCTATTTTCATAAATGATTTTGTCTCTAAATTGGATTCAGATTTCTCAGTATTCAGTAAAGGCGCATATGTCTGTGCTGCATGTGAACTTTTTCTTCCCTAGGTGGAAGTCTGTCCAGAGCTATTTGACTGCATGAATATTTCTCTGTCTTGATCTAAGGTCTCTACTTCCCTGATTTTATGATTTTATTCTTCCTTTAATTCAGTTCTTCAGTTTATTCTTCAGGGTACTCTTGCATACTTGATTAAAAAGAAAAAAGTCACTTGATTCATATTTTTCACTTGCTTATTTTTCTGTCATTTCCATTATAGAACTAATATCTGTTAAACACAGAGATTTATATATAATTCTCTTAAATGCATAAAATTTTAAATATAGATGACTTTTAATGAATATATTGATTACTAAGAATTGGGGAAATATTTATTTTTTAGATTTTAATTTTATTTTACAGAGAATAAAACAAAAGAGGACAGAATAAAGCAAATCAGAACAGAACAACACAAAAAACACAGCACTTCACAACAAGACAATTGGATTTCAACAGTAGCTACCATAATGTCTCTTTCTTTGAAATAGTTGAGCATAGCTTCACATACAATAATATCAAACATAACAAAGTAGAATAAAACCATTCAAGAGAATGAAAGTATTACAAGGCATTCTGAACCAAATAACAGAAAATGAATAATGGCTACTATAATATTTCATTTTCCATAAAAATTTGTTTATATTATTACACATATTAAAATCCAATAAGACACAACATGATAGAATCAATGGTAATAGAAGAACAAAAGCATGATAGGACTTCAAAGCAAGATGATATTAAATCAGCAATGGCTGCCATAATGTCTTGTTTTCTTCAAAGTAGCTGTTCATACCATCATACATAATAAGGTCAAACAAAACAGAATAAAACCATTCCAACCAATGAATGAAAACATTATAAGACTTCAAAGCAATATAATGGGGAACCATGATTACCATAGAATCTTATGTACTCTTACCATTTCTTACATTAGGGAGACTATATGTTATTTATACATGTGAGTTTGATTTATTTTGCTTATGAGTATGGTCTCAAGCTGCATCCATTTATTTATAAATTTCTCAATGTGATCATTCTTTATAGCTGAGTAGTACTCCATTGTATAAAAGTACCACAATTTTTTTTATCCATTCTTCAGTTGATGGGCACTTAGGTTGTTTCCAAGATCTGGCTTTTACAAATTGTGCTGCTATAAACATGGGTGTGCATATATCACTGTGGTATGATGTTTTCAGATCTTCTGCGAATATGCCTAGGAGTGGAATAGCTGGGCCAAATGGGACTTCCAACCCCAGCTTATTGAGGAATCTCCAGATTGACCTCCACAGTGGTTGCCCCAGTCTATACTCCCAGCAACAGTGCAGAAGAGTTCCTTTTTCCCCACAGCCTCTCCAGCATTTGTTGTTGGTAGTTTTCTTTATCCTGGCCATTCTTTCTGGAGTGAGATGGAATCTCAGTGTGGTTTTAATTTGCATTTCTCTAATGACTAATGATTATGCACATTTTTTCAAGTATTTATTTGTCATTTGTATTTCTTCATCTGAGAACTGTGTGTCTATCTCGGATGCCCATTTTTGGATTGGGTCTTTGAATTTAGGGGTCTGATTTTTTTAAATTCTTTATCAGTTCTAGACAGAAGTCCTTTGTCTGAGGGACAGTTAGCTAAGATTTCCCAAGGAACTGGGGAAATATTTAGAGTCTTGAGATAATCCTTCAGTAAAAAATAATCTGAGGCAATTATCTTCCCAATAGAAGGGCTAATTTTTCTTTCTGTTGCTTTGGGTGATAATAAGTTGACTGTAAAGTTATTTTGTTCAGTGTTTCTGGTCTGACTAATCATACTAATGCCATAAGATGTCCACATTGTTAATTCTTCTGATGTAAAATGTCATCTACTTCTCTCAAATGGAAGCAGTCATTCTGGGGAAGAAGACAGGTTCTTTTGTATGAGAGTACACAAGGACGTTTTGCTTTTGTGAAGGATATGTTTCAAATTTATTTCTTTCTCTAAAAGCCACTAAATGATCATGTTTGTTCTCAAAATTCAGTAGTGTCTCAGAAAGCCTTTCCACAAGGCAAAGCTTTTCCATTTTATCACAAAGTACTATTTCTTGTGTTTGTGGGGATGGCTTTTATTTCTTTCATTAAAATCATATACTGCTGCTTTATCTGTCTTTCACTGTCTGAATCAGGGGAGCATGTATAGCTCTCCCAAAAGTCCTTGCAGGATTTCTGCCCTCATGGCTCCCTGGATGACATAGCTGAATGAAAATTCTCAATATTATCCTTCTCCTACAGGTGATTTTAAGTCACACTGTCATGAAATTAGATATAGATTGACACTCTAGGCTTTGTAGCATGAAATACCTCATTTCAAGGTCTGTAAATATTCTCTTTTGTTTCTCTGTACATCACAATAGCAACAGAACACAGCTTGATTTCTGTTTACCCTTATTATTCCATCGGTAATAGAAAAAAGATTAGAAGCTACATTTAAACAGTTCGGTGTTACATTATGAAAGCAGAGAGACTATGCAGTTTTCATACGGCTTGGACAGCACTCTCTTGTGTTGTGTGTATGCAGTCAAAGACATCAGGTCCTTTATGTCTGCTTCTGCCTGCAACAGAAAGGGATTGAAGCAGGCTGCTATCTATCTCACTATCAGAGATCACCATTGTGGGGCTGGAGATTTAGTTCAGTGGAATAAGCACCGGCCTGGCAAGTGGGAGGTCATGAGTTCAATCCCTGGCATCAAAAAACAAAAAAATCATCATTGTCTGATACCAACCCAGGCTGAATAATTTTCCAGTCATCACGATGCTGCCTTCTATTGGATCACAAATTCTTTATTAGTGCATTTCAATTAGGCAGAACAGCAGTTTTGTTTTGTGCATGTTCATACTTGCACATAACATATATTGGCCTTTGAAGTATGGAACAAATGCTGAATTTCAGATTTGGGAAGGACAGTTTTCATATGAAATGACATACTAAAGGCACTAATATAAAATGTGCTTCTTTATTCTTAGTTTTAACTAAGAAAGAAAAAAGACATGAAGTTTGCATTGAAGACAAGTAGAATCGACATGCTCTGGAATAATGCAGATGAATCAATAATAAATATTTTGAGAGCTTACTGAGCTCAGATTTCCCTGGAAGGAAGTTGGTATTGATTTACTTTTGCAAATAGGATATACATGATTAATTAGTTACTCAATCTGGGACTTGTATTAAATCTCATCGAAAGGTTCATGGGAACTGTTACGGTGAGCATTAGAGAACCCTTTCCCATCCACATCCCGGTCGAGGAAGGTTTTTAATTGTAATCCCAAGGAGAGGATATTGGAATTTTAGTGAGTTAATTTTAATTCATCACTTTTAGTGCAACCCACAGCGAGAAGAGTCTGAGACATAAACACAGTAGTGGGTAACAAAGGGGTTGTAAATCCAGCCAAGATGGCGGTTCATTGGAACAAAGGCCACACCCGGAGCCCTTCCCAGGTTTTATTAATTCTCCATGAGGGGAGTGGCTCAGGGATGAGTAACAGTGAGAGTTGCTGGTGGGAAATACGTGACTGCCATGATCTGGGCTAGGTAGGAGGTCTGAGCTCACCTCTGAGATAAACAGAGGGCGAGACATGCAGAGAGAGTAGCCTGCATAACACAGCTGAGGTAGTTTCTGCTTTAGTGGTGATGTATAGTCTTTTTTGCCCTGAGAAGTCACAGCCTCTTTCTTGAGGCTAGTCCCAGCCAACAGTGTTGAGCATGGCTCTCTATTCTGCCCAGCTCAACCGCATGGTTCTCTATGGGGAACTCTGGATGGAGTAACATGATTTGTGGTTTTGCTTTAGAGATTATGCATCAGCTCCTCTACCAGCCCAGTTTACATTGCTTGAAGCCAATTAAAGGGACAAAAATATAACCTAGCCAGCTCTTGCATGTCAACACATGGACACAGGGCCAAGTTTATCCAAAATGGAGATAGTTGCTCCTTTTTCAAGGAGAATCAAGGAGAGTCATTTCTGTGGTTCCCCGCAGTGAGCCATAGTAAAAACAATACTGTGTGGTAATAGGAATGGTAATGCCTAATGTTTAGATGGATTATTTAAGAAGCAAGAAGTAGACAGATGTCAAAGTACTGATGTTCACCAAACAAAGACTGTACTATCTGAGAGAAGTCCACCTTTCAACTTGTAATTCATCTATCATTTCTTTTCTGGGCCCTTACAATTCATTAAAACGAATTTGACTTAATTTAGCTTTTGGATTCCCGTTATCCATTATTTGTTATATTATGCATAATTTAATTTTAACCATTCAGTGTGAAGCATATTATTGTTAATTACTTGCTGTAAACATTAATGTTGGAGATGTATGGAAAAATTCTGTAATTTCTGCTCAGGTTTGCTGAGAATCTAATGCTGTTCGAAGAAATTACATCTATTAAATTTTTATTTAAGTAGACCTTCAGTGATACAACAAAATGCATTATGTTCAAGATGAGCAAATAAAAAGAAAGGCTAATGGCTGCATTGTTTAAAAATCAGGAGTGATTTTAGTATGAAATTATGAGAGCTAATAATTTTTCCTAGGGTTGATGTAACAAAGTAGTGTAAACGGAATGGCTTACAGCAGCTGAAATTTCCCGCTGCACAGTTCTGGAAGTGAGAAATATGAAATCAAGGTAGCAAGCAGCAAGGCCCGTGGCTCCCTGAAAGCACCCCAAGAGGGTGCTTTGCCTAGGTTCTTGTAGAGAGTGCTTTCCTAGGCACTGCTTGGTGCTCCTGAGCTTGCAGCTCTTTCTACGCAGTCTCTGCCTCTGTTGTGATATGCAGTGTCCCCGTGCCCAAATTGCCCTCTTCTTCTTATGAAGACACCACTTTTGCTGCATTACGAGCCATCCTGGTGAGAGCATCTTCGCTTGATTCTCTGCAAAAAGCTCCTCCTGCCACATAATAAGACCACAGTCACATGTCTGGGGAGTTAGCATTTTAATGTATTTTATTTCATGGATGTAATTCAACCCATAAAAATAATTAAAATTTATTTTTCATGAAACTTTTTTTTACATTTATTTGTTTGGAAATTCAGACACAGAGCCCTGCAGAGAAACAAAGAATTTTTGCAAAATAGTCTAGATGGTTTGTTTTTAAGTGTGAAGGAGGCTTTTCAAAATGCACGTTCGACGTTTGTTCTTCAGATCAAACTTAGTACTCCACTGATAAGTACAATCTAAGGAATCCAGAAGCCTATGCTATCTTTCATGGAATATGAAAAGAAGAACACTTTCTAACTTACTCTTTGTGGTCAGTTATATTTTGAAATTAAGGTAAACAATAGAAATGTGAGGGGAGAAAACTTACAAAAACAGTCACTTTTAAAAATTTAGACATTTTTAACAAAGCATTGAAAATCAAAGTTGAGATGTACAAATGTAAAACATGACCAAAATAAATTCTATTTAATAATAGAATTGATCCAAGATTTTTAAAGTATTGATCTGATTCATCTCGAAAAAGAAAAAAAAATCATTTCAGTATGTAAAAGGTAATATCTCGTTTGCATTTAAGGAAAGTATCTAGTAGTCAAGGAAAAATGAAAAACTAAAAGAGGTTATTTAAAGATTCTATGGTAGGCATTAATTAAATGTTGAAAGTATTCTATTTAAAAATATGAATAAGACAAAGATGGATTTATACTCAAATTGTATTGAGCATCAAAACCAAGAGAGCAAAATAAAAACGGATTAGGAGTAGAAAATACAAAATGAAACTGCGTAGCAATTTCCTCAAACTTTCTATGTAACACATTTAAATGAATATAAAGAAAAATCAAGTGGTGATGTCAATAAGACAACAAGTCTGGCAAAAGTTGTTGTATGTTATAAAGATATTATCATATGTTATAAAGAAATTGTGAAACTGAACAGATAATTAGAGGATATTTGTAACTCTAACGTTTAGGATTAGAGAGATTTAATAATACAAATATGTCAGCATTTCTCCAAATTGTCTATTTATTGTAATTACAGATAAGATTTTAGTTATGCTTCTTTGTAGCGTCCGCACTGATTTTAAAATGAGCTTTGTAGAGTTCATGGCCAAGAGGATCCTAGTGGAGCAGTTAGGTGTTCCAGTCAGCACAGTTATTGCCATGATAAAACGTACAGTGCCAAGACGGCCTACACTGGAGCAGCAAGACACAAGCAGCGTGATGGGATGGAGTAGAGAGAAATGGGAGAAAAGACTCCCCTATCTGAATGAGCTGTAAGATGCAGAGAAAGGTAACACACAGAGTTAGTGATAGAGTGATGACTGGCCAGCCATGGATAAAATATGTATGAATCCCTGTCTCACATAACATATGAAAATCGGTTCTGGAGAAGGAAAAGAATTTTAAGTAAAATGCGCCAAAATTTTAACTATAAAATTGGTAACTTGACCATAAAATGAAGGCAAAATATTTTAATCAAAATTCAGTATAATGAGAGTGATTAAAAGTGCAGTCATGAAGTAACGGCATCTGGAATATATAGCAAACTCCTAACATAAAAACATAACCTAATAAAAATGGGCCCCCCCAAACTGTAAGATCAACATAAAGGATTCATGAAATAAACCATGATCCATGCTTTCAGTATTAATAGGAGACAGAATGAAATGAGTTTCAAATCACTGTAAATTTGAAAAAAATCACCAGTTCCTAAAATGCTACTAATGGAATGCCATTTCTGCTGCAAAATCTCTGAGTAAGGAGAAAAGAACAGGGTAATTAAAACATTTTCAAGAAGAAAGAAAAAAAAGAGTAAGAGAATCTGGGTAAAAAAAAATCTTTCAGGACAAAAAAAATCTTAACATGTACTAAATTATCAAATATAGTTCTCAAGCTGGCAGTTTACAGCCCACTGGTAGATCGGAAAGTGGACTGACTTTCTGGAGCAGGAGGTAGGTAGAGAGGAGATAGTGCCCCCTTTAGGTCTGATAGTGAAGTGAAAACGGAATGGAGTAAAATTAGGATACCAAAAAATGAAAGGGAAAGACCACTCTCCCTCCTCCATCATCACTGGCATTGCCACTAATAATGCTACAGTTCTTCAGAATGATAGATGAGCAAGCTATTATTTCACCCTACAAAGTATTTAGGGGTGAAAAAACGAGATAAAGATTTCAAATAAATGTACATTACAAAAAAGGCAAATTAAAAACATCCTCCAGATAATTTGAAAAATTTAAAAGCAATCATTCCTCATTAATGTGAATTAAGAAGTTTGAATATTCAGATGAGTATTTGAACTATAAAAATGCAACCTATCATCAAAAATTATAAGAAAGAAGTGAAACAAATAAACAGACAATGACAAAAAAGAAGAAAAAATAGAGGAAGGAGAAGAATTAGAAAGAAGAATTAGGAAGAAGTGAAAGAAGTGGGGGTGGGATGAAGTTTAAACAAACCAAAAAACAAAGAGAAAAAGACTGAAATGTGAGTTAAGTTAAAACGGCCAAGGGCCTTGGGATGCACTTTGCTGGGGAACAGAGCAGAGAACATTGCTGAATGTTTAACACTGGAATATGAATCTTTCATACATTTTAGGTAGCACTTTGGTATTGTCTGCAAAAATCGAAGACATGGATAAGGGTAGGAATTTGGAATGTCAGGTACTAGTCATGTTTTTTTCTTTAAATTACTGTGATATCCAATCCTGTGTGGTTTATCATAACCATTTTCCTGAAGTTTTTTTTAATTTAGTTTTAAAATAGTACTTGAGATTCCAGATTCAGCAAGTAAATTTATCTAACACCATTGTATTATCTCCAAATTTATGTTTTCACTTTGACTTTTTGGTCTACGATGTACATTGAAATGGAAACATTTCAGTACTTAATATGTTTATTTTCTACATGGTTCTGAATTGAATTTATGGGATTGTAGGAATCAGCTGGCAAGGTAGTCATGTAACCTGTTTACTGCTACAAGATTAGCTAAATACAAAAAGTAATAAATCCAAATCTAATTAGAAACCTGAATCACAGACACACCTATGTTTAAATATAATTATATTCCGCTACTTACAGGATAATTGTAAAGAACAGCACAACAGATGTTGCCTGGTGTTATGCATTAAAAACTTGTGGTCAATTTAACACTAGCTGAATGAAATCAGCAAGGTGCTGAGTGTAGATGATCCACCTGAGACAAGTTGCCAGCATAAAGGGAGAATGTGGAGAGGAAGAGAGGGTGTTGTGAGTCTCCTAAGTTTTGCTGTTTGGAGCTGTTGGTTCTCTTGGAGGAGCTTGTCATAACTGGCTTCCCCAATATGAATTTGGCCATTATCATCAGAGGAGCTCTGGACCTTGTCACTGAGGGTGGCTGTGGTTCAATTTTGGGGAGCTCTGGTTGTCATGTTGAGCATTGCTTCCTGGCTCTGGAGGGGAAGATGTGTGCTGTTCAGTCTCCGGGAGAAGCTTGCCATGCTGGCTTCCCGGCATGTGCTCGACTGTTCTCATCACTGGACCTCACCGTTGCTGAGGATGGCTGTGGTACTTTTCAGGGCAGCCCTGGCTTTTATTTTGAGCATTGCTTTTTGGCTTCTGTATAGAACCCTCAACCTACTGGTACACATCCTTCATCCCCCTGGCATAGACTTTCTAGCTTTCACCACTGACCTTCGGGGCTTCCCAGTGCAGATCTGTAAAACAGACTGGCATGAGTCCTTGTCATGGGCTCCAGACCTCCAGTGGGATTCATGGGAGACTTTGTCATGGGCTCTAGATCTACAGCTAGACTCATGCAGGACATTGCTGTGGGATCCAGGCCCTTGGCTGAATATTCTGGGTCTTCAGTGCAGTGGACAGATTTCCTACCCTTTCTTATATTTAACTCTGGGTGACCATCATAAAATAACATTATAAATTCTGTGTCCTGTGTGTAATTGTTCTCCCCGCACCCCCTGACTCTGGCACCTGGTTTTAGGGTTCAGTGCTCTTGGGTAGCTCGTTGCTGTGCTGCTTTTATGTCTAAAGTGGGGATAATAATGATATATTCTTCTTCATTTTGTGGGGCTAAAGTGAAGCCTAGCAGTCATTACTCTGAGGAATGTTTTCGGTGTTACTACCACTGCCACTCTGTAGCATGCGCTGTCTGTCTGTCTTTTTTGCAGGTTGTACACCACACCAACAGACATCAATTTATGGCCTGCACTGATGGTTGAAGATCTGATCCCTGGTACAAGAGTGGGACCCACAATTACTTGCCTGCTTGTGACCCAATTTCAGCACCTCAGAGATGGAGACAGGTGAAGGCTTACCTGGTAAACTTACCAAAGGAAAAAAAATTGGTGTTTTGCTTCCAAATGTATATGTACCATAACATTAGAGGGTGATTCTGTATTTTCTGTAACTTAATGTTGTTATAGTGTGATTCTGTATTTTCTATAACTTAAGGGTTAAGTATGATGAATACCAGAATTTATTTGTCAAACTTCTCTGAACACTGATAATATCAGATAACATTTATTATTGTAAGTCTTTATAAGAAGAAAAGAAGTAGAATGCTGTAGAAGGTCATGGGACTCAACCATGAGAAGATGCATGGAAACCCATTACTCTGGCCTTGCATCTGTGTATCACTGTTTGCAGCTATTTGACTCTGGGAAAGGTATGACTCTACCTCAGGTCCCTTGTTCTGTACAGCATGTATAACAGTTGTTCCCACTCTTCAGGGTACTAACAATGCTAGAGAGAGAGGGACAGGCCGGAGGGTTTTTCTAGTTTCGTGGGGGAAGACCTGATGACTGGGCCTCCTTATAAAATTATCTCATGAGGATATTTCTTAATGTAAAGATAACTAGGGACTCTTGTCTAAAATTTCTTGGGCTAGCCAACGTGTTTATGTAGATAACTTGAATTATAGGAGACAGCTAACTTGAGAATGCAAATTAGTCAAATAACTTCTTTACAGCTCCAAGATTAACCAGTTGCAGAAACTAAGAAACCCAAACCTAAACACCCTCGAGCTGGCATGAAACGGTCTTGTGTCACTTAGAATTTAATGTGTCCAAGGGATGGTAGCTTCCAGATTATTAGTAGTTTTGTGTTAAGGTCTAGGATTCCTGTGAATTTATTTGATAAGTCAATCTTTTGTATTATTTCAGTGATGATGTGTATAAAGTTGGAAACCATCCTAGAATTTAGTTTTTAAGATTCACACTATGATTATTCTTTACCTAGTACATTTCTTCCAAATCTCTTCCATTTAGGAGCTGCATGATAAAGACAGTAGCAAAAGATTTAATCCCTTTTGTTGTACATTCATAAATATTAATAGTATATTTTATTAACTTTTTAATGTATTTTTAACATGATGAATTTCTTGCTTCATATGATTAGGTTAATATATTTAATTGGCATTAATTGAAATACATATGTAGTTGAGGATTGAACAAATTTGGGAAAGCTCCAGTATTTTGAGTGTGTACTAGTCTTTCTCCTGTGTACTAGTTTAGAAAACTGTATCAAAGTACCACAGGCTGGTAAACTGAAACCATAGAAATTTACTTTTTCAGAATTCTGGAAGTTAGAACTCCGAGGTCAAGTGAGGACAGGATTGCTTCATTTGTCTCTGTGTCTTTTTCTGATTGTTTTCTCTGTGCCCATCTATGTACAAATTGTCCTCTTTTTAAAGACATTGGTCATACTGATTTAGGGTCCCCTATGAGTTAATTTTACCTTACTCATCTCTTTAATGATTCCACCTTCAGATAGTTACTTTCTGTGGTCCTGAGGCTTGGCACTGCAGCATATAAATCTGAGGTTACACAGTGGAGCCCAGAACTATGTGTGTGGTAACAAGCCTTTTCATTTGCTTTTATTAACTTGGTGTGGCTGACCTGGAATGGAAGAAGTACCTGGCGTGTGGTGTTCAAATATCTAGTGAATGAATAAACACAAGGCCTCCCTTTAATAGTCTACTTTTAAATGTTGCTCTTTCATTTAAGATTGAATGTGTTTATTCTAGCTAGTTGGTAACTATAAACAACTGGTGTGTAAATGTAAAAGTGATTATTTCCTTTTTAGGCCAAAAAATCGGTATTAAATTGCTTAGACAATTTCTAAGGCTAATTCATAAAATTTAAATTTTTAAAAAGTGCTTTTATTGAGAACTCTGCAAAACTTTGAATCATTTTATGGAACTTGAATAGAAAATGACAATTCAGAAGTGTAGGATTTCAGAATTTTGAAAATATCAGAGGGAATTAAAAGTATACTGTATTTGGTTGGAGAACAAATACAGTCTCTTCATATATTGCCTGTTTGCTGAAATCTTTGTTCACGGCGACTCTTTGAAAGGCAGCTGAGTTCTCAGGCCAACAACCCACGACACTGTGTCTTTCTTTGAAGACCCTGGAGTGTTTACCCCAGCACAACTTACTCAGCTGAAGTAGATGTCACTGGGCCATGTGCTTTGTGACAGTGGTGACAATATTCAGCCAGTCCAGGCAGGCATCTTTGTAAGAACGTGATACCCACAGGACTACCTGAGCTGCCCTGAGATCCCGAAGGTGGACTTGTGAGTGTGGCCAGACTGCTGGGAAGGTCAGTAAGGACGTAAGTGGCTCCATCTGGATTTACCTGAGTGTGAGTTTCTATTATTTTCAATGCCAAACAGAGATTGTGCAACTTAATGGTGCACAAAGAACAACACAAAACTTATCTCTGGAAAGCTGAGGAATGTTGATGGGGTGGGCACAGGAAGGGCAGTGGCAGCCTGATAGTGTGGAAGGAATCTTGCTGGAAGAATTGGGCGTTAGATTCTTACTGCTTTTTGGATCACTCCACCTAGATCAAAATCTAAACCCTTGAGATTGATAGATTTGCTCGGGGGAGCTTAGCTAGCCAGAGAGAAAAGGAAAATCACAGTAACAACCAACTTAGACTGTTTGTTCTCCATGTGATGTTGCAGCTGTGTTAAATGCAAGTTGGTTATAGCACTGCATAAAAACTTCCTAGTGACACCACTGATTTTTTAACATCAGCAGTATAATTTCTTATAAACTATAGTCTCTCACAGACAATTCATAAATATCTCTATAAGATTCACAAAGAAATGTGTGTTCCATCCTTTTTTATTAGATGATGAGGAAATTATGTCTCAAAAACATCAGATGACTTGCTTGAAGTCTAAAATCAGTAAGTGGTATTCTTGGGTTAGGGACATGTTGTGTGCTGACACGTAGCAATGGCCTGAGGATGAGTGGTTCTCGAGCAGCACACTGGCATTGTCACAGTGGACAGGTGTCTGTCATGCATCAGGTGTTCATTGGTCCTCAACGCATGGGCCACCACGGCCTCATCCCCAAAGTGAGTAAAAAAGAGGTACCTGTAATATCTCTGATTTCTTTTCCAATAAAGTAATCGTACCAGGGGATCCCCGGCACAGGAGAGGAAATTGCTAGCCCTTGAATAACTCAGACTGGGGCAAGTGGCTGTTGGAAAATTAATAGAATGCTCAACCCGAGGTACAGTGACACTAGAGTCATGACTGTCTTTTTCTTCATGATACTATTCTATGCAATGAAGCAAAAACTTAATTAGTACCACGTGGAAGATCGTGTTCTTTTCTTCACCTCAGATTCTTAGTGATAAGGTCTCAGAAAATGTAATCCTTCGAAATGTCCAAATCACAGGAAATGGGAGAAATACACAAATCACACGGAAGGCAACTAGTGACCATCCTGTTGCTTTTTTAACAGTGCCCTTCACACTGGACAGTGGGTCCAACAGGCAGAGGCAGAGTAGGTGGCATCACAGAGTAAGGGCTACAGCGAAAGCAGCTATGCCCTGTGTGGCTGCAGAGACTCAGTCCAGAGGCAAGGCTGGTGGCCCTAATTCCACTTGCAGCATTTGCAGGTTTTCATACCTCTGACCCTATGACAGGTGACTCATTGTATCATAAAATCATTGACTGAGAGCCTTTCAAGATTAGTATAATTCTCCTCATTTTACATATGAGTAAATGAGTTTCCTGAAGCTAAGTGCATGCTTTATGGTGGCACCACTGGCTGGCAGAACTCTGCTCTTTTCTTCTGCCCCACTGCCTCCTCCTAGCTCCTACAGGATAGGAGCATGTCCCAGAGACAGTGAGGATGGCTCAGGGAACATGGCACTGTCTCCCCCTATTTTGTGGTCCTAGGAATTGAACCCAAGGCCTGTACACTGAGTTAGAGCCCCAGCCCTTTCCTGTTTTGAGGAAGGGTCTCACGAAGGTGCTAGACTGGCCTCCATCTTGTGATTCTTCTGCCTCCGCTCCCAGAGTGCTGGGCTTACAGGTCTATACCACCGTGGCTCGATTTGCTTTCCCCTTTTTTGTCACTGTGTAACAGCTGAGCACTGAGAGGAGAGATCCTCAGGTTATGTCGTAGAGAGTGTTACACAGGCAATTTTATTATGGAAAATGCATTGCCAGGATTTAATAAACTAAGAGAAATAGCATAGTTTGCAAATCAATTTTTATCTTTAAGATCTGTGATCCCAAACTATTGTAACAATGCTTTTTCTCTAAGAGTGTCTCAAAAAATCTGCAAGTTCATTAGTCAGTAATAAACATCTACTGCTAAGCTGAGTGGGAAAGTGCCATGTTTTTGTTTATTGCTTTAGCATTCTCAAAACCACCCTTAGTCTCAGGATTCAGATTCAAATCTAGTGAAATCATCTAGAATATAAGTATGCTTTATGTTTTCTGATCTTAATGTAAGGGGCCTGGAAATGTTTATAATGAGAAAGATTGTAAATGGATGCATATATATATATATATATTTTACTTGTTTGATGAATAAGTATGACTTTGTCAGAAATAAAATTAAAATATTCTTTAAAATAAGGGTCTTCATATAAAAGTGTTCAGTAACTGCTCAAAAGCGGACCACTTCATTACGGCTTGGGCATCTTAAGCTACTCGATGAAAACCTTGCTGTCTGTAATTAGGTACTGGCTGAATCTTTCTAATCACCAAAGAATCAGTCTGTAGCTTCAGGTCAGTTAAGTGTTTTTACAGTCTGAGTTAATACAGTCCAAAAGTACTGGTATCAGTCACATTATGTCCATCCCTGGGACATGAAGTTGTTAATTTCTAAGAATGAGAGGGTTATTTTGCTGCTTCTCCAGTGTCTCTTAGAGAAAACCTGGAAATCATCTTCACTGTACAAATGTCTTTGCCGTGGTTCTACTCACTCTGAAAATTTTTTCACTTTTATTTGCTAATCTTATTCTTGGTTAAACATGAATGCAATAATGCTGTTTAAGTCGTTTAATTTTTTTAACTGACATTTTCCTTAAAAAAAAAACAGCTATGTTTGGGAATTAAATAGCCACTCTAGCAGTCCTAGAAATTTGTAAGTCCTATAACGAAAGATATTATTAAATACTCTTAATGTTATTTTTATAAAAGAGTTTTGTTTCAAAGTATGTTTCTTCAGCTCTGTTTCCCATGAACAAGAGCCTACTGGTTAATACTATCAGCATATTCCAAATATAAATTTAGCTCTAATTTCTAAAAATCCTGCAAAAATTCTTCTCTTAACTGCATAAATACATTGAAATTAACTTCAAATCCATTCAAAACAGTAATAGTGTAATGCACTTAAATCTATGTATCCATGAGCTTTGTGTCTGCAAATTCAATCAACTGTATGTCAAATATAGTTGATGACTGGGATATAGCTCAGACTTAGCGTTGTGGCTTGTACCTATATATCCCCCCAAAGTCTCATAACATTAGAAGTGGAGCTTTTTGGAGGTAAGTAGATCTAGGTTGTGTACTGCTGGGATCTAGGATGCCATGCTGGAATTGATTCATGGTATGATTGTAGGATTAAGGGTATGAGTCTGCCCTTAGTCTGGATAAAATATAAGAGACATAAGAAGAGCTTCAGTCACTCTCTACTTGTTGGTTGCTGCTTCACACTTGCTGCTTGCTGCCTTCAGCTTGCCATGAACTATTTTTCCTCTGTGTGTCATGCCACCCTACCTTGGAGTCAGCCAACTATGAACTGAAACCTCTAAGAAGCCAAAATAAACCTTTCCTCATTTAACTCTGGGTGTTGGGTATTTTGTCTCAGCAACAACAAAAGTAACAAAGATAGCACACTTGCCTGTAATGTATGGTTCCCAGGAAAAAAACATGCTCACACACACACAAAGAGAAAAGAAAACAAAATCACAGTAAAAATATTTACCTTTACTAAACATGTACAGAATTTTTTCCTATACTTATTACCTAAACAATACCATATAAAAACTATAACTGTTATGATTTGTGTCTGGATGTCCCCTGAAAGCCTCATGCAGTCCTGCAGGTGGGCTTCTAGTGTTTGTGATTGATTCATGGTCTAGTGCTGGGATTATGGATGTGAGTACAATATACAATATAAGGGACCAGTCTTTCTCCATGCTCTTTCCCTTTTGCTCTTGTTTCTTGTGCTATTTTCCATCATCATGAACTTTTGCCTTCTGCTATGTGCCACTCTGTCTTGGAACCAATTGATTTATGGACTAAAACCTCTACAAACTGTGAGCTAAATAAACCTCTCCTTCCCTAGTTTTATATGTAAGGTATTTTGTCTCAGCAATGAGAGAAAAGTAACCAAGACACACTGTTTATATAGAATTTACATTGTGTAGGTATTATAGGTAATATAATATACAGAATCATATGGGCATGCAGTGCCATTTTATGTAAGGGACTTGGACATTCAGATTTTGGTATCCATGGGGACCTGGAACCAATCTCCCAATCATATAGAGGGACTGGCATTTCATTATTATTTATAAATAGAAAAGACAGAAAACCTAAAATTGTACCTATTCTTTGTCTCACATTTATAGTGCTAAGAGTTTATGTGAATAATGAAGTAAAGAAATTCTGGGTGTTGAGGAATTGGATTTTGTTTTTATTTACCATAACATTCCTCTCATTTTCTGAGAATTTAACCCATGAATTTTATATTTCTCTTGATTGAAACTGGAAATGATTGGAAAATAATATTCTGAGGGTTTTTTTTTGTTGTTGTTATGCTTGGAGTTATGCATTACTTGATTTAGTTATGTCTGGATAATACTTTGAGTACCTTTATCCCAGTCATTCCACATAAAAATATATCTCCTTTGACTTACTTCTTAGTGTTTAGTGTATACTGTATGTGCAAAATTTGTGCAGCTATACTTTAGATACATGTATCATTGCTTGTACTTCCATTATCTGCTTTCTTATAGAATTCCAAAGGTGAAAACAGAGTTAAAGGATATATGTTTCAAATTTTTAAAATGTTACATTTATTTTTGAAATGGAAAACTTTATATTTCCATGAACAATAATATGAGTATCCATTTCTTTAATTTTTCACCAATAATTGGGATCATAGCTCGTTTTTTGATAGGTTAGTGAATGCAAATGTAATTATCTTAAGTTTATTTTTTGTTTGCTCTTCCCTGTTAGTTTGCTTAAGCAACCTTTTCTATGGTTGTTGGTTTTGAGAACTTGCTGTTTTGTGCATTTTAAATTTATTGCCTTGGTCCTTTTATCAATCTAAATGAGCTTTCTGCAGAATCTTCATGATAACAGTGGTGAGAATGATCTGCCCAGACTTGTCAGTGAATTGAAATGATTTTATCATTTTACCTTGCAGCAACATATTTGCCATTTTGTGTGTAAATTTCTTTATTGTTAAATAGGTTTCTTCCATTCCTGTGTTCCTTATCTTTAATAGGAACAGCTGCTGCTTTCACCAGAACTGTTCTGTCTGCCTGTGCACGCCACGCTCTCAGGCCTTAGCGGACAGTTTTGTTAATATAAAAACTTTCTTTAGTTACTTGATTTAAGTGATTTTCTAACAGGTTAGTCTTATTTATCTGTTTTATTCTTATGAAACATATTCATGAATGCATAAAAATATAATCGATGTCTGCAAATGTATATAAGTATATGCATGTATGTATATGTATATACATATCTGAATATATGCATGGGTATGTACATTTATACGAATGTACTTGTAAAAATGCATACATATATGGGTATACAGTATATGTATGTAGTATACATGCATGCATGCATGCTTTGTTCATATACATGTGTCCATGTATGGCTATATATATGTATGAATGTGTGCATGTATGTATTCATTTGTGCATGTACGTGTGTCATGGAGGTGCTCTATTATACTGCTTATTGTTTCCTCATTCTTTTCTTGAAATGTGCTGCTCTGTTTTGCTTATTCTTTAGTTTGATCCTTAAGTAATCCTTTCAAATTGGGAACTTCTATAAAGTATTCTGCAAGATGTGCTTCATACTGAGATATTTTTCTCTCTGAAATGGAAACATAGCTCAGTTATATTTTTCTCCCTGAAAAGTATAAATGTGCATGATTTCCAGAAAGTAGTTTTCTTCTTTGTTCTCTATCTAAACACCTTCTCTGATATTCAGCTTCTTACACAGCATGTAGAAGATTCAATGCTAATCTGGTTTTTTTTCTCATATTTAGTTAGAGTTTTCTGATTCTTTATTATTGGGATCCTATAAGATCATTTAGCTTGCTTGTTTGTTTTTCTCAGAGATTTAGAACTAGATCAGAGTATGCTTTGATGTGACTTTTCCTATCAACTCCACCTTAAACTGTAGAACAATTTCAGTCCACAGATTTCCATTTCTCCTCAACAAAGGAAAATTCATTGTTTATATTTGTTTTTGGATAGTTTTGTGTATTACATATATGTATTGCATATCTGTATGTATCCAAATATTTTATTCTTCTGAAACATCCCTTATTTGGTTCACCGATCTCTAGAATCTGCCCTCCAAATTCCTTCTCTTTCCTCTTCTTTCATAGTTCTGTCTCTTGAATTTTTTTGCTTCATGTTCTGATGTACATTTTGTATTTGATCACTATAACAAATTTATTAATTATTCAGTGGTGACCATTTCTCTCTCCTCTCTTTTTTTTTTTTACTTTTTCCATCTCTCTGTTCAATGTATCTATTTAATTTCTTATTTGAAACATCATCTTTTTAAGGTTTCATAAATATTTCTCTGCAGTACCTGAAAAACCTCAGACCTTACTATTATTATTTGAGTCAGGTGTTCTGAGCCTGTTCCTTGGGATGACCGCGATTATACCCTCCTCTTTCTAGCTGTTTATTTCCTTGGATGAGCAGTTACTTTTCCTTTCTTAGATCATCTTGTTTGGGTAAGGTTGTGGAGGAGATGACTACCATAGCGGAAACTGTGTGAAAGGTAAGAGGGTCTCTGGACCAGATGGCAGCATCAGATACCTCCAGCCCTAGGACCAGAGAGCAACTCACCTTTTCCGTTCTCTTTGTCTTCTGAGAAGTGAAAGCACTATGCAGGCTCTTAGAATGGACACACTCGCAGCAGCCCCTGAGTAATTCCTATCAAAGAAGAGCTGACCTGTGTCGGCATCCTGCCCTCTGCATGCCTCCTCAGAGCAGTACCTGTGTCTGGAAATTTTTAAATGTTTCTTTCCCACAGTCTCAGTGCTGCCCTGTCATTCCTGGAACATTATGGCCACCATGTTCCCACATCGCTTGTCAGGGTGGCGGGCTGTTCCTTGGGGTTGTGAGGAAGGTCTGCATTTGGTGTGCCCATCTTTGGAATGCTGCACTCTGGGATCCCAAGGAACCCCACGTCCTTAGGCTGCAGGTCTTTCTTGCCTTTTGTCCAGCTGCACTCTGATCAAGGTCTAAACTCTGTGGGAGAAAGAGGCTATGCAAGCGTGACGGCATTAACCAGAATGTCTGACCTTTGCAGGTCCCAGAAGTTCCTGTTTAATCATCTCAAGCACACTGTTATGCTGGCTAAAAATGTATCCAGGCAAGGTGAGAGGAAACCAGCTTTGATCTGAGGCTAAGGGGGAACCAAGAGCTTTATAATGATAGTTTTCTTTAAAGACAGAAAGAGCAGTAATAAAAACCTGCAGGATTCACTTCAAGGCAAAAAGCAAAACAGATATCAACTGTTTACTGTTTCATCTGTCTGGGTCCTGTCCTCTCTAGTCTGGAAAAAGAAAAGATGTAAATCCCATGAGCTCGCAGCCTGATTTCTAAGAGCGCATTTCATATCTTGTTCAATGACAAGTCGTTAGGACTCAATGTTAACATTGCCCTAAATTCAAACTTATGACAAGTTTCTGTTTGGTCATTTTTGTTTTTGTGGAGAAACATGGGATAATTCTTGTTCTCCTTTGATGACACTGTGTTTATTTACTGGGGAAGGTTCTCTCCTTTCCAATGACTTTATTTAATTTGCATCAAACAGTTCTTGAACTCATATCTCTGTAAAGTGATTTAAAGTTGATCTATTATTATTCTTTTTTTCATGTTACTTATTTTCTTAGAAGATGATAGCTTATTGAGATCTTTTTAGATAAAGTATGGTGTTCAGATGAAGAATGGTTATCCAGATGTGTTTTAGATATGGGATTAAACTGTGCAAACTGATATATTATCTTCTTTTTCCAAACTAAATTTATAGGTCTTGTGATTTAAAAAATAACATGCTTATTTTCTGAAACTCAGGAATCTTCTATTTAGTACCTCATTTTTCCAACTCTGCTATGATCAACTTCTTGCTTTTGCCAATAATATTTTGACATATAGGTTTAAACCATCTGTTGTTTGCTGTCTCTATATACTATCTCTGATCCTGTTAGTATGATCAAATCACATGAAAAACATGTAAACAAATACATGCAAATGCATTTAATGGCAAATCAGATTCCCTCCACTAGGATGAGTTTCTGCAGGACAATGTTTTAGGAATTCCCTGTATAGTTCTGAATGATTCTTTGGTTTTCAGCCATCCTGCAGTGAACTAGAGGCCATTCTGGGAATCCAGCAATTTGTATAGGATTGCAATCAGTAGTACCAGCGTATTCAGAAAAATAACAAAATTAAGGTGGGAGCTCTATGTGGATTCTACATATAAACTTTCATGAGTTATATGGATGCTCTTGTAGAAGTTATTTGGTATAAAAATGGGGTACTTATGATTTAATACTTTCATACAACACTCTGGAAGGATAAGGCAGATAAAGGTGAATAAACAATATTGTAAAATATCATAGGAGAATTTGTTCCAAGATTATTTAACCTATTATCCATGAGGTTTTTATTTTTCCTAGTAGATGAGAAAAAGCCTCTTCGTTGAATATATGGCAATTTATAAGCTTATTCAAAGTCTATATGAGCAGTTTAATAATTTGGGGGTAATTATCAGATGAAGCAATTATTTGGGCTAGTGTGATGTTCTTTGAGTCAGGAGAACAGTCATAAATCAATACCATAAGTAAGTACCAGGAAAGGGTAAGTATTCACTGACAATATACAAAAAGAAAGAAAATTAGGAGGAATGAAAAGATGTCAAGCAGAGATGTAGCTGTTGAAGTAACAAATATCAAATGTTGACTGATTTGATGTGATTTGAAGGAAAAAGAAAAAGAAGCATTCTGAGGCAAATGCTAAATACATAATCATCAAAAATCAAGACTTGTAAATGATGGATGAATAAATACATCACTGTATTCCATTTTCCCAGCCTTATCCATTAAACATTATCATTTCATCCAAAATGTATTAATGTACATATTTAGGCAAAATTTCCTTCTCAGATTTAAACAACTTAAATTATGTAACTATATCAATGTAATTTCTCACTTTCTGTTCATGAATTTTGAAACTTACACTTTTGGGATTCACCAAGAACCTCCAAGACGGTTTGCTCATCAGTTTAAACCAAAACGTTTTCAATTCTGATTCAAAATGTGTAACTAAATCTATTCCATGGGTTTTTGTATGCTTTACTATCTAATAAGATGATGACTTACAATACCAAAAAAGTCAAAGAATCTTATTTCACAAACTTATAACATAAAGTAAGAAAACTTCAAGTTTTCTTTGAGATTTATTAATCTACATAACATACTTTACAAAATATAAAACATTTCACATTAATTACCCAGGACTTTTCCTGTCTTAGTTATCTTAGTTACAGTTTTTCAGAACTACAGATGACATGAGGGATCATTTGATTAAAAAACATAACTGTTTCCTTTCAGATTAGAAAGCAAAACTTGGAAAGATTTAAGTGACTTGTCCTCAGTTATTAGCAGAAGGCTTGGGATACAGCTCAGTAGTAGAGAGCTTGGCCTTCATGCATGGAACTATGGGTTCTACTCCTAGTATGGGAGAAAAATTTAGCAGATGTAGGGATAGAATTCAGATTCTCTAATTATTATCCTCCCTTTGCTTTTCCCATCCTTCCTTTTTTATTATCCCACCATTTAATCTGAGAACTAGTTTTCCTTTCCTTTTACTTTCTAAACTTTAGTCTCTTTTACCTGTAGTTAATATGGAAAACCTTTTTTTGATGGCCTTCATTTTTAGAGTTTTATGCTAATAAATTACAAATGCAACAATACTGACATTTCATGATCATTCAAGCTAATTTTCAGTATCAGATAATCAATAAACCAAATCTTTGTAAAATATCATGGAGATTACAGATGCAGTTATACCATAGCTGAGTCCTTATTACAATCTATTTGTTTCAGCAAGCCCTATAATTAGCACATTTTTGTGTCATAAATCAAAATTCTACAGATAAAATTGACTTTGCATAGGGCATATGACATTTCCTTGAATGTTAAACAGAAGATGATTTGCTCCTGATTTCTTTCAGAAATGAAAAAATTATTCTTAGTACAGGTGGTAGATTCCCTAAGACAAAACACAGGATGTGCTGAGTTAATATGCCAGTTGATTAAATGAAATTCCTTCAAATAATTTCACGGAGTCAACAGATACATATTTTCTACTGGGATTTATGCAACCATCTGGCCTTATAATTTTCAGCTGCTTACTTCACATTAAGTTTTCCCTTTAAAGCATCAAATAATTGTAAATACAGTATATTTTATATACAAATGTAAACATATTTAGGTTTACGCATGGCTTTCAAATAAATTGTGCTTATGTTTGTAAACTAATGCAATTTTAATTTCTTCCATAAGAAACGAATTTTATTGCCGTAATATTTCATGATGCTATGGCTGTTTTGTGCTTAACTTATAAAATGCCTTCAAAGTATTACTAAAGAAGCAAGATTTCAGCAACTCCTATAAAGCTTTAATGAACCAATTAACTTGCAATGTGTTCTCAGGTTTGTCTTTGAAATTGGTTGCTGTTTTAATGAAACACCATAAGGACATCTCTCCTGTTCTCCTTTTTTTTTCTTTACTAGGTGATACAAAAAGCTTGTTGAAATCAAGGTGAGAACAAACATCACAGCAGGAGAAAGAGTACTAATCAACCCCCAAACGAATGTTAAACAGAATGAATTAAAAAGTGATACAGTGGATGAGACAAAAATACAGTATTCTTAACTTACTTACAAAATATGATATCTTAGGGGAAAAGTTTCAGTTTCAAAAGTGGGTTATTCATAACCAAAGTTTCCTTAAATTGCTTAAGTTAGGAAAATGGTCTTTTGCTTTTCCATCAGATCCATGCCTGTAGTACATGTACAATTCAACTTTTAAATACTTACTACATCTAGAATTACTAAAACTGTACAAATATTAATAGTTAATGAAATTTAGCCTCAAATACTCTTATGAGGTATAAATTCTTTAGTGAAATGTGGATAATTACCCTGCAGATTACTAGGGGAATCCAATATGCAGAAACTAAAAGAAGCATTATATGAAAGAACCATAAATAAAATTAAGAGAAACTATAAAGGCCCAGAGGTAGCTGATATTTTAATGCATTCATAAAATTATTAAAATTTGAGCATTCCTAGATATAGCTAAAGACAACTTTTAACTTTATATCACTAGCACATATATAAGCAAAATATTGAGAAAGGTCAAAGTAAGTTAGGTACACAGAACAGCAATGACTGTGGTAAGAGTGAGGAAAGTGGATTTAAGGAAGAAAAAACATTAACGGGGGTAAGATGGTTTGATTAGCTCATTTTTAAAACAGCTAAGCATCCTTTTAGCAGACTTAAATACAATTTTATTGTTTTGCTAATTCCCTCAGATAGCTAGTAAGCTAATTAAGCTGATGATTAACCATCATCGGGATCAATTTTTCTAATATTGTGCTCTATACATTAATATTAACTTTATTTTTCAAGATTCACAGACTAAAATTCTCAAAGCCAGTTTCACATGGGCCTCAATCTTTTACTACAGCACTAACCTAAAATTAATCACTTTTAAAGCAAAATTTTTGTCCAGAAATTTTTATGTAACTTAAACAAATAAAATTTTGTTAATAAGATAATGAAAATTAAGTGAAATTTTTAAAAATATTTATCACAATCAATGACAACAGAAACTAATTTATGATCTTAAATATCAATTGTCTTCATTATTAGAGACACTAAAAATAAATTAAGAAGACATGCAACTGAAGATGTTAGAGAAAACAGACTAAGTAAACACAGAGGCCACGAAGAAATCCTAATAAACTTATGAGCTGAATCTACTACATCTAATAGAAAGGAGAATAAAAGAAGGAGAAGCAACATATAAGTAATTATGTTAGTGTAACATGGAGTATGTGGTTTATTTATGATAAACAAGACATTATATAGCATAATTATAAAATATTTTTCTAATGATGAAAAATTTATAACATCTATTTTCCTTGGGGTTCTGAGACTTATAGATGCTTTTTAATTGTTTTCTCCTGTGTAACTTACTTTCAAAGCTGTATAGAAAAAGCTTTTGTAATTTTTTAATGTACCTCAAAATTACAAATAGTGATTTTTATTTTTTTTTAACCTTAAGGGCTCCAGTCTATTAAAAAAGGTGAAATTTGTGATACATTCTATGTGTGCAAAATAGTACATTTTTTCATTGTGGGAAATGTTCTCCTGCTTCATGAAATGAAGCCAAGTGCAGTGCAGACAATGAACAGGTGTTGAGGTCACCACATGCTCGTGTAACTCTTATGCAGGCATGCATATTTTTGTTATCTCCTGCCTTTAGTGAAAGTACTGTATTACTTCTAACCAATAGAATCTAGCAAAGGAAAATCAAAGGATGTCACTCACATGATTATACTGCACTATATAAGAGTTTGTCTTTCCAGGTGGAGTGAAAAGAATTCATATGATGTTCAGGAAGAAAGAAATGTCAATACTGAGGACTGTCGTGGAGTGAGCCACATGACAGGGAACTGAGAGGTTTCTAGAAACTGTGCCTCATCACACAACCATGAAGAAATGTGTGCTGCCAACCAGATTATTGTCTTCCCTAGTAGCCAAGCATCCAGACCAGAATGCGGTACAGCTGACATTTTGGTTGCAGCCTCCTGAGACCCTGAGCAAGGATCCCAATTACCCATGGCTGAGATCCTGGCTCTGACATGGGATCTGTGAGCTGCTGAATGTGTTAGTTTGCTAAGGTGCTGTAACAAAGTGCCCAGAACTGACTGACTTAGCAGCACTTCCCTTTGTGCTCTGGAGAATAGAAAAGTCCTGCCAAGGGTGATGAGGGAGAACCTGTTTCATGTCTCTCTTCCAGATTTTGGTTTTCTTGGCCTCTTCTTCTCTCTCTGGTCTTTAAAAAACTTCATCTTCACATGATGTGTTTCCTGAGTACATGTCTGTATCAAATGTCTCCCATTTATACAAGCACATTAAATTAGGGAGCCATCTATTCGTGGGTAACTTCTGTTTTGCTTATTGCTCTGAAACCACCTCAATTCCCAATAAGATGACATTTGAAGGCACTGGAGGTTAGGATATCAGCATATACATTTTTGAAGGAAAGAGTCCAACCCTTAAAAATGCATTTGTGTTGTTTTAGACCAGTGTGGTATCTTGTTACATCTAAAGTAGGAAAAAAATGAAATGGAAAAAAGAATATCAAGAAATAGTGAAATTTACTGTGTGGGATCCCCTTTGCCTGTAAAGCAATTGTGGGGGCACTTCACTGTTTTTCTAACCCAAGTAGAGCGTCATATAGTGTCACATGGCATTAAATACATGGTTCCTTGTTAAGAACAGGAATATTTGTTACATTGCACTTAGCCAATATAAAACCATGGCCATGAGTAGGCTGTTTTGGAAGGCCTCCCCAAAACCAATTACCATTTTTTTTTCTGGATTTTCTTTTAATTTCTGTGCATTTTCTTCTTGCAAGTGAAGAAAAGGTGTTGATATAGTTCATATCTTAAGTGTACCTCAAACACTCTATGGCAAAATCTTAGTCAATAGCATGGTGCTATTGGGAAGTGGTAGAAACTTTAATTGGTGTCCCAGTGGGAGGTCTTCAGGCCATTGGGGAATATGTGCCTTGAAGGAGGGTAATGGGGTCCCAATGTCTTCTTCCTTCCATTTTCTGATCGTGAGGTGAGTGGATTTGTTTTGTCACGTACTTCTGCTATGATTTGTTACCTTGCCGCGGGCCAAAGGGATGGGACCAATTAATCTGGGACAGGTATTTTTTATAGTAACAAAAATCTGACCAACAGAAAATTAGTACCAAGAAGTGGAATCACTGCTGTGACAGCACCTGATGATATGGAAAAGGAGTTGGAACTGGTTAACAAAAGGAATTTGGAAATGTTTGGAAAAACAGCAGGAGTTTAGAATGCCATGAAGGCTCCCAGGTGATCTGGTGACAGCTCAGAAGACCAGAATGCTGATAGGAATGTAGAGAGTAAAGGTTTTGCTGCTGATGTTTCAGATAGAACTGAAGATTCTTGTAAGAATTAGACTAGAAGCCACCATTGTTCCTCCATGGCAAAGAGTCTGGACACATTTATTCATATCCTGAGACTTTGTGTGAAGCTAAGCTTAAAGGTCATGGCTTGTTTAACTGATGGAGGAAATCTTGAGACAGTACAGCACTAAGGCTCTGGCATGGGTATTACCAGCTACTTCTAGACAGATTCACATAGAGACCTAGTAGCATGATTCACATAATACCTAGTAGTAGTATTAAAGATAAATATAACATAGATTTGCAAAATATTTGCTGAGTATGTCCTGTGCATTCATGTGCAGGACATATACATTTATGTACACACACACACACACACACACACACAGAGCAATGTTTTTCTTGGAAATGAGTCATATGGATTTATCTTCATCCATGTGTCCTGTGTATATCTTAAAATACTCTGTGTTAGTTTACTTTTCTCTCATTGCTGAGACAAAATACCTGATGCCCTAATTAAAAAGGAACAGATTTATGTAGCTCGCAGTTTGTGGAGGTTTCAATCAGCTGTAATCAGCTGGCTCCAAGGCAGAGTGGCATGGAGCAGGGACAACAGGTCATGACAGTGGAAGACAGAAAAAGCAACAAGAGCAAAAAACGGGAACAAGCCAGCTTTTTTCCTTCCTTATATTGTATGTTGCTATCCACCCTAGGGCGGGTCCTTCACACCCACACCATCTCCATGCTCTCTTCTTGCACAGACTGAGGATGTTTACCAAGTGAGGACCCTGGGCCCCCTGATGAGTTACTTAGTTAAAGTTCTACATATCTCAAGTTGACACAGTGAATCAACCATTGTAACATGCTAGACCGTAGATAGCTATGCCATGTCCTCTATACCATAGGGTGCAAAACTGCTGAATCATTTAGGTAAGCTTCTAAACTTCTCAAATTGACACAATGCATCCACAACCACACACTCCATCTGCTCTACTTCCTGCCCCAAGTCATATGTAGAGCAGAAATTTGACAATGTTTTTGAGTCAGTCTATATTTAAGTCCTTTCCTTTTCTTTTTGATACTAAATAATGCCAACATCATTTCCTAATTAGCACAAGCCAGAAATGTGGGAGTTTATCCTGTTCCATTTTTTTCATTCTGTGCTGTAGTGTACTGCTAAGAGGTTGCAATTTTGAGTTAAATTGCATGAATTCAAACCTCGTCTCCTTTGTTGGAAATCCATAACACTTTGGGCCAAGTATTGTAATTTTTCTGGGCCTTTGTTTTCTCAAGCAGAGGTAAGAATGGCAATCATATTCAGGTAGATAATACATACAAAGCCCAAGAACAGAACTGGAGAACACGTGTATGCATTAACACAGAGAAAAAGTATGTTTCATGTATATACATGTTTATTTAAGATATGTGTACATTGGTATAAAACCAATGCATCCACCAAATTAACATGCTATTCATGTGTTGTTCCCTTAGGATCCAAACATTTAGTAGTCAAGGATGTTCTACTTGTTTTTGGAAATAACTAGGAATAAACATTCACCAAGGAGAATTTTTAAAAAGACCTCTAAAACAGAACAACTGATCTGTCATGTTAAAAGGCAGATGCATTGTCCCTGTTGTGCCCTGGGGTCTTTCTGTGCTTGTGTAGCTTCCTATTAGCCTGTGATATTGTATACACTACTTTCTGCTCTTGGATTTTATATATATGACCTGATGAATTCTTTAGATGCTTTGAAATGAATACATTTTAAACCTCATTTTTCCAAAACATAAATGAGAGACAATGAATTATCAGAGATGATCTGTAGTTTCTTTTCTGTTTTTTTTTCTTTTTTTCCTTTTTATTTGAAGATTAGAAGGGGACATATTTAGTTTACCAAGAAACGTTCTCTTAAGCTGTGGTGAGCATTGTAAATTCTTCAGAATGAAAACCATGCTTTATTAAGTTTTTATTTTCCCAGAAGTTTCTTATCTAATACCTTAATAAACTCTCCATATTTATTAATAAAACAAGGTACTACTTCAAAGTAAAAAAAGTCTTATTACATGAGTAACACTTACTTTTTTTTACTAATATTATGTAAACATTTCAGTTTACTCTTTTCTTGTCACTGAGGTCTGCAAATAAGTGTGGATTGTGATTAATGATTGAGTATTCAGTTGAGCTAATAGTGTAACTGTAGGGAAATAGGCACCTTGGAAATCTCTTAGTATAAGGCATAGTTACATCTAGACTGTCTCTTCTACACTGGTACAAGAGTAGCAAGAGAAACATTCTATGACATGCAGAGCTGTAAGTTCTCTGTTAAGCCACCCAGACAAGGTATATGTTTGCTGCCACCCTCCCAACTCTGTTGCTGAATATCCTTTGGGATTTCATATTTTTCATGTTGCTTTTGATTGTCTAGAATCCTTCACCAAGACTTGCTTTGTTAAAATGCTTTAGATTTTGAAATTATAATGGTCTTTCTGTCGAACTTTATTTCCATAAATCTCTATTCAATAATTGCAATTGGCAATGATTGGATAAACTTTGGTGCCTTGGTTTGTCTTCAGTGAACTGTTTTTGGATTCTACAAATCAGGTTTATTTTACTGAAATAGAGACAGAGCAAAAGATAGATGTAAAAATTAAACAAAGAAAACTAGTAGCAACTATTACTGATATTCTAGTTAAATCAGTTATTATTTTGGGGTATTTTAGTTTGTGCCCAAATTGTATAATGTACAAAATATTATTTTTAACCTAATTTTTGTATCATTTTAAATTCATTGTGCTATTTAAAATTCCATCCTAAATGTCATATTCATCTTTGCTTAATAATGTACCATAGGTCATATTCCTCTTGAATTTAATTTACATATGATAAGGCAAAGGTTTATTTTTTTTTACTTCTTAATTAGGAATAATTTGTCCATATTACAACACAAATGGCTGTATTGTGTGTCTGCTAATTTATGATGTCCAGTATAACATCTTCACTTTGACTGCACAGATTGTAGAAACTTTGAAATTATTATCAGATCCCATTGGGTGTATTTTTCCATTTTTCTAATATTGAGGTATTAGTATATGTTTGTGGTATATAACTATTGCATTCATATTGGAGAATTGGTACACATACATATTGCATCTTGACCAATTTTAGTCTTCTTCCCTGCTTTCACCCTTCTGTGGAAAAGGAGTGTAAAAATTTTTGTATGTTGCAATTTTACCACCTGGGGTGTTAGACTCCTATATCATTATTTGTCAAAGTGCCTTAGTTTTTAGTGTGTTTTCCCATAAAATATTAGAAAATATTTCATTTTAAAAGTTACATATTTGCACAAAAAATGCTCATGATTTTTACTGTGATAAAAATCACCTGATGGGTGATTTTTTCTTCCTCTCACGTGGCTCACCCAGAAAGGAACCCAGCAGAAGGTGAAAGAATGGCTGGCGATCTGAAAGGAGAGCAAGGATATTTTCTCCAGCTCTGGGGAGCCTCCACCGAGGGCCCGCCCTGCCACTGGGAACTCAGCGCAAGCCCGCCTCAGGCATAGGCTACCCTGAACCACCACCAAGGGCCTGCCCTGACACCAGAATGTAGAGCAAGCCCGCCGCAGGGGTGGGCTGCCCAGAGACTCCACTGTGGGGCCGCCCTGCCACCGGAAACTCAACGCAAGCCCGCCTCAGGGGTGGGCTGCCCAAAACCTCCCCTGGGGGCCCACCCTGTCACTGGGATCATCAGAAGATCTCAGTGGGCTTCAGTTAATGTGAGAAAATTTGGAACTTTGCTCCCAGGTGGCGAACTTTGGACCACAGTGGATTAACTGTATTAGTGTGGTGATTATACCCCTAAAATAGAGGTGTATAGGGGATAAATAGGGCTAGTAGTAAAATCCCCTCCAACTAACTGTAAGACTTTGGTGGGTCTGAAAAGAGTGTTTGTGATCCCCTCCTACACATAGAAATCACCAGGCAGAGTGAAAATGACAAAACGAAAAAGCAAAATGCGGTCTAAATCATATAGTTCACGAGAAGCAAGTATAGGAGACATTGAAATAGAGGACCCCAAAAGTAACACACTGGGAATCTCTGAAAAGATAGTGAGTGAAATAAAAAAACAACTGCATCAGGCTATAGAGGATATCAAGTTAGAAGTAGTCTCCCATGTAAAGATAGAAATAACAACTTTAGTAAAGGAGTTGTTGAATGCAGCTAAAGAAGAACTAGAGAAAAAAGTACATGAGCATGGGAAACTGACTGAAACTTTGAATGAACAATATAGAAAACAAGCAGAATTCATGAAACAAACTCAAAGAAACATCCAAGAAACAAAAAATTCTATTGAAAGTGTGCAAAACCACCTAAAGGAAGCTGAGGATAGGATTTCAGACCTTGAGGACAGGATCACAGTTAGTGACCAAGAAAGGACAGAACTTTTAAAAATAACAAAGCAGCATGGAATGACAATCCAGAAGCTTCATGATGATGCCAAGAGCAACAATATAAGAATAATGGGCATTAGTGAAGATACACGAGTCCAGGCAAATGACATACATAAAGTATTTGCAGAAATAATAGCAGAAAATTTCCCAAACATGGGGAAAGAATCTGATATGCAAGTAAGTGAGGCATATGGAACACTAAACAGTCACAATCAACATAAATCCACACCCAGACACATAATAATTAGGATCTCAGACATACAGCATAAAAACAGAATACTAAAAGCTGTCAGAGAAAAGACACAACTCACCTATCAAGGAAAGCCCATTAGAATCATGGCAGACTTTTCAGCACAAACCTCAAGTCAAGAAGAGCCCTGAAAAAAAACAACCTTCAACCCAGACTAATGTACCCAGCAAAACTTTCATTCAAATTTAATGGAGAAATAAGATATTTCCATGACAAAGAACAACTGAAGAAATTCATGTCCACCAAACCAACCCTAGAAAGAGTACTGAAAGACATACTAGACAGAGATAAAAATGACCACAATCCCTAAAACAACAACAGAAAGAAACCACCAGGAAGGATAAGCAATTAGGTAAGAGGAAAAGCAGAAAGAAACAACTGGAACATAACATGGCAAAGTCAAGCCAGTACATATCAGTGATATCCATAAATATAAATGGCCTCAATTCACCTATAAAAAGAAATAGATTGACAGAATGGATCAAGAAACAGGACCCCAGAATATGCTGTATACAAGAAACACATCTGACCCAAAAGGAAACTCATAGATTAAAAGTCAAAGGATGGAAAACAGTATTCCATGCAACAGGAACCCAGAAAAAAGCAGGGGTAGCTATTCTATTCACAGACAATGTGAACTTCAAACATAAAATGATTAAAAGAGATAGAGAAGGTCACTACATACTTGTTAGTGGTAAAATTCAAGAGGAAGAACTAACAATTATAAATATATATGCACCAAATACAAGAGAACCCAACTATATAAGACAGATACTAATGGACATGAAAAACCAAATACACAAGAACACAATTATAACAGGAGATCTTAACAGCCCATTGTCACACAGAGATAGAACAACTAGACAAAAAGTCAGCAAATAAATAACAGAACTGAATCATACCTGTGAGCAATTGGAGTTAGTAGATGTTTACAGAGTGTTTCACCCAACCACATCAGAGTACACATTCTTCTCAGCTGCACATGGGATATTCTCCAAAATAGACCATATATTATCCCATAAAACATTCTTAAGTAAATGCAAAGGTACTGAAATCATACCATGCATAATATCTGACCATAGTGCATTGAAATTGGAAATTAACGGCAAAAGAAAACCTGCATAAATACATGGAAATTATATAACAGCCTTTTGAACAACCAGTGGGCTACAGATGAAATTAAAGAAATAAAGCAATACCTGTTACAATTCAATGAAAATGCAGAAACAATGTACTGTAATCTGTGGGATGCAATGAAAGCAGTCTTAAGAGGGAAATATATAGCAATAAACTGTCATATCAAGAAAACAGAATGAGCACAAATAAACAACCTAATGCTCCATCTCAAGTGTCTAGAAAAAGAAAAGCAAGCTAAACCAAAAGCTCATAGAAGAGAGGAAATTGTAAAGATTAGAGCAGAAATCAATGCAATTGAAACTAAAAAAACAATACAAAGAATTAATGAATCAAAAAGCTGGTTTTTTGAGAGAATAAATAAAATTGACAAACCCCTAGCTAACCTTATCAAGAGAAAGAAAGAAAAAAACCCAAATTCATGCAATAAGAACTGAAAAGGGAGAAATTACTAAAGATCCCATGGAAATTCAAAAGATCATGAATACCTACTTTGAAAATCTCTACTCACATAGAGTGGAAAACACAGAGGAAATGGACAGATTTTTAGAAACATGTGAACTACCAAAAGCTCAACCAAGAAGATATAGCAATTTTGAACAACCCAATATCAGCTATTGAAATTGAAAATGTAATTAAAAACTTACCAACAAAGAAAAGCCCAGGTTCTGATGGATTCACAGCTGAATTCGCCAAGAAATTTAGAGAAGATTTGATGCCAGTACTTCTTAAACTCTTCACTGAAATTGAGACAAAAGCAATCCTCCCTAAATCATTCCTGGAGGCAAGTATTACTCTGATATCAAAACCAGAGAAAGATCCAACCAAAACAGAGAACTACAGGCCAATCTCACTAATGAACATTGATGCAAAGATTCTCAACAAAATACTGGCAAATAGAATGCAGCAAATCATCAAGAAGATTATACATCAATACCAAGTGCGGTTCATTCCAGGAAGGCAGGGATGGTTTAACATACACAAATCAATAAATGTAATATACCACATCAACAGAGCCAAAAACAAAAACCACATGGTCATCTCAATAGATGCAGAAAAAGCTTTCGACAAAGTCCAACACATGTTCATGATAAAAACCCTTCAGAAACTTGGAATACATGGTGTCTACCTCAACATTATAAAGGCCATTTATGACAAACCAACAGCCAACATTATACTAAATGGGCAAAAACTGAAAGCTTTCACTTTAAAATCAGGAAAAAGACAAGGATGTCCACTATCACCAATCCTTTTCAGCATAGTTCTGGAAACACTAGCCAGGGCAATCAGACAAGAGAGAGAAATAAAAGGAGTAAAGATAAGAAAGGAAGAAGTTAAATTATCACTATTTGTAGATGACATGATACTCTATATAGAAGACCCCCCAAAAAATCCATTAAAAGACTGCTAGAGGTAATAAACAAGTTCAGTAGTGTAGCTGGATACAAAGTCAGTGCTCAGAAATCAATAGCATTCCTGTACAGAAACAAAAAACTCACTGAGAGGGAAATTATGGAAATATCGCCCTTTACAATATCATGTAAAAAAATGAAATACTTAGGAATCAACCTAACTAAAAATGTAAAAGACCTATATGCTGAAAATTATACTATGCTGAAAAAGGAGATTGAAGAGGATATTAGAAAATGGAAGGACATTCCTTGCTCTTGGTTAGGAAGAACCAACATTGTGAAAATGGCCATACACCCAAAAGTGTTATACAGATTTAACGTAATCCCAATCAAAATACCATTGACATACTCACAGATCTAGAGAACACACTACTAAAATTCATTTGGAAAGAGAAGAAACCTAGAATAGCAAAGGCAATTCTAGGCAACAAAAGCAAGGCAGGAGACATCTCAATTCCTGACTTGAAACAGTACTATAAAGCCACAGTGATAAAATCAGCTTGGTACTGGCAAAGAAATAGACCTGAGGATCAATGGAACAGATTGGAAGATGCAAGCACAATTACAGAGACACTCAGCCACCTGATATTTGACAAAGGGGCTAAATATGTCCACTGGAAGAAGGATAGTCTCTTTAACAAATGGTATTGGAAAAATTGGCTCTCTACATGCTGAAAACTGAAACTAGATCCATGCATATCACCATGCACAAAACTAAAGTCTAAATGGATCAAAGACCTCAATATTAAAACAGAAACACTAAATCTACTGGAAGACAAGGTAGGTAGAAGTCTTGGAGACATAGGGATAGGCAGAGAATTCATGAACCAAATGCAAATTGCATAGGAAACACTTTAAAGAATCAGCAAATGGGATCTGACATTATTGAAAAGTTTCTGCACTTCAAAGGAAATCACCAACAGAGTGAAAAGAAAACCCACAGAATGGGAAAAAATTTCAACCAGCAACCTGTCAGACAAAGGACTTGTGTCCAGAATATATAAAGAATTGAAAAACATCAAGCCCCCAAATTCAAAGACCCTCTCCAAAAATGGGCATCTGAGATGAACACACAGTTCTCAGAGAAAGATATACAAATGGCAAATAAGTACATGAAGAAATGCTCACCATCACTGGTCATTCGAGAAACGCAAATTAAAACAGCATTGAGATTCCACCTTACTCCGGAAAGAATAGCTGCCATCAAGAAATCAACTGATAACAAATGTTGGCGAGGCTGTGGGGAAAAAGGAACACTGCTCCACTGTTGGTGGGAATGTAGACTGGTGCAACCATTATGGAAATCCTTATGGAGAATTCTCAGAAGACTAGGATTGGAAGCCCCATTCAATCCAGATATCCCCCTCCTGAGTATTTTCCCCAAAGAACTGAAAAGTTCATATCACAGTGATATATGTGCACCCATGTTCATAGCTGCACAATTTGTGATAGCTAAATCCTGGAAACAACCAAGATGCCCATCAACTGCAAAGTGGATAAAAAAGATGTGGCATTTTTATACAATGGAATATTACTCAGCTATAAAAAAGGATGACCTTGAGGTCTTCATAGGCAAATGGAGACAACTTGAGACTATCTTCATTATTGAAATAAATAAGAATCATATTTATAAATATCATATTGTGTCTCTAGTGTAAAAAGTAAATAAGAACTACAAGAGTAATAAAAACAAAATGTGTAATTGCTATTGTAAAAAAGAGAGGAAAAGAAAGTGCCATAAGGGATATAGCAGCATGTATGTTTGAGTGTGTAAAATAGATGACCTTATTGCTGAATCTTTGTTGGATCTTTGAGCAGAACTGTTTGTAGTCTGACTGTTTGAATATTTACTATGTACCCTTTAACTTTGTAACTTGAACAACTATATCCAGAATGACAGTACATAATTTATAAATTACTGATTTCTTAGTGGGCCTTTTTCTCATTCTCCTTTGTCTTTCTTTCTTTTAGAATTCTGTATTGTTGCTACCCTTTTTTCTGTTTTGTTTTTTTTCTTCTCTTTAAATAAAATTTTAAAAATGTATAATTGCTATTATAAAAAAAGGAACTAGGAAGCGCTATAAAAGATATAGCTGCATGTATGTTTAGGTGTGTGGGATTGATGACCATATTTCTAGGTTCTTGTTGGATTGTTGAACAGATCTGCTTGCACTCTCACTGTTTTAGTGTCCACTTTGTGTGCTCTGGTTCTGTAACTTGAACAACTATTTCTAAAATAGCAATATGTTATTTATCAACTAGTGATTTCTTACTGTTTATGTTTTTTTTGAAATTCTGTAATATTTCTCTCCTTTTTCTGTTTTATGCCTTTAAATAAAAAATTGAAAAAAATCACCTGACATAAAATTTACGTTTTCCCCATTCTGAAGCATATGGTACAACAGTGTGAAGTATATGAACGTTGTTGTTTACTAGAGAGGATTTAAGAAACAAATTCTCGGAAGTAGGTGTGACTGAGACAATTTGAGGAGCCCCCAAATGTCCCAGCTTTCTACCCACACTGCTTCTGCTTCTTTCTTCCTTGTGTCAAGTAAATAAAATGCACCATGTGATTCATGCCCTTGCTAACATTCTATACCACTCACTCTGTGGCTGCTTTACAGTTTGTAGGGCTGGTTTTGTATCCCGCCTACTGTTGGGAAAACAGATTTGGACACGTGCAAAGCCATGCTTCTGAGACTGAGGCATTCAGTGACCTTGACCTGACCGAAGGACTCATCTTGTCTCTCTGTTGTTTATATCTGTGCACCTCTTTGCCCACTAAAAAAAGACAGGAAGGTGACAAGTCTTCTCAAATGGTGTAATTGTGAATACTTTTCCCCCAACAGATTGCGGGAATAGAGGACAACCCAAACAGCCACCCCAGAGTCTCAAAGGAGGCATTCTGCTCAATACAACTATCTCATCAAGAAAGACATGGACTTAAATGATTCTATTAGTGTGGGTATGCATGGAAATATTTCTTAGGCTATTTAATATTGATTTATTTTAAATATTTAATTTGAGCTTCTAAAATAAATGTCACATTGTTTTATTTATATATAAGTTAAATTACATTCAAGGGAGCAAGCACAGATGAAATCCATTATACTTTTGGTCCCATTTTATTCTGACACAATATATCCAGGACATAATTAACAATGAGTTTTTCTCAATAAAGTGAAAATTGCATAACACGGACATTTTTGACTACATTCATCCTATTATGGGCATGAGTATTTTTCAAATTAACTTTGAAAATCTGAAACACATATTATTTGTGAGAAAAGTGATACTATTCATCAAATTATGACAATTTTAATTTATGAATACTGTATTAGAAGGAAGGCATAATTTAGAGCCTATAAAGAATTGTTCACCCTTAAGAAGCTGAGAAATGTCAGTCTTACTCCTTTGAAATCTCTTAGAACTTCTTTTGTGGAAGTTACAAACTAGCTTTGTATTGTGTGTAATTATTTCTTTACAAATTTTCTCTTTATCATTGATCTGGAAGCGTCTGAAAACAGAACTGGTACTTGTGCTGTCTGAACTGATAAAAGTAGCACCTTTTAATTTAGTAAATTTCATTATGTATCTGTATGTGTGTATTTAAATTATCGAATGTAACATTGCAACTCACATGGAACCCATGGACAAGGTGGGTTCTTTCCAGGATCTGTGTGTGCAGTCTGTTTCTCATGCCCGTCTCCAAGGTAATACAATTCAGTAAACTCAGAATGCACTTTTGGGTTTCATTTCCTCAATTGCAGCTGTGAATTTGAAAATTGTGTAAAATGAATAAAATGCAGGTCCTGTGGTTTGGGACACAGCATCTAGGAGTAGATACAGTGCTGTGGTGACAGTAGAAGTGAAAGCTTTAGACTCGGGCATGCTTGGGTTCAAATGTTTTTCCACTTCTTCATGACATATTAACACATCAAATTTGTGTATCTCTCTTTTCTTAGATTAAACTGAGTACAAAATATTTAACACACCAGATTATTGTGTTATCTTCAGAATATATATGCAAAGCAACCAGTAATAACACAGTAACCAGCATTTTATAGGTGTTCCATGAAACACAGAATAATAGCAAATTCTGTCATAGTGCACTTTATATGCTATACCTTCTTTTTCTGAAGTGCAGTACAGGGATTGAACCGAGGGCCATTGCACTGAGCTCCATCCCCTGTTATTTTGTTTTGAGAGAGCATTTTGCTAAGCTGCTAAGTAGCCCAGGTTGGGCTCCAACTTGCTACCCTCCTGCCTCAGCTGCCCTAAGTAGGTGAATTCTAGGCGTGTGCTGTGATGCCTAGCTAAACCTTCTTTTAAACGCGGCGATCTTAACTCCTTTCACAAAGTGCACATGTAAAACTGGTATGAAACACAGTGGGCGGGCGCCTAGGGCAGAGCAAAATGAGTGATTCTGATGGGGACCCCTAGGTAGGCACAACGCAGGAGCTGTCCTGAAGATTAAGCTAAGGTTTTCACAGAGCTGAGGTAGTCCAGGCCTGAATGAAGAGTGTGAAGACAGTCACGGAGGAAAGGAACGGGAGACCCAAGGGGAGAATGGCAAGTCTATGTGACTCGATGAATTGGCGTCTTAAACCTTTACGGTTGGAGAATTTTCTGGAAGAGGAGGAAGAAAATTCTGAAAAGTCGAGGCAAAGCGCGATAAGCCGAAAGTTCCAGGTTAGAGGAACAGAATATTTTCTATATAGTCCTGGAGCTTCTTCTAAGGTCATTAGGATGCTGACCAGGAGATAGAGCCCCAGTCAGAACTGTCTTTAAGAAATTTAACTGTTGGAAAACATTCACTTGGTCCTTTAATTTAACAGTTCATTTGCTTTTTATTTGGTACTTATGGGTGATATGTTTCATTAGTGTGTGATTAAAAAGTGAGCATTGGACCTATGTATTCATGGGGATTTTCTTTGTTTAATGAGATGTTACTAAGGATCTGGGTCTTCTGGTGGCATCTGTATAACATGACATGAATCAGGACACACATCGCTTGACTTCTGTCCAGCTCTTGCAATCAAGATTTATTTCACTTGGTTTTTTTTGCAATTTGTAGACTTTTTATTAGAACGTGTTTGTAGTACATACTGGTAACATTCATCATGGAGATGGTACACGCACATAACCATTTACTGTTTTTACTTCTGTTCTTCTCCCTTCTCTCTACACTTTCTCTATCTCTTGGTCCTGTTCCTATTTGGGAAAGATCTATTTTAATTATTTTGGGATGAAGTTTATTTTCTATTATCATCTAAACTTATAAGACTCGGGGTGGTCTCACCGAAGATCTGTTTACATGTCACCTCAGTACTCAGCTGAAAATTTGTCTGTTTTGGTTTTAACCGCCTACCAATCTCATCACACTTTCAGTGAAACAGAAAGCTTACAACTGTGAATTCAATTCATTGTGTAATCAGTTTGTGACAAAAAGATTTTAAGAGTTTTGTTTTTTCTCCTAACTATATATACTTTCATAAGCCTTTACTGTATTGTGCTTATGTGTACCATACTTGTTTAAACGAGGGGTCCTCAAATCCACTCAGTCAGTTTGCTGAAATCATTTAGGATGTAATCTCACTTTTCGATTCCTCTGAATGATATCCTTTTTGCTTTTATCCCGTCCTCTATCCTCACTCTTTTTATCCCAACTTTGCCCCAAACTCAGCTTCCCTTTTAACACACTAAACATGAATTACAATCAATTCAATGTGATAAATCTCACTATCTTCTCCTACAAACATACTGAATTTCATGTTTTTAATTAAAAAATGAACTATAGCACTACCTATGATATCCCTTTTATTTTTCTTTTAGTTTTTACAATAACCTTCTTAACTAGCTTCTGTCTCCACATTGTCTAAAACACAAATGTGACCACTTAAAATGACCTCTGCTGCCCATGGAAGGAAAACAAATCTTTCAGTGCTTAAGATCAAGGACATTTTTCTTTTTGTAAATCCTAATTTGCATCCCAGTTGAGCAATTTAACAACTACATCCCGAGGGGCCTGTTAAACCTTCTAAACTATAGTATTCCCATCTGAACTGCTGGGCCAGGTGTCTTCCAGCGCTGCTGGGCAGATGGAGTAGCAGGAAGCCTCTTCAGCACAGGGGCTGGTGCCCTGCACACAGTAGGTGGTAAACACGTGGAAGCCAGATGGTGAAAGACTGGAATCCTCTATGTCGCTTCCCTAGCTCATCCCTTCCCCTTCTCCACACAAAAGTCATCGCCTGCTAATTTGTTTTTTGATTCATGAAACTCTCGACACTATCAGTTATGTTATTCTTCATACTGTGTAATTTTCAGTGTTCTTCCTGTCGAGAATCTTTAAGATTCTAAAATTAATCTTTAAGAGAAAACAATCATTTTCCTTATCAACTCTGATTATTTTTTGTCTTGTATATTTTTATACTTAATATTTTTCTTTTAAAATCATGTGCTACTTTATATTATGAAAAAACTATTACAAAGAATAAATTTAAGGTATAAATTGAATGTTATGCTACAAGTTCTTATGAGCATAGGAGATCCTATCTCCCTTTTTCATTATTGATAAAAGTGACTTTTTATGTATGACTGCATGTTATAGATTTTATAAAATAGCATGTAGTTACCTCAATGATAAAAATTATTTTAGTACCACTTATTTCTTTATTTTATTATAGTAACGCTTGAGATCTTCCATCCTAACAAATTTTCCAGTGTCTAATACATCATTGCTTAAACATTCATTGGTGATGTTTGAATTATTTCTACTATTGTGCCTGATGGAGCAGATATCTCTTTAAAATTCTAATTATAATTTTAAGGGTAAATATCCAGAAAGAAGACTGCTAGAATAAACAATGATGCTAGTTTTAATTTCTGAGGAATCTCTGGACTGTTTTCCATTGTTGGCAGTACCATTCTACATTCCTGGTGATAGCGTCTGACCCTCACCAATCTTTATCATTTTTTTAAAAAATAGCATCACAACAGGTGTGATTTAAAGGACATTATGTGCAGTGAAATGTACCAGTCACAGAACAAATAACACTGCATGGTTTTGCTTATAAATTGAACAGAGAACAATGGTTTCCAGGAGCTTGAGGGAAGAACACATGGGGGATGGTTGCTAAAAGGGTATAAAGTTTCATTTATGCAAAATGAGTAAGTTCTAGGGATTTGCTGTGCAGCATAGCACTTACTGTTGACAGGATGGTGTTCACTCTAAAAATATGCTAAGAAGCTAGATCTGTTGTTATCGTCTCATCACAGAAATGAAAAATGAAACCAAAAGGCACTCAGAGCAAAGAACCCAGTGAAGTTCCTGGAGGTGATGGATGTGCTTAGTGCCCTAATTGTGGTATCACAAGTGTGTACCTAGATCCCAAATCACCCAAATGTATGAGTTCAATGTGTGCAGTTTTAAATGTCAATATCCCTCAATAAAATGTCAAAATGTAGGGCAGCCCACTGGGGACCCCTTCTATTTCTCTCCCAGACAGAAGCTTTCTTTCTCTCAGTAAACTCATAGACTCTGGACTGGGACTCAGTTCTCCATAAAATTCCCTAAAAAGGGCAGTTTTAGGCAACCTACTTAGGACTCCTTCTGCCTCTCTCTCAGACAGATGCTTTCTTTCTCTCAATAAATATATTCTGCTCTTAAAAAATGTCAAAATGTAGTATTATTGACAACAGAAACAGTGTTATGTTTGTTTTTCTATTGCATCTGTTGTATTTTCTGCTGATCAATCCTCTCATTAAGAATGTGAGGATGCTGAGCCCCTCATTTCCAGCACCCCACTAACTAGCATCATGCCTGATGCAGAGCAGGTGCCCAGCACGTACTTGTTAAATGGTGAATATGTGCATCTCATAATAAGTTTCTTCTCTTGCTCCTACGTTTATTTCAACTCTTTATTATATCTTCATGGGCTCAATCAGGTTTCTATGAGGTTAAATTTCCTTTGATTAGCTACTGAGGGTTTACAGGAGACAGCACTATATAAATAGATATGTCCAAAATTTTTTATTAAAATTATCTTTACCAACAGTTTTACACTTGCATACCTCTCTTGATTTTAACATAGCATGGCAATAAAACTGTGTGTGTGATCACTTTTATTCCTGCTGCCTGTAACTCTCAGTATTTTATAGGACACAGAGTTGCTAGCAACTCAGCCCTAACTGATGTAAGCTCTACAACATGTTTCTGATTCAGAAATTATTTTACAAGCTGTTAGGATGTACTGTTTCTGATCAACTTTTTATTTATTAAACATGGATAATTTATTTCCAAATAGAATAAAGCATAATGATTTTGGAATTCACAATAGCTTTTCAAGGATTAAGTTTTAACAAAGTTGGGACAAATTTGAAAACTTGAGATACAGATGTCATGTTAACTAAATAAAAGCTATATTTAACCATCTTTTGTAATCCAAGATGAATGGAACTTTCATTTTTATCTCAAAAACTAGATGTTTACCTGTAGTTTTTGAGAAGCATATCATAAATTCAACCTGTGTCTTTTATTGTCAACAGCATGAAGTATTATTGTACGTCAGGGTAAGATTACATTTTTGTCAAACATAGTATCTTTTTTAAAATTTAGTTCCTGCCATGAATTTACAACAGAACAAGCAACTCACTCACCCAGGTACTGCATAATGTGTAATATTTAATTTGTCACTACTCTGTAAATATGCGAAGTGAACTGAACAATTTATTGGCAAACAACATACTTTGTGATCTAAATAAGGTGTAAAATATATGTGAAATACATCATGACGTTCCCTTTATTTCATGAGAAATATTTCCTTATCATTTTAGATAAGTTACATGAGGCAGATGTGACACTGTATTATCATTTTATAATAATATTTACTTTTCGATCCTAATTCTAGTCATACCTTTTTCTTTGTATGATCACATGGCACTAATCACAATGCCTTGTGCATTCCAAATGCCTAAGGAATAAGGAACATTTGTTGAGTTTTAAAAATCTCTATGCAACTTTTATTTTTCAGCATTTTATGTGTTTCTTGTACAAACAAGCAAGAAGATAACTTGGATGGGAGAGAAGATGCTAGGAATGTGATACTTCTGGCAAAAACAAAACTCGTTCAGGATTTCAGCAATTTTGCAGTGGAAATTCAGAAAACTATCACAGCTCTTAGAGAGCAGGTTTGTTTTCTTCCCCCAGGAACTTTTCCTTATTGCAGATTTGAACAACTAAACTTAAAACATCTGTTCAAGATTCTGAAAAATTACAGCAAAAATCAGAATAATAACATAACAAACAAGGGGTTTCATGCTAATAGGAGTTGTTTGAAATTCAGGGTATAGGTCAGTTTTTCCCTTTACTTGGAAAAAGTACTTGTAATTTAATGGAGGAGAGGTTTGTTTTGACTTATGGTTTCAGAGGTTTCAGTCCAAGGACTACTGGGTCTAAGGCAGAAACACTGTGGCAAAAGGCAGGGTGGAGGGAAACTGCTCAACTCATGGTGACTAAGAAACAGAGTATGTTGGAAAGAACAAGAGAGAGAGGGGTCAGGGGCCAGATATAGGCTTTGTGGCCCACTTTCTCCAGGGAAGCCCTACCTCTAATAACCCCTGTAGCTATGAAATTATCAGTGGGATAAATGAGTGATGAACTGAATGTCTTCATCATTCATTCACCTCTTCAGGAATCTCTTAATCCAGCTGAGTTGACAGTCAACATTATCCATCGCAGAGGGCTTAGTGAAACTCATTCATACAGATGCAGAATATTCTGTATTTTCTACTAAATGCTGACACCTGTGATGCACAGGAATTCATGTTGCCACTGGTACTCTACTGAGTGTTTCTGAGTTCTTCACCAGCACATTTTTGAATAGTTGAGTTTAGGTGCTCTCTTCATCTTGACAAGAGATTCTTTAGATAATTTCAACAGGCACAGCATGTACTTTTTCTCAGAATGAATCAAAGAAATGCCTTATGTTTTCTCTGGTTCCCTTTCCTAAAAAAGTTATTGTGAAAACAAAATTCTCACACTCTTTTATACTTCCATTTGTTTTCTTAGTTGTTCTGGCTCATGCATTTTTTTCCCCTGAAATTTGGGAATGAATCACAAACAGAGATTTGGTTTGTATATGTAATGACAACAGAAATGTTTTTATTAGGATATAGAAGCCTGATTTCTTTTAAGCTTGGTGCCAATGTGTCAACTTCTTAATGTCATATGGATGAGGTTTTCAGTGTTTTTCATGCTACAAAAATCCTTGAAGCAGAGAACACTTTCCAGAAAGATGGCCTCCTGCAAAGTACTTCTGCCTTCAAAATTTGGGTAATTTATTCAATCATCCAGAGTAAATATCATCTTCCAGGCTCTCAGGGCCATACTCCGGAAGCACCTTGTAAATTGTAACCCCCTTGAATATTCCTGTCCCCTCTGCATGTGAGTGTATTTGGTCCTGTATGTGTCATGTATTAACAAGGGCACACCACAATGTAACATCAATGAATCAGTGTAACATCCTTTAGTCTACTGCCCTTGACAGTGACTCCTCACTACTGAAATCATTTGTTGAGTCCAAATCGGAACACATCTGAGAGAGGTGAGGGAATATTTCAAAAAAGAGCAACTTAAAAATACAGAATCAGTGGAGTGACCTAAGATTCTGGGCTGCCCTGAGTTGGGAAAACTTATTGCCTTTACAGTGAATTAATGTGTTGGAGAAGAGAGGTGTTAAAACAGCAAGAAGAATCCTCAGCACTGAGATACAGAAGGTGAATCTAGTAATTTAAACATTAATCCATCCATCATGCAGCAAGCTCTTTTATTTGTATAAATTTACATTCTATATTTGCAAATGAAGGTAGAATCCATAAGCAACATTTTAATCCAATTTGTTCTATGTATTGGCAATGATAATTTTGTCATTTGTACCATATTAATTGAGGCATCCCAGATATCTCAACACCACATTAGATGCACTTTCTTGGTACTGATAACATTTTAATTAGTATATATCTCTAAATAGATCCAAATAGAGTGTTTTTTCCTGTCTAATTGCTCTGTTTTTCTCACCCCATTGTGCATTTCTTAGCAGCTGAGATTATTTCACAGGGGAATTCATGATGCCTTGTGCATAGGACAAAAATAACCAGTTTCTCTCTGTTGAAATGTGAAGAATTAGCTTATCTAAGGGTGCTACAGGCTTAGTAAGGCTACAAGGGGGAGGGAAAGATGCTCTGAACTTCAGTAGAAGTCACAGACTTACCTGAACTATGCCCAGGCCACAGAGGTGAGAAGAGCTTGCAGCAGTGCCTGATGGTTTATGCATAAAGAATTTCAGCAGCAAATGCTCATCAGATGGGATTAAAATACATGAATTAATGTGACATAACACTAGCAATGAGGAATATCGAATGAAGTGAGAAATAAACTCAGATACTCCAAAGGGAATTGAGAAAAATTAAGAGCCAAGGTTGGAAAGCAGAGATAAGCTGAGCGCATTTTCTGGGAGGCTCTCAGGTGTAACTGCACCAGGCAGTGCGTCCTCAGAGGTGGACGGGGCCACAGAAGGGTGAAGGATCATTTTGGTTATGCCAAGACCTTAGGATTTGCAAAATTTGCTTTTACTGTGAATTTCTCCTTTATTACACTAAACAAAGAGTTTTAACACCTTGTAGTTGTGAAAGGGAGTCTGTTGACTGGGAAGAACTCTTCTGATTATGCACTTTGTTCAACTGTGTGGTTTTTCTATTACTGATTAACCTGGATACAGTACAACTTGTGAAAAACTTGGTTTAAAATTTTCTCTTGTATGAAAAATGAGTATATAAATGAGGAGAGTTCACAATAGTGAGGGAAACAGTGGCCAAGAAACAATTGCTGGGTCCTGAGGGGCTTACATGAAATCATGGCCCCTCTTAGCAATCTTAGCACGAAACGCATTCTCAGCCCTGGTACATCCATCTGCTAAAAGCTGTGCTTCTGAGCAGTAGTGGCTTCTCCTCCCTGATTGTCTCTAAACCATAGAAGCAAAAGGACTCAGAATAACTTTGTGAGATCTGGGCACCAGACTGGGTGCTTACCATGATAAATTGACAATAGATGAACCAGAGCCAAAATTTGGAGATAGTGTGGCTTACTGTGAGTTGGTAATTGGTTGAGTGTTGAGAAAAATGGGCTGGGAGGCTGGAAAGATACTTGATAGTTGTGAAGACAAAATTCTTTTGATTGCCAATTAGTTTTAACTTACTTTAAACTGGCACGTAATAATTGTACGTATTTATGCATGCAGTGTAGTAATTTGATAAATGTCTGGTGTGCAGTGATCAAATCAGGTAAAAGCACTTCCATCTGTTTAAATATTTATCATTTCTTTTGTATGGGGAGCCTATAGCTCCTTTATTCTTATTCTTTGTAAAAATTTATAAGTTGTAAAGTATAATGACTATGTAGCGCTGCAGGACATTAAAATTTAGACAAATATAAATGCACAATACCTTAGTAAACTCATCATAAGTTGAAAGTATCCTCACTTAAAGGTACATTTAAGCTAACATGATGGTTATGCCAGTTTAGGAGGTTGAGACAGGAGAAGGAAAATTATGAGACCAGCCTAGGGAGACAATGACTAAAACAAAACGAAAGAAAGCAAAACAAAACAAGAAGAAGAAAAGAAAAGATAACTATCCTACTGGCCATAGTTTAGCAACACATGGTTTAGTGGTTTTTTCTCTCGTGATGGGGTTACTCACTGGAAGCTATGGTTCCCTGCCAATGCCCAGCATGGTGAGAGAGGATTGTATTGTGTATTGCTAGCCCAGAAACATCAGACTATGAAGTGCAGTTTCTATTGAATGCATACTGATTATACAATGTATCAAAGTAAGAAACAAAGATAAAAACCCCACTAGTTGAATCAGTGTAAATCCTCCACCATCTGTAAACAAGTAATAGAGAAATGGGAAGTACAATAGTTTCACTTGTCTAATTTATTAATTAAAACTGGGTCATTTTTTTGGTTGGAACTTGGGGCACTGGGAGAACAGGCAGCCGGCTTGCTGCCCTGGTAAGCGGCTGTGGGCCTGCCGATGTGAGGGCTAAGAATCAAACACTGATCCCCCCACTTAGCAAGTGTGAGCCAGAGGTCCCAAGTATCTCTTGGGAGGATGAACATATGCAGTGTGGCAAGTAAGGGGGATTTCCTTCTACCATCTCTTTGAAGGCAAATATTTTTATCACTGTTTTGCTCAGTTCTGATTAATGGTACTGTTCTATTCAATATCCTGTTTTTATAAATTCAGTATTTCCTTCCATTTTGCTCTACCTGATTGAAAGAACAGCTAATGTGAACAGAACGGGATGTACTATTGTGCCTATTGCTGGTGTCCTGGTGACCTGCTGTGAGGTTCTGTGCCAATTTCACTGCACTGTCTCAGTTGGCTTTGTTCTGTCTTGTTCTGCTGTATTTTGCTACCTTAAAAAAAAAAAAAACCCAGATAACAAAGTAACAAAATAACTCCAAAAAACTCCCAACTCCACCAAAGCTGATCTATGGGGCATGGATGAGGAGAATTGCAAAAACAAAGCAACAGAATAATATAAGGTGATTAAAAAGTAAATAATAAAAACAAAAGAGATCAGTAAGGTACTGAGCAACCTGAAACAGGATATAACTAAACAGATAATGGACTTAAAAAGCAAAAGAAGGAAAAGGAAGTGCTTTAAAGGATATATAACTGCATTTATCTTTAAGTGTGTAGGATTGATAACCATGTTGCCAAGTTTTCATTGGATCGTTGAACAGAACCATTTGCAGCCTAGCTGTTTTAATGTCTACTTTGTATGCTTTAATTTTGTAACTTGAACAACTATTGTCTAAGAAGACAATATGTAATTTATCAACTAGTGATTTCTTACTGTTTTTTTTCCTGAAATTCTGTATTGTTTCTACCCCTTTTTTCTATTTTGCTTTTTTTCTTTTGAAGTAAAAAAATAAAAATAAAAAAAGATATATACAAAAAAGTGGGTCCTTTTTTATTTTTAAATTTGAATAAGCAGTGCCAATTACCAGGTCTTAAAAGGATAAACCACAACTATCCTAGAAAACACAGCCCTGTAACTTTACTTAACAAGAACACAAAGATAAGCAAAAAGTCTAGGAACTGTAACCCATTCCTGTAGTGCCAGCTGCTCAGGACACTGGGACAGGCAGAGTTTGCATTTGAAGTCTGCATAGGTGTTTGAGCCCAGCCTGGGCAACTTAGTGAGACTCTGTCTCAAAATATGAAAATAAAAAAGGTAGGGGGTGTAGCTCAAAGGTAGAATTTTTTTATCATGTGTAGTCATGGGTTCCATCCTCAGCACTTAAAAAAAAATGTGGGCAGAAGGAATTCAAGATAGTGCAAAGGTCCTAAGGTAAACATTTTGAAAATTTTTAATTAGGAGGAATCAAGTAATGTTGTTGCTAAAATAACAATTAGAGAAAGAACAACAGTTACAATTACTGTGCCTGTGACATCGATCAGGAACAAGATCTAGGCTGGCTGTAGATCAGCCAGTCAAGAAAGAGAAAACTGCCTCCTCCCCTTGAGTCTGGAGAAGAAGTGTTGGGGGAGCCTGATGGTCTCCCTTAAATGTTTTCCTGGACCCCCAGGAAGTGGAGAAGTGGTAGCAGCATTTGAGATGAGAAGTGAATGCTTTGTATGTGAATTTACAGAACATTGTCCATCTTTCGTGGGAAGTTGAACCAAGGAGGACAGAATTAACCATAGACTCTTGCTGTGTTATGCAGAATCCTGACTTTGTGGCTTATGCCATGGTACTGATTTCAGATATTGTAATCTCAAATACTGTGTGAAGTCATCCAAGTATTGTAATCCCTTTTCCAGTTTTCCTCACAATCCAAAAAGCTATATTTGTAATCCCATTGAGATGTTATTGGAATCTCAGCAAATTAATTCTAATCTACAACCTACAATGCAACTCACAGCGAGAGTAAAGACACCAAGACATATTCCAAGTTAAGGGCAGCCGAGGGGTCCTAAATCCAATCCCCTTGAGGATGTGCGGACAAAGGCCTTGATGTTAGGCCTTTCCAAGAATTTATTATCTTGTGAAGAGGGAGGTGGTTAAAGGATGAGTGACAGGATGAAGGGAACTACGTGAGTAACTTGAGCTGGCTAACCAGGTAGGGAGAAAGGCATCTCTGCAAAATGCAGGAGGACAATTTGCATAATTCAATTAAGGTAGCAACTGAACTGATTTAGGAGGCTTTTGCTTCTGGTTTCTGATACATAAACTTTTGTGCCCTGGGGAGTCATAGCCTCTTTACCTTGAGGCTCATACCCAGTTGACATTCCTGGAGCTGAGTGGCTGTACCATCCCACTGTGCTTATATATTTTAGAGAGAACACTATGTGAGGAGACAGGAGACTGTCTGATGGCTTTAGAGATTATATACCAGCACCTCGGCTAACCTTATTTGCAATGCTTAGAGCCAATTGAAAAGAGAAGGAAATATCATAGTGTCAACTCTGTACATATCAGTGTAAGGAAATAAGACTCCATATAATCAAAGTTGCAGCAATTGTTCTGCATTCAAGTGGAGTCACTCAATTTGTCACCCACATCAGAGAAGAAGAGAAATATCGATACTTTGGGGGGAGACAATTGTGCAGACAAAGGCCGGGACCTGGTTATTGAATGTGTCATTGAAACTGAACTTGATGTGAGGCTTCTGCCTGAGCTGAGGTTGTTGTGACCATGCTCGTGAGAGTTCTCCTATGCTTGGGACAGAGGAAGGCATACAAATTACATGGAGGAGTCCTGAGAATGTGGTGGGCATGCTCTTCAGAAGGAGGCCTGGGAACCAAGACTAGCCAGTGTATAATCATTACCAAAGGCCAGTCCCACAAAGATTTGAGAGAGGGCAGTTACCTGGGAAAGTTCACAGAGGCAGCAAAAGAGTACATGTCATCATGACGTACCAGGAGCTTCCGGAGGTGATAGACACACGGAAGAAACAAGGCTTAGAGGCAGCTGTACTGAGTCAAACTCCTAAGATTCTTTTCTCTGGCCTTCATGGGATGCATGTTGATTGTAGGAGAATGTGTTACAGGGTGATAGAACCATATAGAGTAAGCTCTGTACATATCAGTATAAGGATGTCAGGTAGTTTGTCCCAGTGATAGGGAAGCAAATCCACTCTGAAGCTGATGTTTCCAGCTTTGTTCACATTTTCCCTGTGGCTGAAATGTCCTTTTCTTTGTTCTTGCTTAATGTCCCCAGGTATACAAACACTCTCATATCTAAATGAAACCTGCATTCAAGGCAAAACTCACCTATCACTTAAGTAGTAAATTTCCCACTGGTAACCACCCTTCTCATCCTATTTTTCTAAAAGTAATAACATGCTTTTTCTTGAACTCTCATTTCAGTGCAAATATCCTCTTATTGAACACACCATCTGGGATTGTATCGTATTTATTTTTGTAAAAATTTACTCTTGCCAGACTGCAGACTCCTTAAGAATAGACACCCTGGGTCATTTATCATTTCAGTTTTCTCTTGGCCTGACAGTCTCTCAAACAGCAAGTGTTCAACTGTGTAACTATTTTATATACACTTTTGTATAACTATTTTATATAAATCACCCTTTTATGGTATTAAGCCATCGAATGGTCAGTTGTATTAAATGTGTCCTTGGGCATGGTGATTTTTGTCAGTATTTGGCCAGTGTTTGAAATTATGATGCAATTTCCAACCAAATAATGAGACTGAAAGAATTTGGAAGGAACAAGTGTTAAAAAAATAGGCAATGATTTGTACTCACAGTGTGATATATTAGAAAGGTCATTTGAAGATCTGGAGTCTGCCCTAATGGTGCTTGTATTAGTTTACTAAGATTGTTATAGAAAAAATTATGCACTAGGTCTAGTACACAACCCAAATTCATGTTCTCACAGCCCTGGAAGCTGCAAGTCTGAGGTAAAAGCCTTGGCCAGATTGTCCCTTCGGAGGCCTCTGTCCTTAGTTCATAGAGGCCTCTCTCCTGGGTTATACCTTCTTCTTAGGACTTCACATGGTCTTCTCTGTTTGTCTGTCCTGACTGTCTCTGCTTAGAGGAACGTCTAGATTAGACCCCACCCTAATGACATGAGTTTACCATAATTTCTTCTATGTATTCTTTCCTTCCAAACACAGTGTGAGTTACTTAGGAGTCAGGTCTTCTCTGTACATATTTTAGGTGGAACACAGATCAACCCACGGTAATTCAACCATAATGTTTTTACAAGTTATGTGATTTAGGACTGAGTCTTTTTTATGAACATTTATATTATTTCTATCATTTAAAAACTTCCCTTTTACCTTCATATGAATAATTGCTTTGCATTTTTAAATTTTGTTGGTACATCTTAAATATAGATAATTATAACATTCATCTTAGGGAATTTGTACCACGGCATGACACATTTTGCTTCTTTTTTACCTTTTCTTTACTGTTCCTTCAACCCCCTTTCCCCTGATTCTTTACAAAGCTTTGTTTCCAATTTTTTCTTCTATTCTCTTTTTTCCTTGTCTCTTGTTTACCTTCCCACTCCCCCTCTCTTGTCCCTTTTCTCATTTGAATATTTTGTTCCCACTGCCCAGTATCTATTATAAAGTTTCATCCTTATTTATAATTTCAGTTTCACAAACCAGAGAAACAATATGATATTTAAAAATGTGTGTCTGATTTATTTCACTTCATAGAATAGTCCCAAGTTGTGTCCATTTAGCTTGAAATGAAGTTTATCACCTTTATAGCAGAGTGGTATGCCACTGTAGAAAAAAAAAAAAAAACCAATCATCTTCTTTTTCCATTCATCAGAGGGTGGGCATTTGCGCTGTTTCCAAGACTTAGCCATTATAAACAGCGCCATGATAAAGGTGCGCATATATCACTGTGGTATGATGTTCTTAATTCTTTTGGGAAGATACCAAGAGGCTAATAGTGGGGTTGAATGAAACTCTAGTTTTAGTTTTTTGAGGAATCTCCACAACAATTACCAAATTGTACCAGGTTACAGTCCCACCAAGAGTGGGGAGGGATTTTTTTTCCCATATCCCTACCAGCATTTGTTGTTTGTTCATTATTTTCTTGATAATAGATATTCTTTCTAGAGTGAGGTGGCATTTCAGCATTATTTTAATTTGCATCTCTTGAATGACCTGTTTGCTAATTCTATTTCTTCATTCTGAGATGCCCATTTTTGAATTGGATCTTTAAATTTGGAAAGCTTGATTTTTGAAAATGATTTACATATTCTAGATAGTAGTCATTTGCCTGAGAAACAACAGGCAAATTTTTTTTTCTTAATCATTGAGTTGTCTTTGGAATCCATTGGTGGTTTCTTTTGCTGTGCAACATTTTTTTTTTAATAAGATGAGAACCGTGTTGATTCTTTGTGATATTTCCTGTGTGGTTGGGGTTTTGTTCATAAAATCTTTGCCTTTAAAAATATCTTGAAAAGTTCTACTATTTTCCAGCAGATGTAATGTTTCTTTTTTAATTTTTAGATCTTTGATCCATTTCAACTTTAGTTCAGTGCGTGGTGAAAGACATGAGTGTAGTTTGAATCTTCTTATATGGAAAGCCAGTTTTTCCAGCGCCATTTATTAAACAGGCTAACTTTCTTTCAGTGAAGGTGTTTGGCTCCTCTGTAAAAGATAATGTGGCTGAGTATGCTTGGAGTTGTTTCTGTGTGTCTTAATCTGTTCCACTGATTGTCAGGTCTGGTTTTGTTTGCTTGTTTTGTTTTTTTGACCAATACCATGCTGTTTTTATCACTTTAGATTTGTAATATAATTTCAAGTCAGGGATTGTGATGTTCCCTTGCCTTTGTTTCTCAGAATTGCTTTTTCTATTGTAGATCTCTTTTGGTTCCACATTAATTTCTGGTTTGTTTTCTCTAAGTCCATGAGGTATGCTGTTGGAATTTTGATGGGGATTGTATTAAATCTGTACAATAATTTTGGAAGTATGCCATTTTCACTATATTGGTTCTTCCTATGCAAGAGAAAGGGATATCTTTCCATATTCTGACATCATTTTTGATCTCCTTTTTCAGAGCACCATAGGTAAAGAAATTTTCCTTCCTTCTTTAGATTGATTCCTATTTCATTGTTTTGTACAATGGTGTGGTTTTCCTAATATCTATGTCAATAAATTTTTTTATTTGCGATTTGGCCTTTTGGTAGAGCTTTTGGAGTCTTCTATGTAGATAATCATTTCATTCACAAATAATGATAATTAAACTTCTTTCTTTCCTATCAGTCCTTTTATTCTTTCTCTTATCTAATTGCTCTGGCTAATGTTTCCTGAATAATATTGAATAGGAGTGTTGATAATGGACATCCTTGTCTTTTTCCAGATTGTGGAGTGAAAGCTTTCAGTTTTTACTCATTTAGTATGAAATTATCTGTTGGTTTGTCATAAATAACCTTTATCATATTGAGATAAAGACCATCTATTTCAATTTTATGTGTTTTTATTTCATGATTGGGTGTTAGTCTTTGTCAAAAGCTTTCTTGGCCTCTATCTAGATGATCATATGGTTTTTCTTCTTGGTTTTGTTAATATGGTGTATTACATTAATTGATTTGTGTATGTTGAACCATCCCTGCATCCCTGGGATGAATCCTACTTGGATGTGTTGTGCAATCTTCTTGACGATTTGCTGCACTCTGTTTACAAGTGTCTTATTGAGAATTTTTGCATCTATGTTCATTAGGGATACAGGAATTAATCTTTGTATGAGTTGGTGCTATAGTAAGGCTTTTCAAGGGAACAAATTTAAGACAGGTCACATAATTTATAGGATTATTGTACAGTATTTACCCAAAGAGTCAAAAGAGCACAGGAAATCTGTCTACACACTAAAGACCCAAAGAATCGCTGAATTCCACAGCAGTGTCCTGCATGAATCCAGCTAAAGACCTGGACCCTATGGCAATGTCCACTGTGAGTCCAAGCTGAAGCCCACAACAGTGTCTCATGCAAGGCTATCACGTAGATGCACTGGCAAGGCCCACAGGGCGGCAGTGCACCAGCGGAATGAAGGATCTAGGTAAGCAGACTGAAGGGTCTGCATTGAAGCCAGGATGTGACACTCAAAGCAAGGACCAGGAACCCCGAAAGGAACTGCCACTACCCTCAGCAACAATGAGGTCTCAAGCTCCTCCAGTGATGAGAACAGCCGAGTTCATATCAGGGAAACCAACAAGACAAGCTTCTCCACGAGAACTGACAGCACACTCTCTTTGCCAGTTCTCTTTTTACTGTTAGCAGTCTTCAGGTTGGCCCTCCTCTTCCAGAAACACACTGATTCAGTTCAGCTGTGTGTTACAAGTTGACCATTAGTTAATGCACCACACTTGGAAAGATGAATAACAAGCTGTATGAATGTGTGCAAAAGGAGCAAAATGAGACTTTTACCTACATTATGTGCTATCTTTGTGTATGCTTACCTGAGCATCACAGACACTCTGGGATTTGTTTCAACAAGTTTTCTTTAAAAAAAGTTTTCTCTTGATTTTTTCCAATAGAATTAGCCCAATTCATTACAGTGACATATGCAGAACCATATCTGCAAGTTTTGGAGGAGTAAAGGGTGAGCCATGAGATTGCTCATGCATGGATGGTGACAATTCATTATGGTAAAATTCATGGTTTCATAACAGAAGAGTGATGTGGGTGGATGATGATTTGATAATGATAATGATTTTGACATTGGTCATGTAAGCCAAAGTTCCTGACACAGTGAAATGGAGCAAAAATTGACTGACACAGACATAAGGAATGCAGATCTCCTTGGTTTGGATAATGAACCAAACAGCAATTTTGGTATATTTTTTGCTAGTAGAAATATTGCAAAATGGCCCTTCAATCAAGTGGAATGATCTAACATTAGAACTAGGTCCAAAAATTTAGTGAGCTTCTTGAAAGGAGTGAAATGTGTTGGGTTGAATACCACCACTGTCCTTCAAAATGTTGGAAATTGTAACAGATAAAATGCTACAAGATGTTGTGAAATACACAAAGGCTGAAATGCAAGTAAAATGTTCCATGTGCACCACCAGCAGTATTCAAAAATGTATCAAGATACCTCATTAGCTGAACTGAAAATATTCTTATGTCTTCTGTATTTAGCAGGGATTTCCCATAGTGATCACAGGAATGTAAAAGATTTGTAAAAAAGTGATGGGTCAAAATATGACATAAAAATGTATGTCCTCATAGATGTGAATGTTGACATTTATCCTAGAACTCAACCATCAGATTTTTATTCATGTGGTTATAAACCAAGTGATATCGTCAAAAGACTTCTTGCTCCCATCTCCCAAACTAATTGGAATGTGACATTCAACAATTGGTTTACCAGTTTCTAATTGATGTTATGTTTGCTAACAGAGCACAAGTTGACAAGCACAGGAACTATACACAGGAACAAAGCAAAAATTCCAAATGAAGTGTTACAGTTTCAAAATAGAGGGCTGTGCAGTACAATATCTGGATTGCAGAAAGGTGAAGGATTGACCCCATGTATGGTAAAGAAAAATAAAGCAGTTGTCAACATTTCACCATGATGGAAATATATTGGGAAACCTTGACAAAATGGGAGCCTGAAATGGAAAGTTTCTACAACAGAATCAAAGGTGGAATAGACGTTGATGTCTTATATAGCAGATGTGTCAGTTGAAACTCAAAGCATTAGCCAATGATTGTATTTTAGCCAATCTTAAACATGTGTGGCATAAATAGTTTTATAGTTTACAAAGAAAGTAACAAGTGGAAAATACCATGGAGAAATTCTCTTAGGGATTAGGAAAGGGGCTCATAAGAGATCATTTACAGCTGAGGAAAAATGAAAAGTTTCTGCCCTGGAAATTATGCCAAAAAATGGTGAAGTACACTGGTGAGCTGAAGGATGAGCAGGCAGTTTCAGCATCACAAAGACCTGCTCCAACAACAGGAAAACAAAAAGATGTCAACTGTGCCCTATAGAAAGTGCAAGAAAACAAAGCATACCTACTATTGGCATAACCTGTGGTTATGTATGGAACATGCATTTGTCATGTGGAAGACAGCCTTGGGTGTGACAGTTGAAGCAAAGTTTATTTCTGTGTTATGCTTTTGTTTGTGTTTGCACTGCAGTTCACCTAGGTTTTTATTTTTGATATTATATTTTAGGTTTTGTAAGCAAATAAACAACTGATGTGAAAATGTTGATGTCTCTTCTAAGCACTCATTTTGTATTTGATAATTTATTTTATTGATGTCTTATTTCCTCACTAGGTGCATGTTGTACAATATGGTAGAAAGCTCCTGACAAAACAGAAGTATAAAGAGGTAACAAGATTTTCAAGTAAAAAAGGCAAGCTAAGCACATGTGCTGTCGGTGTAAGGGGGATGTGTGCATGGAACATGTAGTTGTCATATGTCAACACTGCCTTGGTTGTGACAGTTAAAGCAAAGATTATTTCTGTGTTAGCATTCTTTTGGTATTTTCATTGTATTTCATATAGGAATTTGTGTCGGATAATATCTTTTAGGTTTTGTAAGGAAGTGCACAACTGATGTGAAAATGTTGATGTCTTTTCTAAATGCACCATACATATTCCGAATTTAACAATTTATTTTATTGATCCTTTGTGTGCCTGTTAACTTCACACAGTATAATACAAAAACAAACTCTTGACAAAGCAGCAAAGACCAGTGAGATGTCAAGTGTGTCCTACAAAAAGGTCAGGAAAACAAAACTCACGTGCAGTCAGTGTAACTGACACATGTGTGTGGAATACATTGTTTTCATGTGTGCAGACTACTGTAGGCATGATAGTTGAAGTAAAGATTTTTCTGTATTTTACTGATATTTTTGTTGTAGTTCATATAAGGATTTATTTGTGTTCTTTTTTAAACTTTGTACATGAAAAATCAGTCAATGTCGAAAATTTTGATGCTTTTTTATTAACAGTAAATATTGACAATTTAGTATTTTATTTTTGTAATTTTTCCTGTGAAGTACTCACTATTAAATGTAATAAAATTCATAAAATTAATAATTCATCAATAGAAATACTCTAAAGAATACATATAGATTGGACCTTTGTTTCTACACCTTTATGACAAAGTTGATGTCATGCTCCTACTGAAGAGTTTGAGAAGTATCAGCGTAAGGTCTTCTCCAAATTTCTTGCAGAATTCAGACCTGGGGTTTCCTTTATTTAATGAAACCATCAGGACATGGGATTTTCTTTACTGATAGGTTTTTACTGTCATCCTCAGTTTCATTGACCAATATTGGTTTATTATACATTTTATAACTTCTCAATTCAGCTTTGATAACGCACATGTATCTAGGAATCTGTCCATTTCTTCTGAATTTTCTTTCTTATTACAATACAGTTTCTCAAAATATCTATTGCTAAGCTTCTGGATCTCTGTAGGATCTGTTGTGACTTCACCTTTTTCATCTAATTGTGTGGATTTGAGTCTTTCCTTTTTTTAATTTTTTTGATAAGGGTTTGTTTATTTTGTTTAATCTTTAAAAGAACCAACTTTTCAACTCATTGATGTTTCGTATTGTGTTCTTACTATTGATTGCAACAATTTTTTCTCTGATGTTTATGATTTCCTTCCTCAGATGACCTTTTGGCTTGACTGGCTCTTCTTTTTCTACAGGTTTGAGGTTCAACATTATGTTGTTTATCTGATCTCACTCTTTTTCTGCCATAGGAATTCGCTGCTATTAATATCTCTCATAGGACTTCATTTATTATATCCCATTCATTCTGGTATGTTATATTTTCATTATTGTGTAATTGTAGAAATTAATATTTTCTTTAATTTCACCTATGAATCATTGGTTGTTCAGTAGGGTGTTATTTAGTTTCCATGTGTTTATGAAGTTCTTGTGGTATCTTTTGCTAATGATTTACAATATTTCATATATTTAAATCTCTCTATATATACATATATATGTATATATAAATAATTTTTATTTTAATTCCAGACTTGATGGCTGTAAATTGCTTATGGTAAACAGCTTTTAGCTAGTGTTTAGAACCTTTAGGAAATGACTACTGCTCAGACATGTCTTCCAGGTTTAGCTGGCTTTTGGATTTTGAGTCCGTTGCAAGATCCTACCTCTTCAATTTATTGGAGATGAGAAACTGCTTCTTACTTGGCTCAGCCCATTGCTCTTTGGCAGTGTTGTGTAGTATTTTTTATGACCCTTAGGTAATCTCAGTCTTGACATACCAGAAGGAACAACTAATTAGAACAGTGTTGCTACCTTAGCTAAAACAGTACAATCAGCAATAGCAATAGCATCAAATATAGCCTAGAAAATTACAAACTGTGTTAACTCTTAATTTGCCACCTTCAACATGGATTAGATTTGTGGCTATATAACAAAATTTAAAACAAACCAGAAAATTGTATATAGTAAATTAGCCCTCAATGCGACAATTTAACCCTCAGGAAAGAAAATTTAAAAGAGGTTAGACAGAAAAAGAGAGAAATAGAAGAAGAAGAGATTAGATACATGACAGGAAGACAAGGGAAAAAATAATTTGCACTGAAAGGTTTGTCTGTGCTATAAATGGTAGACAAATCAGGCAGACAGAACCCAAACCCATATTAATTAATCCTAGCAAGCCAGCTGTAGCTTTTAGCTGGGGTAGCAGATAATCTTAGCAGGCTGCACTTTTAGTTCTACTAAAGTTCAGGCTGGTTTCTGACTGTGAGGCTGAAACCTAAGTTTTCAGCTTGTAACATCCTATGTGTCTTGTGCAGGTCTGAACTCAGCACCCTGCCAGCTTGAACTTGGCTCACTGATACCCTGCCAACCCAAATTCAGCAGCCTCACCTTGACACTAAGAAATGCTAAATTCTCCTACATCTCTAATATCTCTTCACATTAGTACTCTTTTGAAGCATGTTCTCTAGAATAGTATTTTAGTGAATGTCACCATTGTTTATGCACTGGTTATAAACAGAAACTCTGGAGCCATCTTGGATATTTCTCTTTGTCTCCACTTCTCACCCTGCCTGACAGTTTGATTTGTTCTTTTCATTATCCCTCTTTTTTCTTTTGACCCATGTTGATCATTTTGTCCCTCCCTGTGCTTTCATTTCTGAATCTCACAAGCAATCCTTTATATTGTCACTTCGATGGCCATTGTGATATTTCTTTCATTTAAAGGCTGTACTCAATTAATTTATGTGACTTTTAAGGTCATAACTTCCTTTACTGCCCACTCACCCCACTGATTTTTTTCTGAGGGAGATCCCTTCCCCAATATGAGTTTTCACTCCTGAACTACTTACCTGCGTATGGTTTTTCCTTTTGGACATACACATGTTTTTCATGCCTCTAAAGTGCCTTTTCTCTCCTGGTTCTTGTGAAAGATTGTCATCTTTCACAGCTCAAACAGTTTTTTTTTTTTTTCTCAGTCAGGGTATATTAATCTGTTCCGACATTATAACAAAATACCATAGGCTGCATGGTTTATAAACAGTAAAAATTTACTTCTTTGCAGTTCCATAGCTTGGAAGCCCAGGATAGAGATGCCAGGCAGGTGGTTTCCCTGAGACCCTTTTCCAGCTTGGCTTCTTTTCCAGGTCACCCCTTTCTGTGTCCCCACCTAATCTTTCCTCTGTGTGCTCTCTCACTTCCTCTTTCTCCTTTTAGAAGGATGCTGATGAAATTGCGTGAGAGGTTCACCCTCCTGTCCTCATGTTGACTCTAGTTTTTAGTTATTGGCCTGTCTCTAAGTAGTCATGTGGGGGGTAAGCCTTAAGCCCATGAGTTCATTCTGCAACATACCATCTCCCCTGACTGTTGAGGCAGAGCTGACTGTGGTTTCCCTTATGCCCCCACCATGCTATAAGCCCACACTGTCTGTTTGGCATGGAGCTGTGGCTTATTGGTCTGTTTTTCTACCAGAGCATAAGCTTCTTATGACCCCATATTGATTGCTTTTCACCTTTGAAACTTAATGAATATTTTAAAATGAATTCTGCTTATGATAACTGAAGTAACAAAAAAGAAACCAAATATTGGTTAATTGAATTCGGGTTGCTACTGTGGAGAAGATCTTCCAAGTATGTAATTTCACTTATGTGATTTTACTTCTGTTTCTTTTAGGAATCAACTGATTCAGATCCTAAATCCCTGTCCAATATTTGTTCCTACATAGGTAGCTGTGATTGGATTAACCATTGGATGGTTGAGATATCATTAAGTTTTTGGGAAACTGTTAAGAGAATTTGGGCTTTCAAGTTTCTTTTGCCTTCTCTGAGCGTGCTTACAGAATAGAATATTTCATCAGACCGCGGTATGTTGGTACCTGCTTCAATTCCCACTTTCCTTTTCTCCCTTCCTCTTTAGATAAACAAGCTGGAGGTGCGCCTGAGGCGGGCGGGATGCGCAGATGGTAAAGGGTTGCAGAGGCTGGACTCAGCGCGCTGGATGAGAAGAGCCTGTTTGCAGTGTACCTGTGAGGTTTGGTCTGCCGGAAATTCCCCATCATCACCATGCTTTGTTTCTTCTAGCTGGCCTGTTTAAAGACAGCTGAGAATTCAAGAACAGAAAACAATATCCTCTCTGTGAGTGACCTCTAGGATCTTTATAAGATCAGAATAGTGCTGTGGGATTTCAAGACTTCTTACTGTGGACATAAATGTAGGTGCAATCTAATGAGTAATTGCCAGACATGATGACATCTTTTTGTATTTTCACTAACAGATGAGGGATCTTAGGGTGTTGATGCCACTTGACCAGGTCACACAAGGAAACTGAGGCAGGAGACTTGAGATTATCTCATTATTTTTCAGTCAGACCTATCAAAAATGTTGCCTGAAAACATTTGTAAAACAACAGTTTCTATGGAAATATAAAAATGTGTTGTTTCCATGCAAATGAAAAAAATTTTTTTTTTGCTTCTGAGCAGAGATGATTCCTACCGGCTCTTTGGAAATAGGTGAAATTCCTCCTGAAAACCGTGCTGCATAATATCACAGATCACATCATGTGATCCTGCACCTGCACCTTGCTCTACATGTTGCAAAGTGACACAAAGGCGAATAGATAGAAATCACATGCAAACATTAGCTCAGACCAGGGATGACTTTTGTTAGCTTCCAATAGTCAATCAGATTATGCGTTATTGGAAAGTGTCTTTCTCTTTAGTAATTTCATGGTAAGAAACATGGAGTTGATGTTTGAATGTTACCTTTCAGAGTGACCAAGTCATATACATGGTGCAGATGTGTCCACTAGCTCTGTGTCCTAGTCTTCAACTGGTGAAAGGTACCTGTTGTCCAGTTTGTGAAGATCAAGGAATGCACGCGGATGTAGTGGAGGGACAATAACAATATCTGCTCGAGCCCTTGAGGGGGTCTTCTCAGGAAAAGCCACTCAGGATCCACACTTTTCACCTGTAAAAATTTTCTTGAGATGGAAAATACTGATTTAAGAGCAAATCAGTGCATTTGAACCATGGACATACTGAAGACTTTTTTTTTTTTTACTAACCAGACTTGAAATAGTGTAAAATTAAAAAGACTCTGAAGAGCATAGCAATTATCTTAAGAAATAGTTCTCATTGTAAGCCTTAGGCTTTACATATTGCATGTGGAGATAAAAATATTATATAATATTCTACAAATGTGAGGATTGTGGAAAATATCTGATTTCTAAGTTCAGAATCTTCCAAATATGTTGGTGCATGCCTGTAATGACAGCCATTAGGAAACTGAGGCAGAAAGTTTGTTGGGAGTGCAAGGCCAGACTGGGCTACATAATGAATTCAAGGTCAGCCTGAATTAGGGAGACTCTGTCTCAAAAAAAAAAAATCAAAAAAAAAATCAAAGTCTTCAGGAATTTGAATTTTTCATGTGAAGAAAACCTGTAGGAAGATCTGTGATAAATCTGTGACCATATTGGGCTGTTCTTCTTCCCCCTGGCCTATTTCTCTGATCTTCGACCTTTGCTGAGGAGGTGTTTGTCTTACCTTTCATTAGTCTTTAAGTTCTGGAACATTAGAAAAAAGTCAGTGAAAGAGTGTCACTTTTTAGGGAGCTTGTCAATTTTTGCATGTGGTTGAAAATGCAAACTCTGTGTGAGACACATTTCAAAGGAAAATTGCTCAAAATCTGCCTTCCCCTTCCCTGTCATGATTACCATTCATGAGATGTCAACATTGAAATATAGCCAAGTCTAAAATCCAGGAGCAATCTGAATTTATTATCAGGAAATTGAAAATGTTCTCACCTTTTACAAAAGGTGTTATTATGGGGTTCTTCAATTCTGACACTTTGTTACCACATTTCAAACACAATCCCATAGAAAGCAGGTTTATTTATAGTCAGAATTCAGTTTTCAAGTAACTTAGGTGATTTTCACTTCATATTAGAAAAGTGCCTTGAAATATAACATGAAAATCTGCACCCTATATGAGGGTTGGTTGTAGTTTTGGGTAGATTTTTGTAAAGAATATTCAGTGTCAAAACTTTATGTATTGTCCTGCAAGACACAACCCCAGGGAGCTAGGTCTCCTGATTTTCAATGACAAACTTTTAAAAGCAGATCTATTTTTTCATTATTTAGAGTTACTGTATAAAATACTATACTAGTTGTACATAAATATTCTCCTGGTTTTAGTATTCATGAATGAAAAAAGATGATTTTAGGGTTTGATAAAATCAGTGTTTATGCTGTTTTATTTTCTAGATCTGAGTTTTAAATATGTTAGTGTCTCTTTTCCAGGATACAAAGTGTTTAGAATTTAAAAGTCAGTTAAATAATAACCATTTAAAGGACATTTAAAGGAAAAACTTCTTGTGTCGTCATGACCTTCTAAAATTTAAACCAACTTTTAATTATATTGAGTTCTGAAAGGTAAAACCTAACACATTCCAAAAACTTGACAATTGGTAGTCTTCTAAAGCTCAACAGTATGAAATGTAAGTAAACCTCACAGATTCTCTCATGGAACTATAATATGTGTCTCAGAAACAGTTATAGTAAACTCACAGACATGAATTTTGCAGCATTTATGTTCTCATCATATTCTTTTCCACTTTGTCATCTTATTGAAGATTAAGGAAAAGTTGGATCATCATTCATATTACATTTTCATACTCTGAATATATGTCAGATTGCATGTCACCCAGTTAATAAATTTGGCTCATTAAACATGAACAAATATCAAAATAAGAGAACAAAATGATCATTTCAAATGGAACTGTACTGACTGCATGAGAATTTTTAAAATTAGACATCAATTAAGAGGATGGCTTGAAAATTCAGTCACCTAAATTTCAGTCCACCACCACATAAAAAGGTGCACAATTTAGGAAAGGAAAACATGTATAAACATTTTAATACTAAATTTATTAAGACATCATGAGACTAATACAAGTTGCCTCTGGCTTCTACAATTGCAAGAAGTGCTCCAAGTGTTGGCTCTTGTCTTCCAGGTATTTATGAGTACAGTAAACTGCTACTTGGGTAACTTGGTCATTGAGATTGCTGCACACGCATTTTCAATTTCTTCTCTAGAGCTGGCAGTGTAGTGAATTTTCTGCAATGTACAACATCCTCTAGGGTCCCCCAGATGAGGGTAGCACCATACTAGGGGCCGGGGATTTAACTCAGCAGCATTAGTGCCTGCTTGGCTAGTGTGCAGTCGTGAGTTGGATCCCTGGTACCAAAACAAAAACAAAACAAAACCAAACAAACACAAAAACCATACTGATTCTCTTTTCTTAAAGTATGTCTACATGTTTTGGTGGACTATGTACGTATTTTTTGTTCTTTTCATCTGCTTACTTTTCCTTTTGGCTCCAGGAATTGAATCCAGGGTCTCATGTATTCTGAGCACTAAGTTACACTGTCAGATGTACTTTTAATTTTTTTTCAAGTTTAAAAGTCATATTTCATGTGTTAAAGTTTTAAAATACTTCCCTAAGACATGTAGACCCCAGCCCTCCACTTCTGCAGTCTCAGTGTGATTTCCATATTCACTTTCAGGTGAGTGTATCTATGTTTCTGAGAATGTGCCTTCTAGACAACAAAAATGTGACACTATTTCTCTTCTACTGATTATATTTATGTTATCTAATCTTAAAACTTTGAAAATCCAAATGTATTAACAACATTTTGTATTCCATATCATATTATGTTAAGAAATACCCTTGAGACAACATCTAATGCTTATGGTGTGTAATACTCGTCCAGTGTGGGACCAAAATGTTTAATATGTCAGACGTCTTCTTTCTTTTATACACAGAAGGTGAAAGCTTTTCTGGGCTCTTTTTCTGATTTCTTCTGAGAAAAATAAATGTTCTTAGCCAGACTGTATGTGGAAAAGTGAAAAAATACCCCTCTATTTCCAGAACAGTTTAATGTATTTTCCCAATGCCCTACACCCACATCGCGGCAACATTGCTCATGGAGCTGCGTGACGTGAGTGAGGTTGGAGAGTGTGGATGGCCGTGGTTTGTGGTTGGTAGCCGAGAACAGAACACTGAGAACAGTTATGTGACACACTGTTGGAACACTCACAGCAAAAACAACATGCAATAAAATCGAGTTTTTATGCTGATTTGTTTCCTTTCCAGATCTAACTGGCAGAGTAGGGAAAATTAGAATGTCTGGTAAAACCCTCTGTCTGTCTCTCTGTCTGTCTGTCTTTTCTTCTTCCCTTTCTTTCTTTGTAAAATCAAGTTTAATTGTGAAGCTAGTAGGTACTCACTGGACTGATTTTACTATAAATAATATCACAGGGCCATCATCTTTTATTATGAGTTTTTGTTTCAAATACTAGTTAATTAATAAGTTGCATCACGTTCAAGGACAGCTCACACAGAAATCCTATCTTGCATTTCAGGAGAAATGTCTTCTATTAAAAACTATATTTAATTGAATGTTCTCATTATTAGCGTTGATGATAGAGTTTTGGAAACTAATATAACACTTGTTTATTCTTCCTGAATATATAAAGTGAAAGATGTTGTAATAAAGATGATATAATTCTTTTTATTGTATTTTTAGCCCTCATGGATGAAAATTTCTGGCTTTTGTTTTGAGCATCAGAAATGACTTAATATTTAAATACATTTCAAATACAAACTAAGGAAAAAGAGTATACAGTGTGCAATGTTTCTCAGTATTATGAGAAATTTTGTGTTCTATTAATAAACTTTGTAAAAGGAGTGAAACTTCCTTCAAATATAATTGTTCACTGAAATATAATTTGGTACAAATGTTTAATGTATGCATATATGATTGGTATGTATTTGAAGTTTGTATAAGAAAGATATAACAATTTTTTTGCACTTTTTTCAAGGGCAGGAAATATGCTATCAGATTCGCATTTGATATTTATTTGGCTACCCATCATCCACAGTTTGATTAAAAGAGTATTGGTAAAACAATTCCTTATGCATGAAAATGTCTCAAAACAGGAAAAAACAAGAATTAATCAAGGAAGAATCTCTGATTGAAAACTGAAAAATAAATTTTCTTACATATTTCTATCTTTGCATATCATATTGCTTAATGCAAGATAATTTTTATGCCCATAAAGTACATAAAATGTGCACTGATAGACTATATGATAAACTACCATTCAAACCACCATGTTTTAAAGCACAAAACTATCATTTCTAAAAAGAATTCATTAAATTGTTCCGGTTTTTATTTTTGTTCAAAAATTACCTAAGAACTTTTTCAATGAGTTGTCTTTCAACAGTTTAATTAAGTGATCAACAGAGAAAGAGTCTTACAGTGTGATGTAAAGAGCCCAGAATTTAGAGTCAATATTGAGGTCTTTGTGTTATCTAGGCCTAACAACAGGTAAAATAAGAGTGTTTACTCCTATACTTGCTGAGAAATGCTAGTGAATTTTGAAGTGATATAAATTCCAGTGGTTCACATTTGGAAGAAAGTCATGATCAGTAGGTTGAGTAAAAGTCATATAGATGATCCATCTTAGCCATGTGAAAAAGTAACAACATTTGGAGAGAAAGCAAACTAAGTTAGGTTAGAAGAAAACTTGGGATTCCAGAGACTTAGAATATTTCATTCATATTTAGAAAAAAGTAGTGAAAGAAGCAACATGCTTGTTGGGTGGAGCAGAGGAATATGCGGTTGACATGGGAAGCTCGGCATAGAGTAATTAAATAAGATGCCACTTGCTTATAAGAGAAAGAAATGTAATTTATGAATGTGAAACAGCTTATATGGACATACAAGTGACTATAAAGAGTATTAACTAACAGTACAGGTCTGGGATTCACACGGCTATAGGTTGATGAATCTGGAGATCTAAAGAAACAACCAGAGAAAAGACTGACAAAATTTATGAAAATCTTTCAAATGTAATGTGTATATAATGGAATTATGCAGAATGTAGCATCATGTGTGGAAGAAGTGCTAAAAAGATATCACAGTATAATAAAAATGGTAATGACAAATTTTGGTCTTTTTAAGCAGGCCAAAATAAAGAATTAAAGAAATGCAGTGGTATCTCAGTTCACAAACTTAATTTTTTCCATGATTCTGGTCAAAAAAAAATTGTGTGAAAACCAAATCATATTCAATGGTTAGGTTTAATGTTGACCTTATGGTGAACTTTGTTTTTTGTCTTTTGGTTAGTGACCAGACTTGTAGAAAGAATTACGTTTGTTAACTGAGATACTACTGTAATACAACAGGCTAAGAGATAACCAGAACTGAAGAATTCTAACGTCCATATTTTACCCATGTTTGTGGAAATATTGTGCATTTATAAAACATTTATTGAGATATAAATGAGATACAAGAACCAGTACATATTTACAGAGCTTGAATTTGAAAAATTGTCAACTCAGTCAGCACATTGTATTCAAAAGTTTTCTCTCATTCTTTTTATCTATTATTTTATTTAAAGTTGACCACACATTTTAAAATGGAGAAGATGGCTGAATATAGATACCTAGAACTCACCTCCTGCTCTACAAAAATGAATCAGGTGTACTGATATATTCTGAGGTGCATTATCACGGGGGGGATATTGGATATAACCAAGAGACAGACTGGAACCTGATCAGATCAAGAAACCTGGAACAACAGGATATTAAGAGGAACGAAAGGATATTAAGAAAAACAATATAACTCCAGCTCCAGAAATGGAAGAAGGCTTGTTTCAGTTGTTGTTGTTATTTTTTTTTTTTTTTTTGTGATGAAGATACAACAGTCTCAGAAAACTCTATCAATGCAGATGCTGGCAAAACGAACTCCTGAAAAGTTTCACAACCTTCACATCTTGGCAATCCACATAGACAGAACACCTGAAGTATGCAGATTACACTTGCTTTAGACGAAGGTCACACATCATCTTTCTGAACCCACAGCCTAAGGTGCTGTAGGATCCTTTTTGAGAAAGAAGATATTGTCTGAACTTAGACTGACTGCTCCAGGATTCAGAAATCACTGCAGAGTCCTGTATCTGGGTTTTCACTGCACTTACTCTGAAGTGGGTAACTCAAAACCTGGCCAAGTCAGTTACTCAGGCACAAACCCACTGAGTGCTGTGCACCGGAGGGCGCAGCTGTTGTAGTGTAGAGGAGGTTGGAGGGCACTGTCTTCAGAATTAGGGGATGAGAGGCACGCTCTACATCAACAGTGGGGGACTTCAGTGCTTCAGCTTCATCAATGGACAGATCATGCAGATAAAATAATCAACAAAGAAACATCAGAGTTAAACTATGCCATAGATTAAGTGGGCCTAACAAACATTTACAGGATATTCCATCCAACAGATGTGTAATACATATTCTTTTAATCAACACATGAAACTTCTTCTAAAATAAACCTATTATTAGGTCATAAGACAAGTCATCACAAACTCAAAAATATTAAATCATACTCTTTTTGTTTACCCTGGAACAAAACTAGAAATCAACAATAATGGAAATTTTAGAATTTATACAGATTCATGGAGAGAGCACAACATAGTTTTAAATGAAAAATGGCTCATCAAAGAAGTAAAAGGAGAGCAGAGGATATAGCTCAGTGGCACAGCCTCTGCCTGGCAAGTGCAAGGTCCTGAGTTCAATTCCCAGTGCCAAAAAAAAAAAAAAAAATTCAAAAGGAAAATTAAAAAGTTCTTGAAACAGATGAAAAAGGAAGGAAAGCCTTATAAAACTTGTGAGACGCAGTAAGAGCAGTGCTGAGAATTTACAGCTATAAGTGGCTACATTAAGAAAAAAAGAGACTTCATATTAGTAACCTAATGATGTGCCTTAAAAATTTGGAAAAGCAAACCAAAATTTAGTAATGCAAAGAAATTACAAAGTTCAAAGTAAAAATAAATGATAAGTGAATAGAGACAAAAACCACAAAAGATCAGTGAAACAAAGTTTTTTTGAAAATACAAAACAAAATTGGCAAATCTTTAGATAGATAACAAATGAAAAAAAATAAGACTCAGATAAATAAAAGTAAAGATGAAAAAAGAGACGTTAGAACTGACACTATAGAAATAAAAAGGATTTTGTGGATTATTGTGAAAAATTATATGCTCAAAAATTTGAAAATCTAGCAAAAAGGTACAGATTTGTGGACGTGCATGATCTATCAAAATAGAACCATGAGCCAGAAAGCAAGCTAAGCCCCGACCTGTGACCCATTCAGAGCACAAACTGGGGACAGAACAACTTCTCCTCACCCTACAGGCAACCAGTTGATTCAGAGGAACCATGTTGTTTGGTTGGCTTTGCAAGCCTAGAGCCAGTAGTCTGAGCAACCATTCAAAGGACAGAAGTGTGCAATATAATAACTATTGTAGATTTCCTACTAACTTATCACTGTTTTGATTCATTTTATTATTCATTTTTATTCTCTTTAAAATTAAGTAATAAAATAAAAAAGAAATGATAATTAAAAAATAGAACCATGAGGATGTTAAAAACCTGAATACAGCAATAACTTAAGTAGTGAGATTCAATTAATAATCAAGTAAACAACTAGTTTAACACTAGTTGACATTATTGCTGACTTTTACCTAATTTAAGGAAGAGCTAGGAGTAATTCTTTTGAAATTATTCCATAGAATTAAAAGGAAAAGAAATGTTATGATTTCCTTTCATTAGGTCAGCATGATTCTGTTACTAAAACCAATAAAGACACAGTAGCAAAAAAGCACAGACCACTGACTCTAAAGACTACAGATGCAAAAATACTAGCAGGTCCAATTCAACTACAAACCAAGATCACTCACCACGATCAAGTTGATTTCATTCTGGAGATGTAAGAATGTTCAACATATGCAAATAGAGTGGTATAATGTGCTATATCATGGGATTTTGTGGATTATTGTGAAAAATTATATGCTTAAAAGTTTGAAAATCTAGCAAAAAGGTACAGATTTGTGGACACACATGATCTATCAAAATAGAAAAATACTAGCAGGTCCAATTCAACTTCAAATCTTAGTAAAAGTAGAAAATGTTTTGAACCATTTATACAATCTTAAGTAGAAAAAGCATTTGATAAAATTCAAGTTCACTTCATGGTGAAAACAGTGAAGAAAATAGGAACAGAAGAATCATCCTTCAATATAATGAAGATCATATATGGCAACACCACAGCCATCATCATATTGAATGTGGAAAGTTGAAATTGTTTCTCTAGAATCAGGAGCAAAACAAGAGTGTCCATTTTCATGGCTCTTATTTTATTTTACCAAAAATTCTAGCTATAGAAATTAGGCAAAAGAAAGAAATAAAAGATAGGGTAAATAATAAAGGAAATTAATTATTCCTGTTTGTAGATGATTTAATTTATACAAAAAGCTGGAGATGTCAATAAAAACTATTTAGATCTGACTGAAAGTTCAATAAAGTAGCAAGAGACAAAATCAGTTTTCATTATGCTAAAAATCAATTTACTGAGAAACAAATCATGAAAGCAATCCTATTAACAATAGCAACCAAAGAATAAAATATCTCAGGATAAATTTAATCAAGCAATGAAAAACGTCTACAAAGAAAACTACAAGACATTAAGGAGATAAATTTTTAAAAAATACTAAAAGATGGGAAATCCCCTGTGATTATGGATTTGAAGTTAATATTGTTAAGATGCCTACACTGTTCAAAACTGTCTGTAGATTCAATACACTTTTTATCAAAATACCAGTTACATTCTTCACGGAATTAGAAAATAGAATGACTAAAATTCATATGGAAGATCCTGAAAACCCAAAGCAATCTTACGTAACATCAATGGAGCTGCAGGCACTCATAATGTAAGTCCTGAAACTGAAACTACTAGAAGAAACCATAAGGAAAATGGTTCAAAACATTGGAGGAGGCAGGCTAATAGGCTACTATTTTCACATTCACTTCATGTTAAAATCCTTCATGCATCTTTTTTAAAACTGTGATATTTATGAAATTTTTTTATTTGCTTCTTACTGTCTTACTCGGTTTTCTCAAAATCAGCTGATATTTGCATAGGTTAGTTAAAATCATTTCTCTTAAGAATTTGTCCAGTATATTAGGGTATGGCAATTAATAATTATTTTCTATTAAAACACTTTCCATAGTAACAGTAAGTTTGTTGCAATCATATGAGCAATTTTAGTAGACCATGTATCCATTTATTTCTTTCCTATTTCTAAGTGGTGAGGAGTTCAATGTAACCTTTTGATATTCTAAGCAATTACTTTTGTTGAACTAAATCAATGATAAATCCATTAATTAAACAAAGAATGTGTTGCCCAAAAGTGTAAAACAATTTCCTTGATTATGGATGAAAGTTTTTTTGTATTCTAGTCACTGCTGGAGATCGCTATCTTATCAAGAGAAGAGATTAACATAAATTATGAGCTAGTGTCTTTTTATACCACGAAGAGGAAGGATTTTTTTCTCACACAATTAACTTGAAGCAATGAGAAAGATATTTTTGCTGTTATTTAAAAGCGAAATACATGTGCACTGTGAGATACAGGATTGGTAAAAGGTCTTAAGAAGAAGCGATTTACTGAGGCATAGTGTTAAGCCATTATGCTAACAGCTAGGAAATTACAGAAGCCCACACATCATGCTGGCATCAGGATTTCTGATGCATGTTGGAGATGCGGTCGCTCGGATTCCAAAAACCTGCGCTTGTCTTTAAATAAGAAGTCGTAGTGACTAAGCCAGAGGCAGTATTCTCAGTGGCAAGAGCTCTATAGGCAGGGCTCACCACTGTAATTTCAAAACTAACCATAATTTTGGTGATGCAGTTCATTAAAGCTATACTCACTACACTTTTACCATCTTCAGACTTTATTTGCAAAGGAAATAATAGTATACAGAAAGCCAACCAACCAAAGCAAAGCGAAATAAAACAAAACAATAAATATTTGTCATAAGACTAGATATTCTAATCATGAAATGTCTCAACTGCAAATATAGAAAAGGGAACCACAAGATATAGAACTATTATGTTAACTACTCAAGAATAGAGTTATGGACATTAGTGAACTAATCCCTCTTTGATAGTATTAAGACATTCAGTTCCCCACCCACCCAAAGGAAAACAGACCTACCACAAACATACAGGGAGTAAAATGTTAAATTGCCTGGAAGGTATAAAGGCCAGGATGAGCCTAAATATGAGCATGAATGTCACAGCGTCTAGCAAAACAAAAATAGTTACAATAAGTAGCACAAATATGCTGTGTACATTTGGTAGTGATACGTTCTTTTTCAAAAATATGTTCCTTGTTACTTATGGATGTTATTCAATATATTCTTTTTATTTTTAAAGAAGGTAAAATTAAACATAACAAAACAGAACAGAACAGATCACAAGATAACAATGTAAGAGATACAGATTTCAAAGCAAGACAACCAGAGATCTTCACTGTCTACAATATTGTCTCTTGTTTTCTTCCAAATAAGTTGCCCATATCTTTACATACAATGAATTCATACAAAACGAAATAGTATAAAACTAATCAGAACAGGATGATGAAGGCATTTTAGATGTTCAAGATCAGACAATAAGGAAGTCAACAGTGGCTGCCAGAATGTCTCTCATTCTTCTCAAAATAGCTGTCCATACTTTCATGTATGTTGAAATTAAACAAACAAACAAAAAACAGACTAAATCACTCTGAACAAAGAATAATAGTATTGCTGGATTTCACATCATGACGCTCTGGAATCAGCACTGGGTATCTTAGTGTCTCTTTTTCTTCAAAGTAGCTGTTCATATCATTGTGCGTTATATTATCAATTCTCATAAACTTTTTGGAAGTTCTATGTGTGCATGAGTCTCTACATGTGTACCTATCCTTTCTGTATTAGAGGGAAAAACAAAACAAACCAAGATAAAACAAAACAAATTCCTAGAAAATCACGAAATGAAAAAGACATACAAACAATAATAGCAAAGAGCCCAGAACACTGACAATATAGGCCTTCAAAGCAAGGTGGTGTGAGCATAACTAGGGTTCTTATTTTACATAATGATCTCCAAGGCTTCCTCAGATCACCATACAATAATATGAACAATTGTTCCAAGCCTATGAATTAACTGTTAACTATTTTAACTATAGTTAACTGTTAACTAGTTAACTATTTTATTAAACTTATACAACTGTGGATGTTATTGAATAACATCCATAAGTAACAAGGAACATATTTTTGAAAAGAACTTATAGAATTTGTAGCACAATCATCTTAGCTACCCTAAGTGTGTTTATATAATTTTACACATTTTTTCTTTTCCCTTCCTTTTTCTTTTTCCTCATTTTCCCTGAGATATTATTTTTCCCCTTTAAGCAGATTCTTATCCTTTTGCTGTAGTTATTGAGTTTTTTGTATCTTCTGTACTCTTACCATTTCTTACACTAGGGAGACTATACAGTATTGACACATGTGAGTTTTATTTCTTTCACATATGAGTATGGTCTCCAGTTGCAACTATTTACTTATAAATATCTCAATGTGATCATTTGTTATAGCTGAGTAGTACTCCATTGTATAAAAATACCACATCTTTTTAATCCATTCCTCAGTTGATGGGCATTAAGATTGTTTCCTAGATCTGGCTATTACAAATTGTACTGCTATAAACATGGGTGCACATATATCACTGTGGTAAGATGTTTTCATTTCTTCTCAGAATATGCCAAGGAGTGGAATAGCTGGGTCAAATGGGACTTCCAACCCCAGCTTTTTTGAGGAATGTTCAGACTGACCTCCAGAATGGTTGCACCAGTCTACACCCCCACCAACAGAGCAGAAGAGTTTCTTTTTCCCCACAGCATCTCCAGCAATTGTTATTGGTAGTTTTCCTGATCTTGGCCACTTTTTCTGGAGTGAGATGGAACCTCAGTGTAGTTTTAATTTGCATTTCTCCAATGACCAATGATGATGAACATTTTTTTATGTATTTATTTGCTATTCATATTTCTTCATCTGAGAACAATGTGTTCATCTCAGATGCCCATTTTTGGATTAGGTCTTTGAATTTAGGGGGTCTGATTTTTTTAAATTCTTATAAGTTCTAGACAAAAGTCCTTTTTCTGAGGGTCAGTTCACTAAGATTTTTTTCCCCAGTTTGTGGGTTTTCTCTTGGCTATCTTGGAGATTTCTTTTGACATGCAAAAACTGTTTAATAGAACATAATCCCAGTTATTGATTCTGTGAAGTATTTCATGTGCAGTTTGATTCTTCTTCATGAATTCTCTACCTACCCCTATGTCTTCAAGATTTCTACCTACTTTTTCTTCCAACAAATTTAGTGTTTCTGTTTTAATATTTAGATCTTTGATCCATTTAGTCTTTAGTTTCGTACATGGTGAAAGGCATGGGTTTAGTTTTAGTTTTTGGCATATGGGGAGCCAGCTTTGCCAGCACCATTTATTGAAGAGACTATCTTTCTTCCAGTGGATGTGTTAGTATTATTTTCATTGGGATTGCATTGAATCTGTATAACAATTTTGAGAGAATGGTCATTTTCACAATATTTACTCTTCCTATCTATGAACAAGGGATAAAGTCTTTCCATTTTCTGAGGTCCTCTATGATTTCTTTTTTCAGGATATTTTAATTTTCCCTGTATTGCTCTTTTATCTCTTTTGTTAGATTAATTCCTAAGTATTTCATTTTTTTGGATGCTAGTGTGAAGGTTGTGGCTTGCCTTATTTCTCTCTTGGTTATTTTGTTGTTAGTGTATAGAAATGCTATTGATTTTTGAGTATTAACTTGTATCCAGCTACATTGCTGAATTTATTTATTATACCTAGGAGTCTTTCAATGGAGTTTTGGGGGTCTTCTATGTAGAGTATCATGTCATCTGCAAATAATGATAATTAAACTTCCTCTTTTCCTATCTTTACTCCTTTTATTTCTCTCTTTTGTCTAATTGTTCTGGCCAGTATTTCCAGTACTATGTTGGATAGGAATGGTGATAAGGGACAGCCTTGTCTTGTGCTTGATTTCAAGGTAAAGACTTTCAGTTTTTGGCCATTTAATATGATGCTGGCTGTTGGTTTGTCATAGAAGATCTTTATCATATTGAGATAAAGACCATCTATTCCAATTCTCTGTAAGGTTCTTATCATGAATGAGTGCTGGACCTAATCAAAAGCTTTTTCTGCATCTATAGAAATGATCATGTGATTCTTAATTTTGACTCTATTGTTATGGTGGGTTACATTTATTGATTTGTGTATGTTGAACCATCCCTGCATTCCTGGGATGAATCCCACCTGGTCATGGTGTGTAAACTTCTTCATTTGCTACATTCTGTTTGCCAAAATTTTATTGAGAATATTTACAGAAGTAATAGCTGAAAACTTCCCAAACATGAGAATGGAAACTGATTTACAGATTAGTGAAACATATAGAACTCCAAATTGCTATAACCAAAATAAAACTATGCCCAGACATATAATAAGCAACATCCAAGAAATCCAACACAAGAACAGAATATTAAAAGTTGCTAGTGAGAAGAGACAAATCACCTATAAAGGAAAGCCTATCAGAATCAGAGCAGACTTCTCAACACAAACAATGAAGTCAAGAAGAGCATGGATTGAAGTATTTTAGATACTAAAGGAAAATGTCTTCCAACCCAGACTGATGTACCCTGCAAAACTGTCCTTCAAAATGGATGGAGAAATAAGATACTCTTACAACAACAAATAGCTGAAGAACTTCATGATCACCAAACCAGCCCTACAAAGAATACTGAAAGACATTCTAGATACACATAGGAAAAAACACTAGGCAAGGCAAGCAATTAAACAGAATGGAAACGTAAAAAATCAACAGCAGAAAGATAACATGTCAAAAGTAAGCCAATATATATCAGTTTTAACATTAATGTAAACGGTCTCAATTCACCAATTAAAAGAAACAGACTGGCAGAATGGATCAAGAAACAGCATCCAACCATATGCTGTATATAGAAAACCCATTTAACCCAAAAGGAAGCTCAAAGACTGAAAGTCAAAGGATGGAAAACAATACTCCACACAACTGGATCCTCGCCCCCAAAAAAGTGAGGGTAGCTATTCCATTTGCAGACAATATGAACTTCAAACCAAGAATGATCCAAAGAGATAAAGAAGGTCACTACATGCTAGTTAGGGGAAAACTTCAAGAGGAAGAGATAACAATCTTAAATATATATGCACCAAATTTGGGAGCAACCAGCTATACAAAACAAGTATTAACAGAAATGAAAAATCAAATGAGCAATAACACAATTATAACAGGAGACCATGACATGCCATTTACACAAAGGGGCAGATCAACTAGACATAAAATCAGCAAAGAAATAACAGAATTAAATCACACCTGTGAACGAATGGACTTAGTAAATGTATACAGAGTGTTCCACCAACAATATCAGAATATATATTCTTCTCAGCAGCACATGGAACGTTCTCTAAAACAGGAGATGTACTAGCTCACAGAACATGCTTAAGTAAATGCAAAAGAATTGAAATTATCCCATGCATTTTATCAGATCATAGCACCATAAAACTAGAAATTAATGATGAAAGAATCTGCAAAACCCCACAAACACATGGAAATTGAATAACACACTCTGAGCAATCAGTAGGTCACAGAGGAAATTAAAGAAGAAATTAAACAATATTTATAGGCAAATGAAAATACAAATACATCTTACTGGGACCTGTGGGATTCAATGAAAGCAGTCTTCAGAGGAAAACAGAACAAACACAAATAAACAACCTGATATTACACCTGAAATATCTAGAAAAAGAAGAGCAAGCCAAACCCAAAGTCAAAAGAAGGGAGGAAATTATAAAGATCAGAGCAGAAATCAATGCAATAGAGACTAAGAAAATAATACAAAGAATCAATGAATCAAAAAGTTGGTTATTTGAAAGAATAAATAAAATTGATAAACCCCTAGGCAACCTTATTTTAAAAAGGAAAGAAAAAACTCAAATTCATGCAATAAGGAATGAAAAGAGTGAAATCACTACCGACTCTGTGGAAATACAGATCATCAACACCTATTTAAAAAGCCTCTACTCTCATAGGCTTGATAATACAGAAGAAATGGACAGATTCCTAGAAACATGAATTACCAAAGGTGGGTCAAGAATATGTAAAACTGCTGTATAACCAAATTCCAATTAATGAAACTGAAAATGTAATTAAATCCCTACCAACAAAGAAAAGCCCAGCTCAATGTATTCTTTTTGAAGTTAGTCTCAAAACCTAATCAAAAGGCAGATATTGTCATTTGGCATTTACAACAGGTGTACACACACAGGTACACACATATATTACACACACGTATCAGTCAATCCCACCTGTCTATTTCTGCTTTTGTTGCTTTTGCTTTGAGAGTTCCATGCAAAAAATTACCACGCTAATCAAATTGGTGAAGCTTTTCCATTTTTCAGTGTGAAATATTTAATCCACTCTGAGTTATTCGGGGGAGTGAGGGTGGGAGATAAAGGCCTAATATCCTGCATTTTCCCGCATGAGTACGTTGTTACTGAGGCACTATTGAAGAGACTGGCCTTGCTCCTCGGTTGTGTTCTTGGAATTTTTGTCAAAAATCAACTGATTATTAATGAGTGGATTTGTTTCTTGACTCTCTGGCATCTCCTTCTGGTCTGTGTTGGTTGGCACATGCCATCAGCGTTCACCACATCCACTGAAAAGCCAGGAAAGTAGACTTCCAGAACTGCTTCCGAACGTGGCCAAAATAATGGGATACATGGGGTTGAAGCCGTCAGAAGTCCTGTAAGGGGGGTTAGTGGCAAAGTGCCTTGTACTTCAGTCATTTCTTTAAAGATTTAAACGTGAACTGTATATTTTAATCCCCGCTTATAAATGAGATCAAAACATTGCAAGACTTGTAAGGCACAGCTAAGTCTAAGTTTATAGGAAAAATTTCAGTTTAAAAAAATAGACAAGAAAGTTCTCAACCAATACCAGGAAACAGAATGCAATAGCATATACATAATAGTACGAAGGGCAAACAAACAAACAAAAATCAATATACTCACAATTTTCCTAATGTATGTAGGAATAGATATTTGGTAATGTCTAACACTTTTAAAAACTTTTTGATTAGCACATGGTTGCAGTACCTGATTACATTCATCACAGGGAGTTAATACACACATACAACACACCCTAAGCTTTTATTCTTTTACCATATTCTCCCTTCCTTATCTGATGGTCCTCTTCCCTTTTGTATAAGTTCTATTTCCCTATTTCCTATTTTTTTGTGATTAAAAACTCTCACCAAATTAAGAATTAAAAAAAAAACTTCCTCAATTTATGAGGGGCATTTATGCATGAGTCTTAGCTAACATGATCACTCAATAATGTAACATTGCTTTTTCTTTATTTTAAAGAGAAAAAAAATAAAAACAATACAAAATTTCAAAGCAAGATAGTAGTAACAATGGTTATTATGTTGCATATTGTTATCTTCAAAGTAGTTGCTCAGATTAGAAGATATAGGCATGAAATACTGATCAAACAGTATAAGCACAAATCTTTCTTTTCAATCAACTAACAGAAATTAGTAATATAATTATCAAATATCATATATATATATTTTTTCCTTTCTCCTTCCTTCTTTTCTCCTTCCCCCATCCAAACTTCTCTTTCTTTTTTGAACAGGTTCTTCCCATTTCCCAATATCTACTGTACATTTTGGATCTTATTTACTCTTTCAACTTCTTATACTAGTGAGATAATACAATGTTTTCACATGTGAGTCTCATTTTTTTCACTTATGAGTATGATTGCATTGATTTACCCATGAAAGTCTCAACTTTATTCTTCTTTATGGCTAAGTAGTATTCCATTGTTTAAAAATACCACAGCTATCCATTCATTGGTTGATGGGCATTTGGGTTGTTTCTAAAATTTAACAATTACAAATTGTGCTGTTATAAACATATAGTACTATATAAATATATAATACATATAGCACATATAGTACAGTGGTATGATGTTTTTAATTATTCTGGGGAAATATTCAGAAGGGTAATAGCTGGATTGAATGAGACCTCTACTCCTAGTTTTTGAGGAATCTCTCCACTGGTTTCCCCAGCGGCTGTACCAGTCTATACTCCCACCAACAGTGGAAAAAGGTTTCTTTTTCCCTCCAGCCCCTTTGTTGTCGTTGATTGTTGATGACAATCATTCTTTCTTGAATGAGATGAATTCTCAGTGTTGTTTTAACTTGTATCTCTTGAATGACCAATGATAAGACTGAATGGTTTATGCCTCAAGAGCAGGAGAATTACAAAGATGTTCACACTCAGCTCTTCTACTCAATCCTTGGACCTTCTAGCCAAGAATGTAATTTTCTCTACTTTAAGAAGATATGGTCTGGTATTTTAAAAATCTTAAGAAATCCACTAACAACTATCAGAAGAAATGAACAAGTTCAACAAGTTTTCAAGAATTCTAGATCAATATATAAAAACATTTATAATCCTAAAAGCTACTCTGGAGAAAAATTTAATTGTGTTAAGAAAATGACTCTAGTTATATGCACCAAAAATGAAAATATTTGAATAAATACTTTTATTATGCTTCACAAAAGTACTTTAGAATAAATTAAACAAAGGTTTGAAAATGTTTATTCTGTAAACAATGGTGTATTGTTTAAGAAACAGAATATCTAAATGAATGGAAATATCTCAAGTTCATGTGTTAGCAAGTTAATATTGGTAAAATGGCAAAACTTTCCAATTCATAGACATATGTATAGAATTTCAGGTGAGAAAATTACAATGAACAGAAAATGTCATGAGTGATTTACAGACTTCAAAATAACTAAATGAGTGGATTTGAAGTATTCTCAATATAAGGTGATGGATATTTATATAAGCCATTGTTTGGTCCTTTTATGATGTATGAAAGATAACACTGTACTCCATAAGCACTTATAAATATTTTTAAGTAAAGATAAAATAAAACTAACGGAGCAGCTTTAAAAAAGAAAGAAACAAACAAAAAGCCCAAAATGTAGTGAATAGATCACTTCAGTAACAATATATAAGTTCATGGAAATTCGGAAGAAATAGTGTCTAACTTATGAAAAGTTGTGAATGCCACTATTAGAGGTTGTAAGTTCACTCTCTAAGGTGGTGAAAATCCTATTTAGGCCTTTTAAAAAAGGAAGCAGAATTAGAAATTTAAGTCTGGAGAACATGCAAGTATTTGATTAGAGAGCCAGGGACTGGAGGTAATTAAATCTAAATGGATTCAGAAAGCACAGTCACAGTGAGTTTTAGACTATTTTCCATTTTGATTTCTCTCTGCTCTGTTGTCCAAACTGGTAGCCATTAGCCACACATAGATTTATAAATTAGTTAAATTAAATAATGTTAAAAGTTAGCTGTAAAGGTTAGATAAAGGAAATTTTGGTCATGAAGAAAAAGTCCTGTCAGAATAAACTACTTAGAGATATATTTCTCATTCCTATGGAGATCAGATTTTATACTCAAGAAGCACTGTGTAATGGTAGACTAGATAAGGTTAAATAGAGAATTATTGATCCACTGTCAGCTAAATGTACTTTTCACAATGGATTCAGTGACAAAGACATTGACTAGATTTCTGGCAAAAGTGATAAAAACTTGAACTAAAGCCATAAAAAGAAAAAAATTACAAGTTGTAAACAATGGCAAGGGATAGTTAAGACAAAAATAATCAAAACTAATCTTTTGTAAATCACCTAGCCAGATTGATGGATGGATGATTTATGTGATCTTTAATTTAGAAATATGCTTTGTTTGTGAGCAATGTTTAGCCTTAATTATAATTTCCTGGAATTAGAAGGATGCAAATAGCATCTACTGGCCTGGTGTAACGGCAAGGTCAGCTTCTCTGACTCACTTGTTCTTCCCCATGTTTGGTGTCTTGGACTTCTGAATATGATAGTGCCAACACCAGGAGATATCTGCACTTGAAAGTTTTTATTCCCTTTATTAGAAAGTCAAAACATGCACTGAACTGCTTCCTCCCATCAACTTCTGTTTCTATTGGCCAATGCTATGCTACCCAGCACCCAAGCAAGGGCCCCTTGGAAAATGAGTTGTTAGTGTTTAGTTTTTGGGATGAGCTGATGTTATGGCTTGTTTCTAGATGTCTCCCCAAAGCCTCATGTGCTCATGGGTGGGACTTTCAGCAGTTGGCTTGGTCTCAGGTGTGTGATACTAGGGTTAAGGGTGTGTAGTATTAAATTGTCCCACTGATTGGTTTCACGTGGTTCTGGGTATGGATAATAGAAAGGCCCACCCTGAGTGTGGGTGGTTTGTAGTCTGGATGAGATAGAAAGGGAAGAAGGAACAGGCTGCTTCTGCAGTTTGCTGCTTTGCTGCTAGTTGTTGCTTGCTCCTTCCTGCTCTTCCATGGACTGTTTCTCCTCGGAGTGGCCTCTCTGCCATGCCTTCCTGCCTTGGAGCCAGTGGACAAATGGACTGAAACCTCCACACACTGTGCGATTAAATGAAACTTCCTTCATTCTACTTGTGGATATCGAGTGTTTTTGTCTCAGCAACAAGGACAGTAATTAAGATAGATGAATGTTGGAAGTGGTCAGAAGAGTCTCTAAAGACTGCAAAAAGGCTATCACAGCCATATGGGTCTCTGTGTATCAACATTTGGCTGTTATTGTTGCTGATTTTATAATGGACATTGGACCCGAGGCCTTTCCACAGTGACACTACACAATCTTTTTTTATTTTGTTTTAAATTTGAGACAGGGTTTTGCTCAGTTACTAAGCTGCCAAGGTTGAATTTGTGATCCTCCTGCCTCGAAGTCCCAAATTACTGAGATTATAGCCAAGTACTACCACACCCAACAGCTTTAGTATTCTTATAACAATTAGTGGAGGATTTTTTTCAACATATTGAGTTTGTTTTGCATTACCAGTCACGAGTTGATAAGATGTTATAAATTAAACCAATTATTCCACCTTTGGGTGTCCCTTCATTGCATTGAGAAGCTATTGTTTGACAGATGTATGCATAATTTAGATTTCTATCTTAGAAAGAATGATACATTTCAGCTGTCTTATTTATGTTTTCCTCAAGAATCTCAAATGAGCCATGTCACTGTAATAGGTGGAAAGATTGCATTGAATGCCAAAAAGTAGCAATTGATTTTTATATAAAACTGGATTAGAGTTATTGAGCTCTACTTTGCTTGATGTATTATTCATGTCTAGAAGTTACTTTTGCTTCTATATCATGAAAAAATGACTGAAAAGATAATTGAAAATAACTATTTGACACCAATAAAGAACAATTGATGGTACAATTGAAACTAGTCTGATAGTACATCGCCAAAATTTTCCTACTAGTTGAACAAAATATAATTAAATATAATTAAATATTTGCAAAATTAAATTAAAAATCCATTAATCCAAATTAAAAGTAAAAGAATATTTAGAAAGCTAAATATAATATTCTAGAATGAGCATGCTTGGGAGACATTGTGAATTCATATCCAAACTTCTTCCTAAAAAATGAATATCAAAACAAAGTGAGTCCTGGTAGCCTACTAAAGGCATAATACTATCAATGCATACAAAACAATGTACCTGTTTAATTTTAAACTACTTTGTTGTAAAAAATGTCAGTAATCACTTGCATTGTGAGGGGAAAATGGTGTCATTAAACTTACTGAGAACAAGTTTGCCACAGATCTTCAATTTACAAAGAGACTCAGTGTCTGGAAGGAGCAATCAAGTGAAGCCTAACAAAATGATGTATGCTGTGACCACTGTACTGAACCCTGGAGGCAAGTAAACCTCTCTTATCAAAGCATGTACACCAGTTTTCAGTATTCATGTTTTTCAGGAGATAGAATGTAATAGATGTCCCTCTCAGCCTGGTTTTCCAGGTATTTCTATATTCCAGGAATCTTGGAGATTTAGAACAGAGTTAAGTCAAGGGATATGGATCAAGAAAGACTATGCTGCCATATTTAACTAATTCTAAAAATTCAAAAGATCTACAAATCAGAACTCTAAAAATATATATATTTTGGTACCTTTTACTAAGGGCAGAATACATTCACCTTTAAGGGCATCCTGTTCTTTATTTTACTGGTCTGGAATGAGTGGGACTCAAGTAAACTGAGTATTTTTTGAGCTTATATTAAATCTGAAAATAAATTTATTTATTCTCTTCCTAAAAGGGACAATAAAGACTTAAGATAATTATTCAACTATGGAGGGATTTTTAGTGACATAAATAGCAACTAAAATAATGTGTCTGAGAAGTTTATGGTCTATCGAGTTTTCACATTATCTTTAAAGATTTTAAATTGTTTTTCAGATGGATATGTGTGCATACTGATGCTTTTCCTTTAATAAAAGGATATTTTAAAGTTGTGAAGCATTTAATGTGGGTAGAATAGTAGAGAAAATGCAATGAATGAATACATACACATTTGTGTAAGTAATATAATTTCAGTTTCTTACTGTATGCATGTCTTTATGAAATATTGTCAAATTAATCTTTAAAATAATGGTACAAAATTAAATGCACATTATCTGAATTTAAGAAAATTTCTCCCATGCCTGTCTATAGGAGACTCAACATTATCAAACTATTAACATCTTATTGCTATATTTGATAAGTTCTCTCATTATAATTTTAATACAGAATTCTTAAAAAAAGGCGAAACTGACTTCTGTATAGCTCCATTCATGAATACACACAAGGGTAGTTTTGTATCTTATCATTTATGTTTCTTATTTGTTATGAATTATCCTTATATGCTTAGTCTGATTTTAATTAAAATACACGTTTAATTCTGATTTTGAGGAGTTTATATATTTTACATCCTTTTTCACTTCTATATATTGAGACCTTTTTTACCAGACTTGACTTTTTCTTTTTCATACTAACTTTTTGTAGTATAGAAGTTTCAGGCTATAAAATACTGTAGTTGACTTTCAATTTTTCCTTTATGATTATAATTTTGGCTTCTTCAAGAAATTCTTCCTAGTCTTTTTGCACAAGTGTGTGAATATGTGTGTGTGTGTTCACTATCAAACCCCAGGGGTCCTCTACCATTAAACTGCACACCCAGCTCTATCTTATTTTTTCACCTTCACATAGGGTCTCCCTTTGGTCCAGGTAGAGCTTGATGCCCTCTCCTCAGCTGCCCAGATTTCTGGGTTTCAGGTGTGTACACTACTCTGCCCAGATGCTTGCTAGTCTTGAATGCAATGGAATCTTTTCCATTTTTTGCTGTGATGATATTCACATGTTTTCCTTTATTTAAATGTAAGCATTGACTCCACTTTCAATTTACTTTTTTTGTGTAAGTCTAATTATACTTTTTTCAATAAGAGTAAACACCATCTCTTTGAAGCACTGTTTTGCTGTTTGCTTTTGCAGGCCTCCTCTGTTCAGAGAGAAGGTTCCTTGTGTTGTGGTTTGTCTTCTCTGGTGCATTTATCTCTCTGTCTGTCCTGGTGGGGATTTCAGAAGGCTTTCATCATCAGAGCCTGGTAACAGGTCTCCATATTTTCGATGTTCTAGCTTTCTTCAAACTTGACTGGTTTTAGTCTTCAGCATCTCCATATATCCTTGGAAATATATTTGAAAAAGTTCTATGCCATAAAGAAGGATAAACTGAATCATTTGTAAGAAAAATGGATGCACCTTAAAATCATAATGTTAAGTGAAATAAATCATATACGTGAGCTTACACATACGGTTTCTCTTATATAACAATAGGATAATAAGAAAAAGGGAAATAGGTCTTTTAAAAATGGGATGGAGGGAGGAGGGAGAGAATGGAAGAAATGTGGTGGAAAAAAAGAGTTCAGATGTGTTACACATGTGTGCCAAGTCCCCATAGGGAATGTAACCATCATGTACTTCAAACCTGTCCTATTAAAAATAGAAGCCAAAAAGTTCTCCAAAATAAAATCTCATTAAGATTTTGAATGAAATTGCATTGAACTAACAAGCAAATTTAAGCAACTGATACTTCGTGATGTTGAGTAATTTTATATATGAATACAGTATAAAGAATGTAAGTCTTGTCTTTTGTTTCTCAGTAATATTGCATCTTTCCCCCAAAAATATACCCCCTATATTTTAAGATGAATTTTTCAAAATATTAAACTGCTATGGATATTATAAAATGAGTAACTTTAAAATTATACTTTCTCTGTATTTCTTGTGGACAGATAGGGATGTAATTGTTTTTTTTTATTAGCTATAGAGCTAGAAACTTTTTTGAATGCAAATCTAGTTAATTTTTCTGGACTTGATTGAATTTGTTAGACAAATTATCACATTCTATAGGAGTATTGAGAATTTTAATCTTTCATTTCTAATCCTACACATTTTGTATTCTTTTTTCTCATAATTTTTCTCATGATTTTTACTAGTACTGTGTTAGTAAGCTCTCCATTTTTGTAATGAGTACCTAAGATAAATTAACGTACAAGGAAGACATTTTTATTTCAAGTTGTGCTTGTAGATGTTTCGGTCTGCCATGGGTCAGCCCCTTGGCTGAGCTTGTGGTGTTGCAGCGCACAATGATAAGAAGCATGTAGTGGGGCCAAGTTCTTTATCTCATGGTCTGCAGAAGAGAAGCCCGAGGGGCTGGTGAGAGGCACCCCTCAGCAGCCCCACTTCCTCCCACTAGGACCCGCCTCTTCAATGTTCCATCTTCTCCCAATTCTGCCGTGTTGAAGAGCACACCTCTAACTCATGGGCCTTTTAAGGACATTTGGGGCACAAACTATAGCAAACATCTTCTCTATACATACAATTTTAAACAGAAGTGACACAAAATGTTGCTTGTAGTTCTGATTTTACATAGGATGTAATATGTATTTAATATTTCACAAATTAAGTTTGATATTTGACATCCAACATTTGATTTTCACCTTAGTACTGTGAGATAAGAAAGGTAGCGGTCCCTATTTTTCAGCTAAGGGAAACAGAAGCTTGGGAATATTGCATAGTCTGTGTAAGATCACTCACAATGGCAGAGACAGTAACAGGCCCCAGGATTAATGTCCTTGAGGCTTAGTCTCTTTCAACACTCCATGCTGGTTCCCTACAAAGTACCAGAACAGCTGACTTCCTGGGCAACGTGCAATCCGTGTTCCAAATACAGCAGGTATGTGGAGCCGAGGCATAAGACCCCATCGACAGCCCTGCAACAGCACCTCAGCCTGAGACTCACATTTCCCATCACAAGAGATGCTTCGGTATGTCACTGACTTGAGATGAGCCATTTCCTTTGGCTGGGGAGGAAGCGTGGCAGATTCTTTATGCTGTCAACCTAGTACACTGTGAGCTGAGGAAGGATTCTCTCCAGATGGTTTTCAGTGGATGGGCAAGTTTTGCACTAATTCAGTCTTATGTTCAGATTTGCTGCTGAACCCATAAGGAAACAATCAATTGGTTTACTTGGAACCTCTCCATATCCAGCGTGTAATTCTGTCTTTTTGTGGCTCTACTCAGAATTTTTAAAAAGCTTGTAAAGAAGTTAGAGAAGGTCCTTAATGCTATTTGTAACATGTGTTATTTGTTTTTATTGTTTAATCCCTAACTGAAGAATAAAAACTCTGCTTTTTGCTTTTTTCCTTTTTGTCATGATTATTAAATTCCACTGATGAACACCATATATATACAACTACTGGGTCTCCATTCCTATCAGCTCCCAGAATGCTACTCCCTTCTGGAATTGGTGAGCTCTACAACATGCCGATGGCATGGAAATCATTTTCCCAGCCTCTTCCCACATTCCCCCTCAGAACCATCTCTATGATGTGACATATATCCAGCATTCTACAGTGTGACATTTGCAAGATGCATATTTCTACTTTTAGACCCAAAACAGAAAAACAAAAAGGAGGTGGTTCACCAGTGTCAACTGTGCAGGCTCATCGCCTAGATTTGTTTTGCAAACATACAAAACAATACACGTTTTACCTTGAAGAAGGCTATTAAAATACACTTTCCAAACAAATGAAGAATGAGCCATGCAAATTAATATAGGCAGGTTAAATGAGGCACTTGGTTTTCTTGTGAATGCAAAATTGAGTATTTATGCCAAACAGTCAAGTTAATAATTTTTATGAATCTCCTGCTTGCATTTCTATTACAAAAACCCTAATTCATCATGAGAGTTGAAGTAGATGACAAATCATGTTCATATAAATTAATTAAATGTGAATTAATAAGCACAACTTCAAGTACTACAAAAGAGAAATATTGAGTGAAATTAAAAGTACAGTTACCTAACTGTGTCTTGCAGCCCTGTGCATAACTGTTGGTGACGCCTTGCCCTGGCGGCCTCTCTGGGCATTTGCTTGAGTGGGCTGGTTGAATCTCAGAAGCTCTGTGGAAATGCAAGTTGAAGAACGTGCAACTTAATATTTGTATTAGTAGTAATAAAAGAATTGACTAATAAAACATTAACCGTTCAAAGGATTTCTTTGAAAAGAAGTTTACGGTCAGAATTTTTGTGAGTGTGTATGATGCTAGGGATCGAACTCAAGATCTCACACATGGTAGGCAAGTTCTCAACCACTGAGCTACACTCTAGCTCCAGTATCAGACACTACTACATATGCAGTCACAACCAAATGCCAGACGAAAGCACCACCATATCATGTCTCAGAGCATGCACTTGTTTTCAGTGGCAGTAAATCCTCCAAATACACATATGTTTTAACAAAACTTATTTTTGATGCCTTCACAGCATCATATTGAGCGTTTCCTCCCAGTTAATTGGCACAATGAAGCCTCACTGGAGGCAGAGGATAGAAAGGCCCAGACACAGGACCATGTTGCACTGAAAGTTACAGCAGCAATGTGAGCCCGAGTGCAAACTCTCTCTGTGGACTCTGTACCACTGGGGTCTTGGCTATGTGTGACTTTCTGTGCTGTACTTTCCTCATCGTAAAAGGGGGATGAATGTAATACTTGCTTCTTAATGTTGCCACACAGATTACAGATTTAAGTTTAAAGTACAGTTAGCATCTAGTAAAATTAAATGTGCTGTTGTCCTATCATTCTTCCCCCCGTGGAGTTCACTGTTCTTGGAGGTACTGCGACACCAGGTTGATGAGTAGACTGGAATGAGCAAGCTCCTATTCCATCTCCCAGCTCCAAAAATCCATTTAATACCTTGTCCTCAGATAGAGGACGTATCAGATATTAAACTGATAAGAACAGAAACTATACTTGATCTAAGCCAAAGGGCTGAGAAATGATGTTGTTCTATTATTAAAATTAAAAGAGCCAGAAATATTATTCCCCTCCATTATACTACTTTTGAGGAATATTTAAAAGTCAGAGAGCACTTTACTTATACAAATTTCCCTCAGAAGAGTTTCTCTATCGATTTCACTTAGTATCTTAATAATTAACCTCAAAATGAGATATAAAGATAGTGCCAAAAATCAATTATTTTTAAAAACCTATTTGCAAGTTTGCATTGGAAGCAAGGATATTGTCTTAGTCGCTTTCTTGTCTTATCTGACACAATACTTGACACCCACAGTTTAAAGGAGAGATTTATTTTGGCTCTCAGTTTTGGTTCATTGTTAAGTGGCTCCCAGAGAGGATGACATAGTGGAAGGACCTGTGCGGAGGAGAAGAGGCTCACCTGATAGCAGACGAGAAGCAGAGGGGTGAAGAGATACCCTAAGAAGGGAGATACACACTGTGACCCACCTCTTCCGACCAGAAAATCCAACCCCCCACGGGAAATCAGCTGTGTAATACCCCAGTAACTCAACCACTTTCCAAACACGTGAGTCGTTGGAGCCCATATTAGATGTAAATCATAAAACTTCACGCCTGCCTCTTAATAAAGACTTACGCACCTCTCTTTATACAAAAGGTATTTAGTCTGTCTCCAACAACCCAAAATGTTTTAACAGTTCTAGCATAAGTGAAAAGTCCAAGCCCAAAATCTCTTTTGAGACTCAAGACAAAAATCTTAACTGTGAGCACCGTAAGTATCAAAAATAAATTAAACTCTACTGACCTACAATAGCACAGGATAAATATTCCAACTCAATTCCAAAAGGGAAGGGCAAGACTGAAATTTGGCAAGGTTTAAATGTTAAACCTGTAAATCCTTGTTCAGCATCTGGGGCAAATTGTGGGGAGATGCAAACTCTTGCTCTAGAAGTGCTCTTTCTAGTCTGAAACCTCTTCTCATCTTTCTTTTCCACAGTCTGATCTGGATGCCGTGCTGTGGTGGCAAGTCTGGCTTCACATCTTGTTAACTTGCCTGGCACGGAGTCCATCTGTTCAGCCAGGACCCTCTGGGTCACCAGCAGAGTCCTGGCTGTTGCCTTATTCTTGTTGAATAAGAGGTGACCTTCTGACGTGTTTGCTTGAGAGTCCCAATTTATCAGTAAAAGTATATCTTAAGTAAAAAAAGTCCTCCTTGATGTCAACCGATCCTCAAGTCACATGTGACAACATAGCCATTTGATTTTGGCATCAGAGCAAAGACAGTTCTCAAGTCCGAGTGCTCATTGTTTTCTGTATCCAAGGTTTCTAGATGTTGTTATTGTCTCTGAAATATGGTAAAAAATATGATGAATATTTAAGTAAAAGTTTTTAAAATGTATTATAGTAAGAGACACATTGCAAAACATCCTCCTTAAAACACTCTCCTTTGCTTTGATCACGCTTATCCCCTCATCCTTGCCACTTTCTGAAGCTGTTCTAGAAGTCCTCTTTCACCTTTATCAGGTATGATTAACAATGCTGGGCATATGCTGCTACCATCAAAAAGGAAGGAGCAGAAATTGTGGTTTCCTCATCCACCTTACTCATTGCGTCTGGACTTGTGAAACTTCCGGCTCTCCTGTAAAGGTAAAACTGACAATGGAAAGTAAAGGCTTTGTGTGTGTGTGTGTGTTTGTGTGTGTTTCACCAGGAATCGAACTCATGACCTTGCACTTGCCAGTCAAGCGCTTATGCTGCTGAGCTAAATCCCCAACCCAGAAAGCAAATACTTCAAGTGAATTCATAACACTGAGGCAGTGTCAGCAGTGTACTGAAGAACACTCACAGGTGAGGACTTACGGGACACATTTAAAAAGTACCAGGAACAATGGGATAAGTGCGTTCAAAGTGAGGAAGGGGTTTTGAAGGGTAATAGTGGCAATGTGTCTTTTGCTGTATTAATTTTTAAAAATTTAAACATGCTTCTCTTACTTAGAAAGGTACTAAAAAATGTCATTTATCCTGTCTTTTTGAGACTTTTTTCAAGTTCAAAAGAAAAATTTCATTACAGTCAAAAGCTTTTATTGTTTTCTCATGGGGAGATTATATCAATCAAAGTCAAGTCGTATTTGATCATTTAAAAATTTATTATTCTTTAAAAATGTTAGCAATTCAGATATGTTATTGAAAGTATTATAACATAAAATGCATGTAAGTTTTAAAAACTTCAAAATTTGCATAAGGAAAATTGATAGTAAATTTAGTTACACTACAAACATTTTAGTTTTATTTAAAAAATATTGGGGTAGTAAAAAGAGAATCAACACTTTTAATTTCAAAAGTGCTTTCAGCCAAAGTATTGGCTATATTTCAAACACAATTTAAATACACTTTTGTAAGAGAGATTACTTAACGTGTTTGTTTCTGAATGTCCATTCTAACTATGAAAGATAGTAATAATATGCATCTTTATTTTGTAGTCATTAATTGGAAATTTTGGAACTTGGCAGCTGAAACATAGGCACCACGCACTTTTGACAGCACATTCAATTTTGCTTCTTATGCAAAATATTTGCAAAGTCAGGACTTATTATCCATTTTCTGAAAGATAGAAGAAATATACTGCTTATTTGTATTTAGAGCCAATAAGTAATTTTAGCATGTTTAAAACTCACTATACCCAAAATGCCTTTAGAAACTGCAAAGCAAGGAAATTATATGTGGCATGTATTTTCATTGAGCCTTGATGAAACTATCATTAAGGCGATATTTACTATAACAAGGATATTAATACATTGCATTTATGACATTATAAACATTTGCATGTAACAAATGCTGTTTTATCATCCCTTAATTCTTTGAACAATGATTTATTGAAGGAGTCATAACATTACAATAAGTTTAATATCAAATGACTGTATTGTAGTTATGACCTACTGTTCATGAATTAGATTTAATCATTTGGTAAAACAGAAATTTCAAGTAATACAAAGTAAACAAAGTTTTTCTGTCTTTATAGAACTTGCTTTTTAAAGTTATATTTTGGAGAAAATTATTTTCCAAATACATTTAGTTTTATGTAATTGATAAAACAGCAATGGTGTTTTCTTTGAGTGCATGACTGTACACTATGAGTGAGTTACCACAGCACATAACGTGTTCTGGATAGAAAATCAGTCAGAGGTTGTGAGTTCCATCCCAGATGCAGAAAAAAAAAATCAGTCAGGTAGGGAGACCTGATATCTACCTAAATAAAATCAATCTATAAAAATGTATTTTTAAAAATACATAGTCAAGAAAGAATAAACTTATTTTTGCTCATAAATTCCAAAATCAGTATTTGCAGAATCATTTAGAAAAGATGTTAAAGATTTTTGCAAAGGACCATCTAGTAAATATTTTAGGCTTCAAAGATCATGCAGCCTTTTAAGATAATTTCTCACTTCTGACCTAGAGAAACAGCTCTGTCTTCAGGGGAAAGCAGCTATCCACAACGTGTAAATAAAGGGATGTGTTAGAGTAAAATTTTATTCGCAAGATACAGCCCATCTCTAAACCTCCCAAGATTGACACTCTTTTATTTTTTATACCTGAAAATATTTTATAAGGATATTTATGCTGACTGTCTTCATTTCATTTTATGTTATATCCTCTTGGATATAACATAATTACACTTGGTTTCACATTCATTACTTTTAGAACAGAATATCTGTCAGCTCATTCCACACATTTTGAGGCATCCAGTTACTGGATCCCTCCTTTGAATCCGGTAAGGTTGATACTCATTCCTCTTTGAGGTCCTTCCATTCTATTTTTGCTGGCTTATTCCCCTCTTTCTTCTTTCAAATCTGGGAGTGGCTCAGTTGATCTCTTCTTATTTTCTCCAGCTCTTCACTTTTTCTTGAGGTGACCCTTACTTATTTTTAATCATACCGACTGTGATGAGGGAAATAGCTCACAGCTTGTTGGATGTCATATGTCCTGAATTTATAGTCTCAACATTGAGGAAAGAGGCTGCAAATCTAAAAAGAGAGAGTTAGGAGAGGTTTATTGGAAATAGTAAGAGTACTTCCTGAATTTTAAGGAGGGGTCCCAAGTGGGTGGCTGCTTAAGTTCCTTGTCAGAGGTAATTTAAACAGCAAAATCACCGTCTGGGTACAACATGGGTCAAAATACAGTCAACCCGAAGGATTGGAAGTATATGCACTTAGTTAATATTGATCCAGTAGGGAAACAAACCACATAGCATGAGTATGTGGTAAACGTCACCAACCTTAGGTTATCTATAACTTCTATTCCCAGAAAGAAAAACAAAACTCTCCTGGAAAACAGTGGGGAGTATGAGTGCAGATATTTTGATCACCCACATATGTGTATGATGCCTATCTGAGCTCCCTGGACCAAGTGATGCTGATTAGTATAATTTCATGCTTTTGTTTGTCTCTAGGGAAGCTTGCATGTGACTTCCTTGAGGGATTAATCCCAATTCCTGATTCCCTATTAATATTAATCTAACCTAATGTCAACATCTATCTGATATTTAGAAATAAATCCTTAACTGATTCAGTTAGTACTAACCACTATTATTGCTGCTACCATTATTAGACCACTTGTGTCATTACTGAAATTTATGACCAGTAATGTGAAAATATCTGTCACATACTAACTTTGCTTTCATGGTCATTTTTCAATGAGGTAAGAATCAATCATGTCCTTATTTATAAAGGAAAACTTCTGCTCAAGTGTTTAAGAGACTAAAAAAATGTATATATTAAAAAAGTGGTAAGGAAAATACTTTATCAACTAATGTGAGGGTTCATATGCTTTGATAATTAGTAAGTGTTTCAGATATTTCATGCAATATTTAGTTTGATTTGTAAAAATATCCTAAGGAGAAGCTACATTTCATTTGGTTAAATGCATAAAAATGAGTGGGCAATAATTTAATATTTTTAAATATTTTAATGCTAGATGAATTTTTGTAACCTCTGTGTGGCTTATGAATGATTTTCAATTATGAATGACACTAAACATGTGTACATATGTATAAAAATTAGCATTCTGGAAGAAGGCAGAGGCTAACAAATTTGATCTGAGACTGGGAAATTTAATGAGATTCTGTGTGAAAATAAACTATTTTTAAAATGGGTGTGGTGGTGCACGCCTGTATTCCCAGCACTCAGGAGGCTGAAGCAGGAGGATGGTTGCAAGCTCGAGACCAGTCTGGCTACAAAGTGAGTTCAAGGCCAGCCTGACTGCATAGGGAGAAGCTGTCTCAAAAAGACAAAGCAAATTTTTTTAAAAGAGTTGGGAATATATCTCAATGCAAAACCCTTAAGTTGTATCTTTAGTATGGGAAAGAAACAGAGAGTCAGGGACAGTGAAAGAGAGAGAGAGAAAGAGAGAGAGACAGAGAAAGAGAGACAGAGACAGACAGAAACAGAGAGAGACAGAGACAGAGAGACAGAGACAGAGAGAGAGAATGCTGATTATAGTGGAATATTTAAAGGAAGGCATTGCCTTGTTTGGGAAGAAATGAACAGAATTCTTTGGACCAGTAGATGAGAGAAAAATGCCATATACACATACATGCTAGAAAACTTATGAAACTGGATGAACAAACTTTTAAACAAACTTCCATCATCAAAATATATATAAGGAATAAACAATAAAGTAATGAATATGTTCAAAATGAATGAATTTGTTAAAAATGTGAAAGGCAGTGACAGTGAGACATAAATTACTGCTCCATTCTCAATCTCATATTTTCTCTACCTGTGACAAACAGGACATCTTTGAGAGAATGAAGACCAAAGTAACATAAACTTATCTTTGACGGGTATTGCAGATACAGTTTCAGTCTCATTAGCAACATGACAACCTAAACAAGGTCACAGATTCACTACAGGGCTCTTAATACGGTCTACACACTTTTGGTATCAATGAAGAGAAATAGGTAATGCCAAATTGTTTAGTTTTTCTGACATGCTTTTTCTTTCATGCCTTCTGTCTCGGTCAATATGACCCAATACCCAAAACCTACAACTCAAGGAGGAGATATGTATTTAGGTTCACTGTTAAAAGTTCCTGGTTGGTTAGCAGTAAAGGAGAAATAACAGTGGAAGGACTGGTACAGGAAAACTGGTCAGTTCATGGATGACTGGAAGTAGAGGAGTAAGGGAGGGTCTGGGGAGGGAGATACATACTTCCGGGTCATGGCCCCCAGTGACCGGCCTCTAACCAGACCCCACCTCCTAACAGCAAGTCTGCTATGAATTTATTCAGGAGAAGAATAAGGTCCACATGACCCAGTCATCTTCAAAGCACATGAACTTCTAGGGGATAACTTCTTCAAAATAAAGAACAGAAAATTCTCTGGACCATAGTATCAGGCAGTCATAGTCATGTCTTAGTTTTGTTTGTCTCCACAAAAGAACTCAGCCTGAATATTATCCTGCTCTGACTATAACAGCAACCTGAAATGTCCTACTGGAAAGTTATCTCAGTTACTTTTCTTGTTGCTGAGGCAAAATATCCAACAACCAAAGTTAACGAAGGAAAGGTTTATCTTACCTCAGTTTGTAGAGGTTTCAGTCTAGTCAGCTGGCTTCTAAGCGGGGTTGCATGGCACAAGGGCAGCACAGAGGAGAAGTAATTCCTGATAGGCAGAAGGCAGCAAGCAGGAAGTAGTGAAGAAGCAACCAGCAACACCACCAACCCTCTTTCTGTTTCTTATATTCTCACACACTTACTCCCCACGTTACACACTCTAGATCCAGTCGTGTCTGAACAATCCCACCTATGACCACATGAGGCTTTGGGAGGGATATCTAGACGTAAGCAATAACAAAGGTAAAAATCTTACCAACACATTCTTCCATCACACCAAGGAACAAAACTCAAACAAAATTCATCAAGATTATCTAAACCAGTATTGTTTGTTTACCTCTTTATTTAATCTTTGTCAACTCCATTCTCCTGGTCACTCTAAAACTTAAAGCATTTTGTCTCTGTTTATCACCTTACCTTCAGCTCCCATACATAACCAGTTGTCAACCACAGTGAATTCTGTCTTTGTACAACTTGTCAAAGTTCTCTGAATTTTCTTCCACACAGCTGTGGCTCTATTTCTATACTTTAATTGCTTCTCTCTAGACTATGCAAATGGCCTCTTATCTGGGTCACCCTACTTCAGGCTTCTCTGAATTTTAACGTGCCCCAAACATTTATGATAGCTTTACCTTGTAGCTCCCTTGACGTACTGCATCCAGCGTGCAGGGTGAATGAGGTCATACCAGTCAGATAATGGGCAAACTGCTTAGTATGACAATTCAGGGAGGCTGCATGCCTGTACTGCATGCATGCAAGTCATGGTGCAATCAGTGTGTTCTTTGTTCTCTGAATTGTCCTTAGAGACTGCCTATTTTACAATTTGTGCAAGCTATGCCTTCTATTGACCTTGATCTGAAGTCTGCTTATCAAATCTCTGCATGGTCTTCAAGAGTCAACTCAAAATACCATAGTACCAATGAAATCAACATATATTCAACACCAGTATGGTTACTGTGTTCCAGGTATTCAAATGTTTTACAATATTTTGGCTCACTTAAAATTGAAAATAATCACTCATGGGTGATTGCAATCTTTTTCTTTTTTACTAAAATTGCTGTTTGAAAATGTTAAGAATTTTGTTGAGGTTCTTGATTTTCAACAGATTTTCGTGTTCAAGTTCCTTATAGTCTAAATTCTGTATGTAGTTCCATTAATGGTGTAGATGTCTTCCATTCCTTACTAACTCACAAGTTCTTTAATAGAAGAACAAGATTTTTAAAAAATATTTTGTAGTTAATTTTTTTTTCACATGCCTCACAGGGTGCCCCAATGCCTTGCAAATATTAAGTTCTTGCCACATTTGATATGCATTGTAATCCAAATATTGTACACTGTAATCTTTTTTTATGTCTTCCTCATTACTTGAGAAATTTTATATTTGTAAACTGATTGGCCCATTATTGGAATCCTAGTGAGTTATTTTTACTCTGCCATCTCCAGTGCAACCCACAGTGAGAATAAAAACACTAAGACATATTCAAAGGTATAGGCAGTCGAGGGAGCTTGAGTCTGGTCTAGGTGAGAATTCATGGAACAAAGGTTCTGCTCTAAGGCCTCACCCAGAGTTTATTATGTCGTGAAGAAGGCAGTGGCTCAAAGATGAGTGACACTGAAATTGGTGGGAATTGCATGAGCCATGTGAGCTGAGCTGGCCAGGGGGAGAGTAGGCACCGCTGCAACACGCAGGGAGAAGGGTATGCAGAAAGACCAAGCTGCATAACTTGACTGAAGTGGCATTTGAATGATAGGAGGCTTTTGCTTCACTCTCTGGTATGTAAACTTTTGTGCCCTGGGAAGTCATAGCCTCTTATCTTGTAACTGGAACGCAGTGGGCATTTCTGGAGCTACGTGACTTTGCTATCCCTCTGTGCTCAACCATTTATAGGGAATATGGTGGAAAGAAACAAAACTGTTGGCTGGCTTCAAGGATTACATGTCAGGATCTCAGCAAGCCTTATTTGTATTGCTTAGAGTCAATGGAAGGGAGAAGGAAATAGCAGAGCCAGCTCTGTACATATCAGTAGATGGAGAAAGGGTTCGGTTTAATGCTGAAGCAATTGTTCTGCATTCAAGGGGAGCCGCCCAGCTTCTCCCCTACATCCTTGTCTTTTTGTAGGACCTTGAGCAGGATCAGTTGTGGTTGCATAGCCTCTAGTCATCTTGGGGTTATGAAACCTCTATGACAGACTTTAATGAGAAGAATTATAAACAAGAGATTGAGCACACTTATTTTGATATAAACCAAAAATAAGCCTTGAGTTAAACAAATGGATTTAATCATTCTATAGCATCAGAAAGCTGATCCTTGTCTTCAATTTGGGTATCCAAAGTAGCTGTCTGTTGTGACATAGACAGTCCTAGTCTCCGAAGAGCATCTGTATCCATAGTAATATTCTGATGAATTGCTCCTTGTATATGTGTTTTGACCATTCCCCAAAGATGTAGGCATTTGTTATATGGTAATGGGGTGATACAAAAGTGAGTCATGTTATAGTGACACTTTCAACCTTGTTATAACCATAAACTTTTAATCTTATCTCTCATTTAAAGGACAGAAGTTTCTAAGACACTCACTTGGGTTTGTAACTTTATGCCAATTTTTTCCTGAAATTTTTAGCTTCCATCAGCAGTTGGTGTCTAATTGTCTATAAAGTGAACAGTTTGTACTGAATGGGCTGAAGCCGTGAAGCCAATAGTTGTGTTGACTCTCAACAGTACTAAGGAAGTAGTCCCTGCAGTAATCCATCTAAGTATTCCCTTGGTCTGATGGCTAAATCTTTTAATTAAGGTCTCTGTCAAGAGGCAGTAGGTGAATGGTACCAAGGCTCCCTTCGATTGAGTGGGAGCCAAACTCCGGACACCCTGCCCATGATTGTTTTTGTGGGGCTCCTAGGAAGAGATGTAGGTGTGATGCGATGGGTGAGATAATAATTAGAACATTATAATGTATTTTGTTGCCTCTCTATCTTTCCTATCAATAGTACGTGAAGATCATAACACATATGATAATTCTGATCTATGTATGATCTTGTAATACCACTCTGACTTGCTGTCCATTTACCAGCCACTTACATCTAGTGTGCAGCCATCCTGAATGAAAAAGCAGGGCTAGCTTTCACTCCCATTTCTACCTGGTAATATTCTACCCATCCCAAACGCCACACCCTCGGTGAACTTTCTGATTTTCCTATTGGAGATTTCATCTTTCCTGCTGTCTTCTCAGGGACAGCCTCATTTGAGAGCTCATATTTAGTTACTTGTTTGCCATGTTAATCTATTTTCTCTCTATATAACTCCAGTAACCTAAACGCTTCTTAAAGTATTAATCCTATCTACTTACCTATTTTTCCCTTTCTCATAATGTCACACATTGTTTATGACAGTGACTGAAAATTATCTTAATTGAACTATCCAATACTCATTTCATGGCTATTAATCCTAGTGAAAGGCTTAGCTAACATAAAAGACCTTCTTTGTTTCTCCTGTATTTAAGAATTTGTTCTAAGTCATTCATCACTGAGCAGATTAAAACAAATTTGTCTTACAAATGCATTCAGATGAAATGGGTGACAGTGACTCTTCTCTCTGGAATATTATGGTCTTTCAAAGGACTCTGGTTTCTCTAGTGAGCAAGAAAGGAGAAATGAAATAGCAAGGTACACTTCGAAGACTTTGCAAACATAGGTGGGCATGGCTTGTGTGAATCTCTCCACTTCATTCATTGATTTTGAAAAGCTCCATGGCACATTTTGCTATAAAATGAGCTGAGAAACATAGCCTCCTTGTAGCGTATATCTCAACTACAAGGTACACTGCTGTTTATTGGATGGAAAGAACACATTTTTATGGACAAATGTGCTTTTATTCCCCCCAGTTATTAAATCCAAATTTTGTGTGTAATTTTCAGTCTTTTCCCCCAAATGGGAACGTGGCTGCCTACACAGTGACAATTTCACTGTTAGAGGCAGGTGGTGTAGTACCTGCCATCTTTCTCTCTCAAATAGATAACTGTAGTAGGGCCACAGACACAAGTTCTTCATGGTATAACTCCCATCAATATCAGAAACTGATGGAAAATTCCAAGAAGTCATTCTTTCAGAGTAACCTTTATGTCACATTGGCCAACAATTGTACTTACTGCCTCAACATGATACTTTTCAAGGTTAATATATTTTCATTGCTTTGTACTGAACTCAAGAGAAACTGTCATATCTACTGTTCTCCAGGGCCCTCACTGCACCACTGGAAGATTCTTCACTGACCTTTGTATTTCAAGACACATCTTCTGGAGATGTGGAAGGTTATGTATTTATTAACAATGTAGTCCTCTCTGTCATGGGGCTTAGTAGGGATTCCCCAAAACATGTCCATGCTCTAAATCCCAGAACTTTGGAATGTGACTTTCTTTAGGAAAAATATTTTATCTATATAATTAAATTAAAGATATGAAACAATTCATTTCAGATTATTTTAGTGGACTGCAAATTTGTGCTTCTTAGAGATATAAAAGGAGATGGAGACACAAATTGGAGTTACCTCTACAGGGCAAGGAATTCTTGGAGTTAAATGGAGTCTGAAGAGGCATGAAGGAGTCATTACCCCCAGAAATCTTCCCCAGGATGGGTATTGTAGCCCTGCAAACACCTCTGTTTTGGACTTCTGGCTTCTAGAACTGTGCAAGAGTAAACTTCTGTTTAGGTCACTCAGTTTGTGGTAATTTATTTTTATTTACTAATTTTTAAATTTTTTTATCTAATGTATAAAATCATGAAAACTGCACGTTAGTGGGGTACCATGTAATATTTTGATGAATAGATACATTTTTAAATCAAGTTGAATATATTTATGAGGTGTGATCAAAATATACAGTGAACGATTCTATTTTTAAAATTATTGTAATAAAAGACACATTACCACAGATCTTCCTCAACATCCCCCTCCTTTATTCAGACACACTTCTTTCTGAAGCAGTTTTGGAGGGCTTCTTTCTTGATTGTCTTCACAAGGTGAAATAAAAAATAGAGTTCATGCTGCTGACAAGTGCCAGTCTCATAAAAGCATGATGGTGTTTTCTCATCCACTTTATTCATCAGCTCTGGCACAGTGGGGCTTCTAGCCCTACCACAACTCACAATTGCCATGAAAGGCTCACATTTTCAGTCCATTGTCAACATCGAGAAAGCCACAGTGATGCCACTAAAGGCACAAAGAGGACTTCCAGAAATGTTTTAGAAAATGGCAAGAACAGTGCAATAATTGTGTTTAAAGTGTGTGTGTGTGTGATGTTTGAGGGGAATTAATAACAATGCATCTTTTATTATAATAATTTAAAAAATATTAAACATTCGTTGCAGTTTTAGATCATATATCTCCTCAAACATGTATCATTTCTTTATGGTGTTTATATTAACTGCTTCATCAACAGTTACAAGAAAATAATCCACTGGGCAAATTTGAGAGCATAAAGATCATATTAAAAGTTGAAAAATCACAGAACTCTTCAATCCTGGCTGATAACTTTATATTTAATATGAATTGGAAAGTAGTTCAAACCTTGTCTTTGCTTCCTCCATGAGGCTTCCTTTCCATTCCAGGCCGCACTCCGTTGCATGACGTTTTCTGAGCTGAATGGAGGACTAGTCAAGGCCTAACCTGTCGTGGTCCACATGGCCGCCCACCACCCTCCCAGCCGAGTCCCCCTGACAGCCCTTGGTTTCAACAAGAAGCCATAGCAGGGAATATAGCGGTGCTTCCGGTCCCTCACTGTGGGACTGGAGGATAAACATACTTTGGAACTAACTCGCTGTGACATATTCTCATCTTTTTTGGAAAAAGGGCATGGGAGGAAACCTGGCAGATGAGGTCCCTTCCTCTGCTGCTTTTGTGGGTAATTTCCAGTATGTCTCCACTCCCTCTGAGAATCAGCTATGTCTTTAAACTCATTCTGAAATAGTAGGCATCTTTTATTTTCTGGCTTGATTTCTCCTTTTCATTGTATTCACCAAGTTGGTTTCGTACCTGTCAGACAAAAGGTCAGCCCTTCAATCCTGGTCTCAGACTCCAGGTTCTTGTCCTAACTAATCTCCAAAGCAGCTTTTGAACTACTGCTTTCAACTAAAGTTAAGGTCAAAGTTCTTTCCTGGAATTAACTGTATGATGGCTTACTTGCTCTATACTTTTGCTCCACTCAATTTTTCTCAATTTAAAGATGAAATGACTTAAGTCATCTGAGTACTCTATATGTGGTCTAGGCAGATGGAACTTCGTCACTTGTTTTGTGTGTTTCAGAAATACTTAGCTTTTTCAATTGCATATCTAATTTCTGACATTTTGTTTCCCATAAGTTTTTATAAAGAGAAAAAAGCAAAAAATCAAGAAGCAAACAAACCAAACAACAATAACAACAACAACAACAACAAAAGCAACAACAGAAAGCAATAGCGGTATAGGTTTTTTTTTTAAATGATAGACATTTAGCAATGGTTGTTATATTGCATATTGTTGTCTTCAAAATCGTTGCTCAGGTTTCCAGATGTAGCAATAAAACAAAAGAGTAAAATCAAACAAAACGTTGGATTTCAAGAGCAAGACAGAATAAAATCCCCCAAAGTTGCTATAATGCATATTGTCTAAATAAATGTTCAGGATGCCATCTTCATGCCTGCAAAATCAATCAAGAAATGCAAGCAATGTTATTTTTTTTGCTTCAATGGCAAGCGTCTCATCCTGACTTCCTCTGAATCAACCCATAAACAGGGCAGCATAACAGAGCATAAAGAACTCAGGACATGGGAGGGAGGGAACAGAGCGGGATCAAGGGAGAAAAAGGGGAACCCATTATTACATGCCATATTTACAGTGACCCACTTCTGCCCACCAGGCTTCCCCTCCCAAGTTCACACTCAGATATAAGCCAGGCAGTGAACTAACCCAGTGATGTGTATCACACACCCATGGTGCAGTCACCTCTCCAAAGGCCTACCAATGCGTGTATCAGATTTTGTGCATGAGGGGGGATCTAGACATAAACTATAACAGTTAGACAAACTTGGAAATCTAGAAATTTCAAGATATGTCTCTAAGACTTATGAAATCCCTATCTGAATAAAATAGAGTTTCATTTCTAATAAAAAAAATGCCATTATTTGGTTATGGTTTGAGTGTGTCCTCCAAGGGCTCATGTGTTAATATTGTTTTTGTGAGATATTAAGAGATGAACTCCAACTATGATGTTTAGAAGTAAAGCCTTTTGGAGGTGACTGAAAGTACATAAAGTCATCAGAGTGGAGTCTTTTGTTTGAATGCAACATCCAAATCACCCCATGTAAAATTAAAATTGTCACTTGTTTTATGATCCCCTCTGCTCTTTCTATTTTGCCAGCAAGAAAATAATCATCAGATATGGGCATTTGAGCCTCTAGAATTGTGAATTAAATAAACTTGTGTCCCTTACAAAGTTACACAGCTTCATGCATTTTATTACACCAATGCAAAATGGACCGGTATATGGAATAAATACATGTGTGACATTAAAATTAATAATGTCTTTAAAGAAATATAAAAGGTCAGTGAAAAAATGATAGAAGTATAAGAGAGAAAGGTAACGTGAAAGAAATAAATGAAGTCCAGTAACAATTTTCATAAAGAGGTGATAAAAAATAGATGTAAAAAAATAAGGAATATATTTTTTGGAATTTAATAATCGAGACATTATGTGACATAAAAGAGGTAAAAAAAAATCCAGCCAATTCTCTCAATAGACTTTGCATTAAAATGTTATTTTGTTTATTCAAAGAATTAATCTTAATATTTGCTAGCAAGGCGATACTCTAATGCTTAAATTGGGTAGAAATTTAATTCTGAAAGTCTATTGATCATTATTGCAGGAAACCTTTGCTCAGTTCACATCTACTAGTTGCTCAGTTTTTCTAGGGTATTTCGACTCTGTTAGGTACTGATATTTTATTACTCTTCTCTCTCCTGGTAGAGATTGTTTTTGCTTTGTCTTCTTCACCTTCAATTTCATTACAGAGCTTAGCACTCTAGAATGTTTTATATTTATTTGGTTGCAAAGATATAATATGTCTTATGAATGCCAGAGATGATACAACTTCATTTTATTAGTTGCAATAAAGTTTCACCTTTTTGCTATTATAACTGCTTTAATAAAAAAGTAGAAAAAAGAAAAACAGACATTTTGAATATTTGCAGATATCCTTCCAGTTCTACCTTTTATGGTAAAAGTCACATAATTCTTAACTAGATATTGTAAGATTGATTGTAGTCCACACTGGACAACTGGACCCTTTTGAATATTTCAGTTCTGTTCAGTTGAAATAGACAGATGGGTTTTAATTACATTTCACTTTTTATGGATATCAAATGTAACAAACTTACAATAATGTAATTATTTTTCTCCATATTTTTTTCTATAAAGACTGCAATCTTTATGATAAACAATACTCTGGTCTTTATGCACATTGGTACTTCACAAATACATTTGACTGGCTTATAATATATTTAAAAAATTTAAAACATATGGCTTTAAGGATAAATGATTTAATTTACAATTATCATAATAAGGTTATTGAAGGTGAGTTTTACCTGTAAGAATAAATTAAGTGACCTGAATTTTGTGTTTCATGTAAGAATGCAGAAAGTGTATTAAATGCTTGTTTTTCTGTGTATTTTAAGTAGTATATTTTTGTCTTGATGATACATAAAAGACATCTGTCTGTTTTTAATGTAAAATATTATAGATCTGGTTGGGTACACATACCAAGTGACATTTGGTCAGATCTCACATAAAAAAAATGTGGAAGTTGACACTCCAATATAATGAAATAAAAAAGCTGAATAAAAGTAAAAATAAAAATGTGAAGTCACAAGGGAAATCATTAATTACACAACTAAGGAGAAACACAAATTTTGAAGCAGTGTACTTTTTGGCAATAACTATTAGAGCAATAAAACCTAAATTGTACCTTATGAATTGCTAGAGATTAGGTGAGGATAAATCTGACAATTTAAAACTCTAGGTAGGGCTAGTCATACAGGACTCTGCACCCTTTTTTTTTAAACTTTACCTCTAAAAGCTTGATAAAGTCTTCACAATATATTCCATGCCTCACTAGGGGGGGAATGGAAAAAGAATGACTTTGAAATGTACCATGGTACTATGTTCCTAACAGTATCTGCTCTCTGGGGAAACTAGTTAATCAGAGCACTACCTGATGAGATTTATCAGAATTTAAGTAACCAGGGGAAGCCTACCTAGACAAAGGCAAGGGAAATAGCTCTGTCTTACTCTAGCCTTCCATGCAGGGAAAAAATAAGGAAGAAAATAAGGAAACACACTTAAAAAGTCATGGTTCAAGAACAGACACTCTTTAAAAGAATTAGCCCTAATCAAAGAATCATAGTATATTCCCCACCACACTTTACCGCCACATTACTAAGGCTTCTTTGTAGCAGTTCCTTTTATTGAGTACTGTATGTCTAACTATGAAGGAAATATTACAAGGCATACTAACAGGCAAAAAAACCAAAGCTTGAGTAAACAGATCAACTGTCAGATCTTGACATTTTGGGGCAGTTGAAATTCTCAGACCAAGAATTTAAAACAGTTGTTATTAAGACATTAGAGGCTGCAGGGTTAAACAAACAGCATACTGAAACAGGCAATATTCAGAGAGATGAAAGTCCTGAAAAGAAACCAAAAACAGTAACAGAAATGAAGAATGGTGTTAATTGGCTTATTGATGGACTAAAACTCCTGGGGAAAGAATCTGGGATCTTGAGTATTTATCAATAGAAATTCCTAAATGTGTGAAGTGAAGAACCACCCTCACACATATACACACAAAAAAACAAACAAACTTTTATGCAGGAGTTGGGGGACAAGTACAAAATTTGTGGCATTTGTAGGATGGGAATATCAAAAGGAAAAAAAACTGAAAACACAAAACAAAGATTTGATACTATAGTACCTGAAAATTTCTTTAAATTACTAGTGAATACCAGACCACAATTCAGGAAGTTCAGAGAACACTAATCAGGATAAATACAAAAACAAACAAACAAAAAAACCCCTTAAATTCAACAAAGTGACAATAAAACCCTTATAATTGTAGCTGAGTACAAAACTTACACGTCTGTAATTCCAGCTATTTAGGTGGTTGAGGAAGGAGGAACACAAGTTTGAGTCCTACCTAAGCAATTTGTGGTTTCTGTCTCAAAAAATAAAAAAAGCCCAGGATGCAGTTCAGTGGTCAATACTCCTAGGTTTGATCCCTAGTATTACAACAAGGCAAAGTGAAATAAAATAAGATAAATCCTATATTTAGGCTCATGACCAAACTACAGAAAATCAAAAATAAAGAATTTTTGCAAGAAGCCGCAGAAAAACACATTCTATCTATAAAGAAGTAAAGGAATAATTACATGTGACTTCTCAGAAACCATGAAAACATAAAGCAAAAAAGGAAAATTTCTGAAGGACTAAGAGAAAAACAAACAAACATAACAAAAGCCCTTTACCCAAACTACAGTTATGTACCTTTAATCAGTCATCTAAGCATTTAGTTTAGAAAATTATAAAAAAGGTAAAATTATATCTAAAGTATGCACATGATTGATCAATAAGAGCAGAAGTCAATAAAAACTGAAAAAAATACAGAAAATCAATAAAATGAAATGTGCTTTAAAAAATTAATAAACTTGACCAGTTCCTACGGAGGAAGGATAAATGGGAAAAAGTGACACTAATTTGTAGTTTTGAAAATGGAGAAATGTAAATCACTACATTAAATTAACCTTAATAGTGATTAGAAAGCTGAAAAAGACATATTAATTGCAGATTTGAAAATAATCATAAAATGTACTAATTCCTTAAAGGTCCAGTGTACTGGACCTCACAGAAGGAAAAATAGACAGTAAGAATAAAGTTATATAGATCAAAGAGATTGATTCAACAATTAATTGCCTTTTAAAACAGAATGCATCTGGTTTAGATGGGCATATCTGTGAGTGCTATTAAATATTTTCAGGAAGAAGGTGAAACAATTTTCTAACATTTAGTTTTTCTAATAGTAGCAAGGGAATAATTTCTACTTTATAAAGCCAGATTCACTGTAGTATCAAACTAGAGAAAGAAAGTACAAAAAATGAATAATGCCTCTCAAAAAATAAAGGCAAATATCTATAACAAGATATTAGCAAAGTGAACTGAGAAATGTATAAAAAGCATTCCACAAAATGACCAAATGGTTGGTTCAACATTGAAAAACAGCTTATGCAATATATCACATCAGTGAGCTGTATAAGAAAAGAAATCCCCTGGTCTTATCAGTAAATGCAGTGAACTCAGTCGTGATTTTATAAAAAATCTGAGTAAATTGTCACAAGTTGCTAACTTCTTCAACTTAATAAACACATCTACAAAAAACCTATCGCTAACATCATGATCAATGGTGAGAAAGTAGAAACCTTCAGACTAAGAGCAAGAACAAGACAAAAATGCTCCCTATTACCTCTATGTTCCACCGTTATACTGGATGTCCTCCCTAATGCCATAAGACATGAAAAAGAAATAGATGGTAGGCAGATTGATAAGAAATAAATTCTCTTTCACATGTGACATGATCACCTTAAAAAAAATCTGAAACTCAACCCAAACCTCATTATACTGTAGCAAAAAAGCACCTTCATCAGTACACTTCAGCTTCTGTTAGATGCCCAGGTAACATTTCCTATTACATTTCCTATTACTTCTGTTTCTTAGAAACAGCTGCTCCCTGTGATGCACAGCAGATCATTATGATGCATATTGTAGAAAACAATCAATAATTATCAAATACTCTGCTTCTGTATTTCCTGCTTGCTTATCCCATATAACCTCAAACTACCATGGATAAGGGCCTGACATTTTTTTTTTTTCTTGAAGTCAGTGTCTGTTGATGTAAGTAAATCTGCCTCCAAATCCTGGGTAATTTTTTTTTTTTTTTTTCTGTAGTATCTGATGTGACTCCCAACAAGATTGACTGTGTTGACCTCTTTGGTCACCAGTCATGGCCCTCATGGGTGTAGGAAGGACCTCTTCAGGTCCCAATGAGAAGGCACACAGTTGAAATTTCTTGAGCTACCTTGGAGGTCTGGAGGAGGATTTTCAGCTTTCCATTAAAGCAGCTCACATCAGACCCAAAAGGGAGGATGCAGTCTGCCTTCCTGCTTTCCTGCCTGGTTCCAGTGAGACACCAGGGGGTATCCGGTTTCAGTCTATGCCAGCTCAGTTAAAGCAGAAGGAGTGCTTGATCATTTCTCATTAGTTGGAGCCAGCCTCAAGGGAAGAGGATTGGAATGTTTTAACCACTGAGTGCCTATTGAATGATTGTGTGAGGAGAAAGCAATAGGTTGTTCTGTCTGTGCTCCACAGTGAGGAGTTGGACTTTCCTCACCGAACTAAGCAGTTTGACTGGGCCCCAACCTGTGGTTCTATGGAAACATTTAATAAGGACAAAGCAGAGAACCTACCAATCCTTCTCCTTAGTCTGGACAGTCCCAAAGTTGCTGAGAGGCAAGTGGCTAGGTAGGCATCTGAATGATCTCTCTCTCTCTCTCTCTCTGAGGGGCACCAACCCTTTGTCTATTGCACTATCATTCCAGGGTATGCAACACACATGTAGGGAGTCAGAAATGGGAACTAATAGGTTAAAACCCCTGGTCCTTGATTGCAGGCCCAAGAATTTTAAAAATGATGATTACAGAGTTAAAATGAAATCAAGCTGCTGCAAGACTCCATGAAATTGCTTCTTCCAGAACCTGAACAAGATCTGAGTGATTAGAAAGCTGAAAACACAAAATGTTGGCAGATGTAACGATAACCCTCACTGGGCTAGCTTTCCAGCCAGCAAGAAGAAACAAAGCAACCCAGTCAAGTGCTCCTCAAAGACATCAAAGAGGGAGGCAAAAAGCCCATCAACATGCTAAAGTTACTACAGATACCCAGAAGCCTGATAAAGTCCTTCATATTTTTATGAGAGATGCTGTAAATCCTACTGAATCTATACCTGATTGACCCTAAAGCCCTGAAAATCCAGATGGTACATACAGGCTTTATTACTTAAAAAGCACCTGATATTTGCAAGAAAATCCAGTATGATAGAAGACCTTACCCCCTGATCAAAAGCTAATATATAAGTTATAAGGGCTATGGACAGTAAATAAATAAATGCCAATTCAGACAAAAAATAAGAACTCTCAAAAGATTCACCCTGGATCATATGACAATGCTTTTATCAGTCATTTCAATGTTTCATATTATTGCCAATAGTATCACAGTGAATAGCTTTATAAATCTGTCACTAATTAATTTTCTTTAAAAATTGATAAAAATAGCTTTGCTAGAGTAAAAATATACAAAGCCTAAAGATGAACCAAGAATTCCTGTGTTTGATTTCAAGGAGATGATGAGAAGGGGACAGGGTAATATTAGACAGGTAGCCACAGCCCAGATCATAATGCAACTGCTGTATCATGGCAAAAAGTGGATTTTCTTCTAAGTATTGTTGAAAACCAATGTAGGGTTTTGACAGGAGAATCTTCTATATATTTTGAAAAATCACTGTGGATGCTGCACGGGAAACTGCTTTTGCAGGTCATGAGAGTCCTTAGAGTAAACTGTTTGAAAGTTATTGCCAGTAAGAAACAATGCAGAGGAGAGAAAGAATATATATATGGCCAAATACTGAGATCTAGGACAAACCAATATTTAGATATGAGAAAGAAAATAGCAAATTAGATCAAGAATGACTAGTGACTTTGGAGAAAAAACAGATTAAGTGAAAATCAGTATTTACAGTTAAAAGTGAACAATATAATAGAAGGAATTCTTGGATTTGATGCTTATTTTCTCTAATCATTATGATGGTTTAATTCATCTTAAATCATCTCAATATGTCTACAGACAAGGAATTTAATGATCAGAGAAAGGGACTTCAGGAAGTGTGTGAGTGGTCATGAATAGCTCCCTAGAATATATCGAATTTAAGATAGATTTTACTAGAAAACCATATTAAGGAAACATTTGGTTGAAAAGAGTTCTTTTTGGAGCGCAGAAGGTGCTTAGAATGAGCAAAGGTGAATGAGTGAACATTGGAAGAGGAAGAGACACTAGAAAATGATGGATACGAAATAAATGGCCCATGCCAGCAATGTTTTAGTGCACAAATCAGAAATTTTTTTCCATCTTCATGTGTAAATTTGGTTACTTCATTTGTGAAGCAGACAAGTGTGGGGGAAGAAATTATGGTCTTTTACATCTCCATAGGGGATGTTTCTTACTCCCCCGAGTCTAGGGCAAGAAAAAGACTCATTTTAAGCTATTGGATAATTGGGAAGTATTTTTTTTAAATTAGATTGTTTTTGAAAAGTCAATATCAACATATCTTTTATTTGTGAATCATGTGAATTTTATATAATCTTGTTATTTGTAAACAAATAGCTACTTTCATAGTATGAAAACTTGTTAAAATGTAAGTGGACACAAATGCCTTTTCATCAGAATTCTCTATTGTGGAGTGGCATGCCCTAAAAATGCTGATTATATAATGGTTAACAAGTAAATATTTGTATCAGGTGATTATCAGGTGAAGTTTGACACTATTTGTAGCTTTTAATTATTACTTTAATTCTCTATTATTGCTAATAGTTACTTGGAAATTGATATTTGTTGTATTAGTGAACAGTCTCAACTTTTTTTAACTGAAGTGTTTTTACTAATCTATAGAGTCTAATTATCGTAATGCTGTTTGATTTGAAAATAATATCTTAATATTTGTTATTTAATAAAGCACACTCATCAATTGCTTTCCACATGGAATTGTTTCCAGGAACCCTCACTGATACAAAAATGCAGGAGTGTATAATTTCCTTATATAAAATAGTATGGTATTTACATATAATCTACATAATTCTCTAGTCTAACTTTAATTCATTTTAAGATTACTTACAGTACTCACTACATTTTAAATTCTATGCAATTAGTTAGATTGTATTTCTTTAGTGAAAAAGACTCATGTTGAACAAGTACAGAGTGAAACCAGCTTCTCAAACAAGATCAGATGTACACTCCGAGTTGCAGGGCAGCAGATTCAGTAGTGAACACATGAAAGGTGAAAATTGCCTGCACATTTAAAATTGGGAGTTTTTCTTTATTACTTGAGTTCTGTTCTTGGAAAAATACAGTGTATATTGTAATTATTTCTACAAAAATGTTTAACCAACCCTTTTTTGTATAGCAGTTCTGTGTTTTTTAGGGAAATTGTCTCTTTATTCCAGTCTTAGCATAGACAGTGATTGTTTTACCTCAATTAGATTACTTTTATCTACAAAATGACTTTTTGAGGCAATGTAAATTGTTTCAGTTTATTTAGTCAAAAGGATTAAGTAGTTCAGGAATGAAGCTCTGGCCCAATGGAAGCCAATCACAGAGTGGTGGCTGTGAGGACCATCTAGGGAGTAGTGCTCCCAGCCCTTCAGAGGGAGCTCCAGGAAGCCACTCCCCTCTTCCTCTGGGTCTTGAGCAGGTTTCATATCTGAAGAATAAAAGCAACACAGAAACACTGACCTGAAGTTCTGTTTAAAGTACATCTGTCACTGCATGGTTTTCTGTGATTTTGGCGGGTTTGCCTTTTGTTTTCATTGGTAGATTAAATCATTTTAAATGATTCTTTGTGTGAGTTTCTTTTTCGTTTGTTTTGTTTTTGATATCCAGAATTGAACTCAGGACCTTGCACTTGCCAAGCAGAAGATTATGCCACAGAGCTATGTGAGTTTCTCAACCAATGTGAGTTTCTTAAAGGATGTTTTGTACTTGAAACAAAATAATAACAAGTGATTTGGTATTGACTGTATGTAGATGAAATATTTAAGAGTATTTTATGTATATTTTAAGAAACCTAAATAGAATTATTTTCTATACTTTATTTGAAGTGATAAAATATCCACATTTGTTAGCTGTAATAAGATGTATAAGGGAAACTCATATCAAAGTCAATATCTAAGAAGATTATGTAAAGCAATAGATCGAAAGACAATATATATAAATCAAAATATAAGACTAAAATGTTTAGTTAGCTCAAGAAGATAGGTAAGAAAAGGGGAACAAACAAAAACCAGGAAAAACAGGCAAGAAACATACTGGAAGAGCAGAGTTCTCAAATGTAATTAATGTAAATGTATGTGGTCTAAATACAACAATAAATAATGCAGATTGATATATTGAGTCAAACAAAATAAAACATGGTCCAACTATATCCTATTGCCAAGAGATCACTTTAAATACTGTTGTAAATTTAGTTTTAAAGTGATTGGATGCAAAATATACCATGAGTACATTAATTTAAAATGCATATTGGTTGTATTAATATCAAATGAAGCAAGCTTCAAAGAAAATTGCTGGAGACAAAGAGGGTAGGGACTTAACAAAGTGTCAGGTAACAAGCAGGACTCAGTGATCCTAAATGTGTGTGTACTAAGCTAACAAGTTTGCAAAATGTGTAAGGCAAAAACTGACAGTACTGAAAGGAGAAAATATCAGATTCATAATTAAATTTTGAAATTTAATTATCCAATTCAATGACCAAAGAACAACTAGACAGAAAATCAATGAAGGCACAAAAGAACTAAACAAGTAACATTTACAATATCCTTTTGTGTTCAATTTTATGGAAATAAACCTAATACCTAAAGTAACAAAATGCATATTTTTATTCAAGTATGCATAGAAGAGTTACCAAAACTGAAATTATATGCTTACACATAGAACTACCTCAACAATTAAAAAATACTGAAATCATGCAAACACAATGTATGTTCTCTGACATTAGTGGAATCAAATTAAAAAACCAGTAGCAGAAAGATAGAAAACTCTTCAATCATTTGAAAACTGCATTTTGCATTCAATCCATGAGCAAAAAAAAGTCTCAAAGGGAATAAAAAGGATGTGTAGAAGTTAGTGAAAAGTCATATCTATAGCTAATCATGTGAGATAAGAATGAAACAGAATTGAGAGAGATATTTGTAACGGTGGATGCTTATGTTTGAGAAAAAAGTTTTGAAGACTAGTTAATATAATTTCTTACATCATCAACCCCCACCCAAGAACACACTGAATCGAACAGAAGAAACAGAAAAGGAAACAAAAAGGGAAGTGTAGATGGGAAAACAATGGGAAAATTAATGAAACACGGGGTTTGAGAAAAAACAGTGAAGTCGACTAACCTTCAGCACGATGGGCAAAGAAGCAGAAAGAAGACAGAAATCATCAATATTAGGAAAGAAACAGAGATGTCACGGTAATCCTAGGGCCAATAAAAAGATAACTACTACAACATCTCTGTTATAAATTTGCTAAAATATAATAGTTCATTTCCTCAAAACCTACCAACCACCAATACTAACCAAAGTGAAATAAAAAAATGAAGTGTTTCTTATACTATAAAAAAATTGGATTAATACTTTAAGAGTTTGGATTCATACCTGTGAACCCCGGCTTAAGAAACAGAAGGAGTTCATGGTGTCCAAAAGCAAAAGAGTTCATGTAAGACCAAAGGGGAGGAAATATCTGGGGGGGAAAGGTGGAAACTACTGTCTGTTTCTTATTGTCTTATCTTGAACTCTTGCATTGTTTAGGCAATTTTGTTAGGTTTGGCTTTGTTCTGTCTTGTTTTATTAGATTTTATGCTGTCAGATGGTAGGGGCAGCTATTTTGAATATAATGGGATATATTATGGTAATCATGGTTTCCTATTATATTGCTTTGAAGTAATAATGTTTTCATTCATTTGCTTGATTTGTTTTATTCTGTTTTGTTTGATTTTACTATGTTTGATGGAATTAATAGCTATTTTGAAGAAAATAAGACATTATGGCAGCCACTGCTAATTTACTATCATCTTGTTTTGAAGTCCTACCATGCTGTTGTTCTTCTGTCTTGATTGGTTCTATCCTGTTGTGGTTTATTTGATTTTATTATGTGTGATGGTATAGAAAAATTTTTTTGAGGAAAATGAGATTTTATAGTACCCTTTGTTCATTTCCTATTATTTGGTTTTGAAGTCCTATAATGCTTTCATTCTTTTTAGTGGCTTTATACTATATTAATATGTGTGAAGGTATGGTCAACTATTTCTAAGAAAAGAGACATTATGGTAGCTACTGCTGATATCAGTTGTCTGGTTGTGAAGTGCTGTGTTGCTTGCATTGTTCTGTTCTGATTTGCTTTATTCTGCTCTCTTTTGTTTTATTCTCTTTAAAATAAAAAAAATGTAAAAAAAGAGTTCCTGAAAAAGATTTCCAAACATAAATAGCTTTAATGAAGAATTGGACCAAATGTTTAGATAATTAATGCCAGCTTTATAAAATGTCTCCCATAAAATTGAATACAAGGAAATATTTTATGACTCATTTTTAGGCTAACATTACTTTGACATGTAAGTTAGAGGACATAAATAAAAAGCTATATAACAATATCTCTCAGGAGTTTAGACCACAAAATATTAGCTAGTTAAATCCAGCAAAGTATTATATTTTATATATCCTCAATACAATCATATTGATAGATATTATTACTGTTTTTATTTAAAGGTTAGAAATGAGCCATAGTTCATAAATAACTTGCTTAAATTTGTAATGTTGGAATTGGCAGAACTTGAATTTCAATCTAAATTGTCAAACCCCCAATTTGGTTGTTCACAATCACAATCAAACTAAAGTTTTTAGTTTCCTATGGCTAAGATTGCTAGTTTCAAAAACAAATCTGTTCCTTCCTCTTTCTTTAGTTATAAAACCTTGATATTAACATAGCACCATGCCACTGAAAGATCAAACTCTTGATGCAGCGGTGGTCTTATTAAGTGATAACAAGAGATATTTCAGCAGAATTGTTCTGTAGGATGTCAGAAACAGCTTGTGAAAATAGTTTGGTTTATTCTTTATTTCTATCCCTCTTGCCCATTGTGTGGAATGTTGATATGATGACTGGACCCACAATAACCCTATAAAATCATGAAATAATTGAGATTCATTGTTGAATACTGACAATGGATGGTGGAAGAAGAATTTGGTGCCTGCTTCAAGAATGATAGTATGGAGTCTCTAAAAATATTTTTATATGTCTTATTTTGAAAAGTCTTTTATGAAAGAAAGAAATAATTATCCTGCTTAACCCATAGTTATTTGGGAATTTTCAGCTATATGGAATTCAGCTTTATCCTAGCTGATATTTCTTTCCACATTCTCCTAATTTATTTTTATATAAATAATAAAAATCATCAATATCTTATTTATATGCTGTTCTGTGAATGCAAGAAATGTAGACACAATCTTTGTGCATTTTACTTATACTTATTTTGACATTTTTACTTGCTCTGAAAGGAATGATGCATTTTTGAGATTGTTATTTTATAAATCTATTATCTTTTCACTATTATTTTTAAAGGTTGACATTAATAGATGTTTCTAATTAAATTCTATGGAATTGATGCTTGTCAGACTTTAGACAAAAATACTTCCTTCAGGCTTTTCACAAAATATTGGCTTCCCCCACGAAATGTCTTTGCCTGCAGCTTGACTCTACAAACTGATTTATGACTGCCTGCACCTGGCTATGCAGAGAGCGAACTTGTCAATGAGAACATTACATGAGCCATCTTTGACTCATGAGAAGTGTCAAAAGACATTAGTATTCTGCAGGCTTCTCTTGCTACCTCATTATTTTTCTCTCTTTGCAAAAATATTGACTTTTCATTGGGACTTTCTTTTTAAATTTTCTTTCAGTTAAAAGAAGCACTTTCTATGTTCCCTTGTTTTAATTTCCTTGGGCTATTTTCATAAGATGTCATATGTAGGGGAAATGTAGCAGGAAAGTTGAATGGAAATCTTTTATTAAAATGTGAACCAAACTTTTTAGGATGAATTATATAATGTAATCAGATGGGTTTCTCTTTGCATGAGGAAAAATAGTTACATTTTACAATGAACAAATGAACAACAGCCAATAAAAACAGAAAAATTGGGAGGCAAGACACAGGCATAACTTATTCTTATTCATCATTGCCATGCAATAAGCAAATTTTTTTAAGTAGACACACTGAATATTACAAATACATTTAAATTATGTAGCATTTAAATTTACTAGCTAATGAGTTATTAGGAATACACCATTTATAGTGATGGCACATTAACCTGTAGCACTAATGAATATCTTAGCATTAGTAATGTACAGACTATGAATTAGTTTCCTACTAATGTCTGCATGGCAAACATTCACTGTTCAAGAACATTTGAGGTCCATGGGGTGTTCTGGGTGACTGTCCCTCCCATATCAATTCAATGGCAATTTTAATGGGTCATATGGTCATTTTCCTCTACAACCAAAATTACAAGAAAACAAAATGAAAAGAAACGAAAGGCCAGTTGCTGGCTGAGATGTGTATTACGATGTGAGGGCAGTGGCTTAATCTGTGTTCTAGAGTAACCTGTCTGGGTTCATGGAAGACACGGCAGGCAATTGCTTAGCCACCTGTCAGTAGGCAGAGAGATGACACCCTCTTGTTTCTGAGTGAAAACTACCAGTGAGATAAGATATAGCAATGATCACCAAAAGGAAGCCAGTTTTGGACAATAGCTGAGGATAAAATTTTCTGAAAAATGACTTGAATCACTTATGGCCTTATATATCTCTTCGAGGGGAGATAAGTAGATATTAGAAAAATCTGCCCCCTTCTTGACTTGTAAAATAAAGATTTCTATTTTAGAGAATAAAAGTGAAAGTTTGAACAAGTAAATATCCAACCTGGAAATTATTAATTTGTAAATTAATAAACAAACCAATTAATGAAAAACCAATCAGTAACATATAATATTACATGAATGAATAGGTCACTGGAACATGGAGGGAGCAAGTGGAACCCCAGTTACCAGGACAGAGGAGGAGGAAAAGTTCCAAGAGCTGGCTTCATTGCATGGATAGTTATGTCCTTGTAGCAACTCATTTGGAAAGTAAGGCTGAACTCTTATCGATTAGAGCAAGTGAGGGGAAAAGGGAAAATACGGTTACATAAATCAATTTTTTTTTCTCACAAAGTGCTTCTAACATTTCACTCCATTCAGTGGTCCAAAGCTCTTTAATTATTCACACCCATAAGAGACACTATAAATGCCAACGTTCGTATCATTACATGTGACATTAAAATGCTGCACTAAACTTCCTAAAGTACAACAGAGTATGTCATAACTTTATCTCTTGTACCAATTTGCAGGTAAATTGTGAAAATCTCCAGTCATAAGTATAAGCTGCTACAGTAATTCAGGAATAGAACCAAAGAGAGATGTTGTTAAGGGTTCTGTTATTTCAGGCTCTAAACTAAGCTTCTTGCCAGAAATGGATTATCTGGCCAAGAGAAAAGAATCAAGTCAACAGGGCATAAATAGGAATAAGGAGAGAAAGAAGTGCCCATCCTGGTGGGCCATGATCTGAGCAGCAATGTAATAATGTATTTCCACAGGACTGCTTTAGAGCAAAAGAATAATACACTTAGTTATTTCTCTTGGATCTAGGGCTGACTGAATTCCAACCCTGGAAGAAGCTTCATAGTTTTTTTTTGCCTAGAAAATTATTGGACTACTTACTGATTTCTTTTAGAGCTGTCTAAACACCCCAGCTGGATAATTTGGGCAAAAAGAAGTAAGCAATGGTCCTGTTGACTCATCCTAAAGGTAGTCAGCATCCTGCAGGTAACAGCTCATTGCTCATAGGGTATATTTGCAATTCATCTTTTGTCCTTTAGTGACCTAGAGAAATTCTGCCAGCATACAAGGTAGAAAATGCCAAGCTATAGAGTCTTTTGTACTCTATATGGCTATAAATTAAGATGGTACACTACTAAGGCATTTGTCTTGGTACAGTGGGAGGAAGACTGTAGTTGCTCACCTGATTTTTCAGAACTGAATGTGTTTTTCTATTTTTAAATTTATTTTTATCTTTTTTTCAGTGCTAGGGGTTGAATCCAGGACCTAACACATATTAGGCAAGCTTTTTGTCACTAAACTCCTGAATATGTTTTTTTTTTTTTTGTCTTTTTTTTTAGTTGTTCTTTGAATCAGGTATAGCAAAGTGAAGCCAAATACAGAACATTATAGAACTTATCAAAAGAGAATATTGAATAGAGCAATACAATTAATCAGAACAAAGCAAAACAGTGATGACAATATTTGCCTTCAAAGGGATGGTAGAAGGAAACCCCCCCTATTTGCTATATTGCGTATGGGCAATCGCCCAAGAGATGCTCAGACCTCTGGCTTCCATTTGCTAATAGGGTGGGGGATGGGATGTTTGATTCTCAGCCCATGCACTGGTAGGCTCATGGCTGTTTACCAGGGGAGGCAAGCGAGTTGCTTGGTTTTCAGTGCCCTAAGTTCCAACTCGGCGTGGATCTCGGGAGACGCTGGCTAGTTCTCTCCTTGCGGCAGCCACCACAGCTCAAGCCACAGGGAGGTGAGCTGGTTGCTTGGTTTCCCAGCACCTTAGGTTCCAACATGGCACAGATCTCGGGAGACGCTGACTGTTTCTCCCCCTGGGGCGTTACCACTTGTTCAAGCCATGGCTGCTTACCAGGGAGGCTAGCTGATTGCTTGATTTCCCAGCGCCCTAAGTTCCAACATGGCATGGATCTCGGGAGATGTTGGCTGCTGGCTGGTTCTCTCCCTGGGGCATGGACCACTTGCCTGAGCCATGGCTGCTTACCAGGGAGGTGAGATGGTTGCTTGGTTTCCCACTGCCCTAAGTTCCAACATGGCGCAGATCTCGGGAGATGATGGCTGGTTCTCCCCCTAGGGCAGCTGCTGCTTGCCCAAGCCACAGTTGCTTACCAGGGAGGTGAGTTGGATGCTTGGCTTCCCAGCATCCTAAGTTCCAACATGGCACTGATGTCAGGAGATGTTGGCTGTTTCTCCCCCTAGGATGGCCACCATTTGCCTGAGCCATGGCTCCTTACCAGGAAGGCGAGCTGGTGCTTCCGAATATGTTCTTTCGAATGTAACTATGCAAAGGGATGGAATGCACTTAAGAAATCAGAAAGTGAACTTTGCCAGTGTAAGGAAGTAAGTTTGAACACTCTCTCGTTAGACTAATAGTATTGAAAATTCTTGTCTGGAGTTATAAATTTGTGATCTAGTGATTCAACTTTAGAGATAACTCTCTTCTCAAAGTGTGAAAGCAACGTTTAAAGCCAGTTTCATGACATACACAGAAAGAGATGTATCAAGGAATTAAAGAGCTAACTGGAGCTCTTGTGGAAAGTATTTTGTGGGATACAGATCATTTGTTCTATTACATAATACAAACAATTTATTGATCAGTATGGCCCTGCTATACTGTATTCTGCATGAATTTTAGATTGGTCTTAAATCCTAAATTTGGTAAAAATCCAGGGGTCTCGAATCTGATGAAAAAAATTTACTCCTTAGACAGTAGTAAGATTCATCCAGGAAACTGAGCCTAGAGGGAAATCTGACTGGGTGTATAATTATGTATCTGGCCTATACACCAACAACACTAATTACACCAATGCCTTACCCCCTCATACAGAGAGGAGGTGACTTAATGTGTCTTGTATTGCTGGAAAGGAAAGAAAAAAGATCTATTTGCTTTACAATTCTGGTGGAGGAAAGCCCATGTAACGCCACCTAGCGAGGTACCCTAGCTGTGTTACAACAAGATAAAGTTGTGGAGGGCCAGGGAAATGGCTCAGCAGTGCAGTGGCTGCCTGGCAAGCATGAAGTTGTGAGTTTGATTCCTGGTATTAAATAAATACATAAATAAATGTGGAATAAAGCACAGGTATGAGCAGAAGGAGTCAAAGAGGGGAGTGGCCTTGTTTTGTGTTAGACACATAAATATTTATAGCATAAACTGCTTTCAAAAGAACTCATCCAATTAGAGGAGACCAGACCCACTCATGTGAGAGCAGCGTTCATGCACGCATGATGATGGAAGTCCTAATTACACTCCAGTAGACCTCACCTCCTAAACTTTATGTCATCATTTAAGGCCAAGGTTCTATCATCTGAAATTTTTGTGGGCAATTCATACTCAACCATAACACGGAGCCTGGGCATTCACTTCACTGTATAATCTTTAATCATTAGTGCCCGAAGTAGACAGTGGTTCTGGATAACAGAATGTGTTTAGGGAAACAACATAGAAAACCAGAGCTAAGGCAGAATGTTACTGAAATGTGGTCTAAAGCAATCTATCCTTGTATAGAACATATAATTTTATACAACATATATATTTTTTTCAATTTATCCTGATAGTCTCCATCTTTTCACTGTTTTCTTTAGGGCATTAACATTTTTTATTTAAAGTGATTTCACTGGTCATCTTTTTGTCACTATTACAAATACCTGACATAATCAACTTACAAAGAGAAAAGGTTTATTAGGGGTCAGGTGTAGAGATTCCAGTCCATCACTGGACAGACCTTTTGCTTTTAGGTTTCTGATGAGAGTGTTGGATGTCAGTGTTAGGGAGGACATGGTAGGGGGCATAGAGTGGAGCAAAATTGCTTATCTCATGGTCAGGGAGAAAAACAGAAGAAGAGGAAGGGTCTGAGGTTCAACTATCTCTTATCTCCTTTGACAGCATGCTCTAAGAGACCTTCCACTCAGCTCTATTTCTTAAAAACCTACCATCTCCCAGTAACATTGTTCTTGGGACAAAGACTTTAAGAGGTGGACCCTAGGGAAATGTTCAAAACTCAAATTATATCTATGACCATTAATACAGCAGGATAATATCTAGTATAGCTGTTACCTTTTTTCTTAGGTTGTGTTTTCTGGTTTTGTTTAGGCATTTTGTACAATTGTGATTGTTTTTATTTTTACTGTATCAATGTTATAGTCAGGTGCTGTGAGGAGAATAATTAGAATCAGGACATGGAGTATATAATATTATTTTTATGATGGTCACATAGAGTTAACACAAGAAAATGCAGCAAATCTATTCACAACACTAAAGACAAAATATTTAGTCAGGGGCTTGAATACCACAGCAATGTCCCACATGAGTCCAGATGAAGACCCAGAGCTCACAACAATGCCTCCCACGAGTCCAACTGGAGGTCTAGAGCCCACAGGAAGGACTCACGCCAGTCTCTTTTATGGATCAGTGCTGGGAAGGCCCAAAGGTCAGCGGTGGAATCCAGAAAGTCTATGCCAGCAGGGTGAAGGAGCTGTGCTGGTAGGTTGAGAGTTCTACCCTGGAGCTGAGAAGTCACACTCACAATGAAGACCAGGGCTGTCCTGAAAAGCACCACAGCCATCCTCAGCGACACAGAGGCCCCAAGCTCCTCCAATGACAAGCGCAGTCGAGTACATGCCCGGAAGCCAGTGTGACGAGTTCATCCTGGAGACCAAGCAGCACACGTCTTCCCCTCCGAAGCCAGAAAGCAATGCTCGATGTAAGGACCAGAGCTTCTCCAGGAGAACCAACGGCTCAAACAGCAACACGTAGGAGAACCCACAATGCCTCAACACCTCAATGCCTAATGCCTAGCTTCTCCTTCTCCACGTCTCTGTTTATGCTGGCAACTTTCCTCAGGTGAAACATCTACGCTCAGTGCCATGGTGATTTAATTCCACTGGCTTTAAGTTGACCACCAGTTTTTAATCCATAACAATCAATTATACTTTTTTCAATTCTTCTTAGGAGTTGCTCTACAGTTTACAACATACATTTTGAAATAATCCCAACTGTCTTTTAAATAATGATAAAAAATACTTGCTAGGTATTGCAAGTATTTCCTGGTATAATGTCTTCATTTTGTGTATCTGTAAAGTATTTTTATCCTTGGTATTATTTCTAATAATATACTTTAAATGAAGTATTTATTGTTATTATTTAAAACAAATTTTTATCTATTAGATCAACTAAGAAGAGGAAAAAGAATGTGTTTTACCCTCATTTATTCCTTCTGTAATGTTTTCCTCTCTTTGTGTATACTATGGTTTATCCTTTCAAAATTCATATGTTATAATTTAAACCCTAGGACGATAATACTAAGAGATAGGCTTTGGGGAAACTGATTAAATCATGAGTACTCTAATATTATGAATGGTGCCCTGATTAAAAAAACAAAAGGCTTCATAGAGCTACTGACCCTGCTCCTCTTCTATTGTGAGAAGACATGATGCTTTCTCTAGAGGACTGAGAACCAAGATCCCACCTTGGAATCGGAGAATGAGCTCTTATTTTATACTATCTGTTGACATCTTGTTCTTTGACTTTCCAGGCTCTGGAAACATGAGAAATAATTTCCTATTATTTGTAAATTATTCTGCCTCAGGTCTTTGTTATAGCAGCATAAGCTGATCAATAAACACCATGAAGACCTGAGTTCCTGACCTATATTTCTGTTCTTTCTGAAGAATTTTTTAATATTTATTACAAGCAAGGTTTACTGGCAACAAACGACCACAATTTTTGTTTGTCAGAAAAATCTTTATATCTCCACCTTTGAAAATAATTTTGCAGCATATAGAAATCCAGGACTGTGGTTTTTAATCTTTCAAGACTTCAAATAGTTTGTTCTGCTCTTTTTTTTTTTTTTTTTTTTTTTTTTTTTTTTTTTTTTTTTTTTTTTTTTTTTTTTTTTTTTTTTTTTTTACTGATTTAGCTTTGAAAAGAAGTCAAATGCAACTTTATCTTAGCTCCTCCAGAGGTAAGATGCTTTTTCTCCTCTGGTTTCTTTCAAGATTATTTCTGTCTTTGATTTTTCTGATTCCAAATCTGATATGGCTTGCTATAAATTTTAACTTGGTTACAGTCTCTAGAAGTTTTTCAGTCACAGTTAGTTTTCACCCTCACCATTGGACCAGCAGCAGATTTTTCTCCTGGATTTCTGCTTGATCTGAAAAACTGTGGTTTCCTATTTGGTTCTAATTTTGGGATTGGCAGTTGGCTTTATGACCTCATTTTTCTAGCAGATCTAGGGAGATTTGTTAATTTTCAGTTTCTTAAGTTTTCTTTTTTCTTTTTTTGTGGGGCTAAAGTGATAATTTACAAGCTCTATAAATGTTAACTGGAAACTGGAAGTTACCATAAACCGTTTATATTTTAAACTCTTGCTTTTATTCCATCTTATGCATCATGAATGGTTGTATAACTTCACATGGGGAATTTATTTAAATGGACTCCTGTAACAAAAACGCTGGATGGAAAGAAATTTCCTTCAACAGTTTTGATTGTATTTTACCTCTCACATACGGGGAGCTTTGATGGGGATGTTCAAACTGATGCCTGATATTTACAAGGTCAAAATGTGAGTCTTCTTATTCACATATATTGCAAACATTTATAAGATAAAATATTTATAGGTAGAATTATAAGTTTAACAGAGCTATGACTACAAAGACATTGCTATTATTAATGGAAATTATGATTCAGGAGATTTTAGATTTGAGATACTATTGAGTTTATTGTTGGACTCAAATTCAGATATTGGCAAACTAAAGCCAGGAGCTCCAATTTAGCCTATTACTTCTGTATATAAATAGCATTTTATTGGGCTATGATCACATTTTCCTGTTTTTACATAATGTCTTAATTGCTTTCACATTACAGAGCTGATTGGATGCCGCAAAGTCTGTATATCCCACAGGGATGCTAAAGACCTCTTACTCCCTGACTCTTTATAGAAAAAAGATTGCCAACTTTTAAACATAGGAGATTTTGAATTTTTTTCAAAATGCACATGTTTAACAAGATAAGTAACTTATGGGGGTGAATTTGCTTTGCTTTTAAATTGTGTATTTGTCATATTACATCTACATTTATGTGTGTATATGGTGGTGAGCAGAGAGAGTTTTGTATTTCTAATGTTTATTGGACAATTTAGGGACATAGACTCTAGAAATAGAAGTGAAACATTTTTGTGACCATAGCTGCTTGTATATTGCCTTTGTTACTTCGTCCTGTTACTGTTCTTTGCCTGTGCCCCAGTCACTCCTTTTTATTTATTGATAAATTTAGCTTCTGACTTCACCGTTTCTCTTGAATTACCCCATGGCAGTGAGGGAAGAATGTCAATTTGAGTGGCTTTCGGATCCACCCGGGTTTGGGGAGGCACATTTCCGGGTGTGTCTGGGCAGGTCATGCGATGTGACCTTGGTGTGTATGTCTGGTCCTTTTCTCCTTCTCTCCTGGTGCTGATCCTCTGCTCTGTTTCTTGGCTGCCATGAACTTGGCATTTTTGCTTGGCCATGCCAGTGCTCCTGTCATGGAGCCAGGTGCCCATAGGTAGAGTCCCTGAACCATGAGCCAAAAGAACCTCTCTTCCTTTAAATTGTGGGTGTAGGACCAGAGGTTCTATTTGACTGGCTATTCCCTTCCTTGCTATCTCCCCAAAAGAATTAAAAACAACACACCACACTGAGATATCATGTGTATAGCAGCACAATTTATAATCACTGAATCCTGGAAATAGCACAAAGGCCCATCAACCAATGAATGGATAAAGAAGATGTGGGTTTTTTACACAGCCGAGTATTACTCTGTCATAAAGAAGGATACATTTAAGGCATTTCTAGGTAAATGGATGCACACTGAGATCATATGCTTAAGTGAAATAAATCAGATACACATGTGAAAATATCACATGGTCTGTCTGGTGTGAGAAACTGAAGTGTAAAATAAATAAATAAGGACCGACATGTACAATAGATATTGCAAAATAGGGAAAATTGTCCAAATGGGAAGGGGAATCATGGAGAGGGGAGGGGAAAGGAAGGAAGGGGAGAGAAACTAAATGAGAAAAGAAGGATAAAACGGAGGCAAAGCTCTTGGAGATAGGGAGGGGAAAAGGATTGAAGAGAGGGGAAGGGAACGGGGAACGACAGAAGAATCCAGATGTATCACGTACAGGTGCACATTACCCATGGCTAATGTGATCAGTATGTGTATCTAAATTTAATTTAAAAAATTGCAAAAAAGCTTGTGGGTGTCTCAGCAATGAGAAAGCTGCCTAATATGTTTTCTTTCTATCACTGCTTCTCATTACTTCATAAACAATTGTGGAGAATTCTCTCATTCTCCCACGTGCTCATCTTCAACACGTGTGCCTGCTGCAAACAATCTCGTCTCCATACCCACATCTTACTGTGAGCCCTGTCGCCCTCAGTGACCGTGTCACCACCTCTTCTTCTCACTGTCAGTTGTCCTTTAGTGTTGAAAAATCCTCCATGCTCAGCTTAGACTTCTTGGATTCTCGCTTTGCAATAATTTCTCTTTTCGAATCACGCTTAGCTTTCTCACTTCTTTCCCCCTTCAAGTTCCTGTGACAGAAAATCAATCCTTGCTGACTTCATCTAGCTCACATGCTGCCAGAAAATATTGCAGTATAGAGTGGAAGAGTCTCACTAAAATTCATAATCACAGATCTCAAATGGATTCCTGTTGGATTCCCCCCCACGAGCCATATTTTTCCTCTCTCTAAAGTGGCTGTTTAATAACTGTGACTTCCTCACACATATTCAATCTGGTCTCCTGTCACTGTCAGCTGGTAGTTTCCTTTAGCCACACAGCATAGAGGAAAGCAGAAATTATCTGTCACATGTACACAGGTTTCCTTTGCTCTTCACCACCAAATCAAAATGCTGCATGCATGTGTTTTCTTCCTACTCTTTGTCCTTTCTCCTTACGGTGAATAAACTGCTCTAGTTACCATCAAGGATTAACCTTTACTAGAGTACTGAGCTCATTGGCTGCTTCTCAAATACTTCTTTCCAGTATTTCTTTTCTTCTTGCATCATCAACCTATTTTGTTCTTTTAGTTCTTTCAGCATAAAGTCCTGCTTTCCTTTAATTAGAAAGAAAGAAAGAAAGAAAGAAAGAAAGAAAGAGAAGTTAACTTGTCATTCAACTCTATGATACCAGATACTTTTACAGCTGCTGCCTCCTCTCAACTTCATTTAATGGGAGAACAGGATAATGTGTTTTTGGTGACACATAGACATTGTTTGAATTTTCTGACTTCAATTTCTGTTCTCCTTCCCCTCTAGCCAGGCTGTGACCTAACCTCAGTGTCGTCAAAGCCAAGTTCAGGTCTCCGCATCTCCCCCAGGAGATGTTCAGCCTTTGACACAGTTGATCATGCCTTCCATCTTGAATATTTGTTGTTTTGTGAAAACAAACGTTCAGTTTTTCTTCTATAAAATACTACTTCCTTGTATGCACTTTGGGTTTGTCTTGCTCTCCTTTTTCTAGAAGTTTGAGGTATCACATTAAGTTGCTTATTTGTGCTCATTTTGTTTCCCTGATGTGAGAATTCATCACTACAAATTTCCCTTTTAGAACTGCTTTCATTGCATCCTGTAAGTTCTGGAATATTGTATCTGCATTCTTGTTTAGCTGTAGATATTGTTTAATTTCTACCATTATTTCATCCTTTGGTTTTTAAGGAGGATATTATTTAAATTCCATGTGTTTTTGGAATTTTTGAAGGGGTTTTTTTTTTGCCATGAATTTCCATTTTCATTGCATTATAATCAGATAATATGCATGGGTTAATTTCAGTTCCTTTGCATTTACTTAAGCATATTCTCTGAGCTAGTGTACAAAGACCCAATCCAAACATAAGCAGCTGAGATAAATGCATGCTTCTCAGATGAAGAAATACAAATAGGAAATAAACATATAAAAATGCTCAACATCATTGGTTGAGAGACACAAGTTACAGCATATATGCATTCATATATATATATGCCTATGTCCTGTAATAGGAGCAACTACTTTGAAGATAACAATTTATCTATTGTTTGTGCCATCATTTTTATTACTTTTTCTTTAAAATAAAAAAATAAAATACTACCTTCTCTTCTCTTCTCTTCTCTTCTCTTCTCTTCTCTTCTCTTCTCTTCTCTTCTCTTCTTTCTCTTCTCTCTCTTCTCTTTTGTTTAACCATGATTTACTTGATGTTTTTGCTTTTCTTAAACTGTGGTAGCAACTTGCAGCTTGGTCTTTTCTGTCTCATCTACCTTCCTACTTTATTTCTTCCAACTCTTTCCTGGCTTTAAATATGCTTTTGTGTCAATGACTCTCAAATATACTCCTTAGTCCTGACTTTTCTCTATCATCCCAGACATGAATCAAACTGTGTTGTTGACACCACTATTTGGATGTTAGCTAAACATTTCAAATTTAATGTTCCCAAAATAAAACTCACATAACCATCTTACTGAAATTCCAAGCTTTGCAGTAATGCATCAGGAGGAATTAATTTCCACTTGAACCCTAACAATGCCAATTCACTCCATTATTAACTCTTATGTATCCCAACCTTAAAATACTGCCAGATCTCGACTGTTCTTCACCACAATTACATTTATATTTCTGTCTTTAACTGAATAACCATAAAGTGTCATCTGATTAACTGTATACTTATTCTTACTTCTTAAAATCAGATTTTTACGCACTAATCATTAGAAAGATTTTTTAGAAAACATGACTGTGGCACAATGTTACTTAAAATACTACACTGATATTTTTTTATCCCAAACATTTACCCTTCCCTGTTAGTGTTTGCAAGATATGGTTAAATAAGTACATCTCACATATTTCTCTCTTTAAGTTAGTGTGTTCTTGCCTAACTTTCAGATACTTAAGTACATTTTATTCATCTATTTTTCCTCTTTATGGCAGATCTCTTCCCTCAGATTTGCAAAACTTGCTTGTTTTCTTTTAAGGAAAGTCTTCACTGACCAACTATGCAAAGGTATCACTCAGTTTCTACTCCATAATCTAATTTAATTCTCTGTCTGACCCCTTAGCAGATACTAGGCACATTAGAATGTGAGCCTCATGAAAGAATGAGTCCTGTATGTATTGTGTCTACATCAGTGTGTAAGAAAAAGGGGAGAAAAGTGATCCAATTGCACATTGTGGGAATATGTAGAATTGTGCTCCTACCAGATGAAAAAAAGAGAAAAAAGTTTTTCACAAAAGAATTTGTAAATAAATAAATTTGTTGCATTCAACTCATCAATGAGGACATTTAAATGGGTTCTCAAATCTAAATCAGATGGATCTGTAGACCTTCTAGTCTTTGAAAAAATAAGTAACTTTACTTTTGGGGGCCATAGTGTTTGGTGCTCTCAGCTAGTGCCTTAGGTAAGAACGGATACCAGCATCTTTATGGTTGATATAAAAATATTGAAAAGAAATTCTTGATTTATTTGGAATATAACATTAATAGTAGAGAAGCACTGAATATGAATTATAGAATAACTGAATTAAATATTTAAAATTATGAAGAAAATAAAACTCATTATTTAAATATTTTATGTTACATTTGAAACAACTATATACACTTGGGTTTACCCTTGAAAGAGTTTTGCAGTAGATATCTAATAGTTAATCCTTATTTTCTCATTTAAAATGTGTAAAGAATACCTTACTTACCTTACAGTACTGAAAGGTATAAAAGAATTCTAATTAAAATGGCAAGCAATATTTATTGCAATAACTGGAATTAAAATGCATCTCCTTTATGAGCTTAACTAATTAGCTTTATAAGAGTTATTTAATGATTCAGAACAGCTTTTGTAGACATGTAGGCACTTATAAAATTTGATATGCTGAATTTATGACATTTGTAATATCTAGGGGTGTTAACGGGTAGGAAAACCTTGTTAATGACTCAGTAAAACATAATATAATGGGTTCAATATTTATGAACTGAATTTATGACTTGAAATTGTATTCTACTCTTTCAATAAGTTAAATAACAAGTAGTAATTTTAAAAGAATATTTGCTATGAATTGAATCCACCTTCATTCAAGTAGAAATGCTCAGATTCAGTATGCAGGACCCTTAACCAATGCAGAAGTTAGGGGAGCCGGCACCTCAGCAGGTGGAAAGCTCTGTGTAACTTTTGCCTCCTCCGCAGTTTTACTAATAGCTGGCTGTTGCATAAATAATTGAATAATAATTGAATAATATTAGGTTTTAAAACGTATTATATATGGTGACAAATACATGAATACCATGAGAGATTAAATTTTATTAAGGTACATTATTGTTTTGGAGAGAAAAACCACTCATGTGGACGACTAGTGTCCACTTCATTTTAAGGATGTACATTCAACACTGCAGTTCACCAAAATAGCAGCAGCAGGTGGCCAGGAAAGCAGTGTGGTGCAAAATGTGATGCTTAATCTTGCTTGTCAACTTGTTTGGCTGAGGAGACACTTAGGACTTTAGCAGAGCACGTGTGAGGTTCTTCTGAGTTACAAGGGTGAGGACTTGGGGACTTTCTCCAGTGTCTGGCCCCTTTCTCTCCAGCTCTTCCCTCTCTCTCCACTCCCAGTGCCATGAGTTGAGTCACTTTAATTCTCCATGGTCTTTGTCATGATGTTTCTGCCTTATGAAGCTAACAGAGCATGCACTGCAGCTTCTGATGCCATGAGCTGAAATAAACCTCTCATTTTAAATTTTTGTGTCAAGTGTTTTTCCCCACAGCGGAAAGCTAGTGCATACAACATGTACTCTACCTGATTGTATGCAGCGAAGATTTAATCCTTCACGCCATGTTTGTTGGCATTGCTCTACACTGAGTGGTGCCATGTCTGGTCTGTGTTTGTGTGTATAACTTGTGACAAAATTAAATTTTTTATAATAGCTTTCTGTGTATTTTATGGTAGCAAGAAATAAAATAGATTATTTTCTACATTTTATGCATTTGTAGCATAATTTTTTCTTCATATTTTAAATATTTTTAGGCTATGCAATTCATTTGTGAGTTTTTTCAAATTGTCACAAATCCGTAAAAGTAAAAAAAGAAAAAAGGAAATTGTAAATAAGGGGACCTACACAATTTAAACACGTGTTGTTCAAGGATCAACTTACTGTACATTATCCAACAATTTATTTCCTCTTCAGGGATAAATTTCTATGAGGGGACTATGACAAATGTTACAATTCTTATGTTGAGACAGAATACAGAATTTCACCTGAAGCTCATGGAGAAAGCATACCCCTTGTCATCTGTGGATTTTGCCAAGTTTCTCTTAATTGAAATAGGTTGGTTTAACTTTGCCTCTCTCTCGTTTTTAGTTGATGTACACTTCTATTTTTGGTTTTTCTAAAATTTCCTTCCTTGAGCACCTAAAATAATGAAAAAAAAATCTTTCCGTGCCTCCTTTAGCTTTGCAGGCAGGCTATGGCTTTCCTTATTGCCCTTGTTATAATTGTTATGTAGCAGTTTCTAAACTTACTGCTAAGTTAATAAAGGTCTTATTTTCTGACAGTTAGAATCTTATTGCTTTGCACATCCGTTTGGCATGCAACAGATACTGAATAAACGTTGTGAACTGAGGAAGCTGTGTGAGAACAGCTGGGAAGTTAAGGCAAAAACCAATTATTTCTTATTCAAGAGACTGCTCATTCCAAATTCATCTTTTCTCCCTTGTGTCAATGTTTACTTTTAAAAAGCCTTTGAAATAGATATATTATGAAAATAGTGCCCAAAATGAGAACTAAAAGTCTTGATAGTAAAATGTTTTCCCATGCTTCATGATTAATAAATCAGAATATTCTTTTACAAAGTTCAAATTGATTTTTAGTAGGGAATGAGCCGGTTAGTGAAAGAAAGTCACTGGGAAATCCGTGCAAGAGATACTCTACATGAGCTTGTAGTCAAAGAATATCCATGTATAGAACATAGATTCAAATGCTTGGTCTTCTGCAGGCCACCCTCTGGCCTTGGTCCCCTGTCAGAGAGTCCCCACCCTTCATAGTGCAACACTTAGAGTGGAATCACTCCCTCCAATTCCCGCTGTACAAAGAGGGATGGATGGACATCAGTGGAGTACATGGTGCTAGCCAGTGCAGCTAAATAGCAGCAGAGAGAGGAGAAAGGTGCTGAAAAATTCAGGGATCAACAATCTTTCCTTTTACAGGCAAGAGCAGTGGGGTAGACTTTCTGCACTTTATGTCTGGAAACTTACTATTCCAAAAAGAGAAGACTAGCCTAGAGGAGGAAATGAATATTCATGGAGTAGGATAACGGATGCATGTGGGATTAATTTCCAAACTTTTAAAATAGATATTATCTATAAGACCCTCTGAACATTTAAAATTCTGTAAAATATTAACATTAATCTAATGGTCCCTTTCTTTCCCCCTGAAACCCCCACCACACTGCCAATGAAGTCACATGTATTTCAGCAGGGAAATTTTAAGGCTTTAACTTAAAGAAGGACTGCTGTGGAAGGTTGGGGTGTGCTGGTGACTGGAAAGGACAGATTTCAGAAACGTGTAGCTTGGCACGTGCATGCCTGAATGAAGCGCTTTTGCAAAGAGGCATGAAGAGGTTTAGTGGAGGGACAAGCTGGTCTCATACCAGCACTTCCATGTGGAGAACTGGCTAAGGCAGTAGCTAAATAAAGTAAAGGTATTTTGCGTATAGTCAATGTTGTTATCAGAGGTTGATTACATTTTTGCTACTTTTGCCTTTATGCATATTTGCGCTCAATGCCAGAACACTCACAATTTCTGAGGCTATTTACAGATGGGAGTGTGAAGAACTCCTTCAGGATAATAATACATTTCAGGCCAAATTATCATAAGATCAAATGCAGCTCTTGAACTATCAAAGTCATTAAAATGGAATACAAGATCAAGATGAACTTTATCATATTAAATAAACTAATGAAGTAATTGAAGTCCTCAAATATATGACAGCTTGAAGGAAAATTAGAAGTTTGAAGTTGTGTCTTCAGGGATTATTACATTTGAGTAGGTCAAAAGATTTAATCATTTGAAATTCACAGATGCTTTTAATAAGATTTTGCAGCAAAAATGGCAAACAAGTCTTACAGCAGAATTCACTTCACATGTACTCAACATGATATACTCTCATGTTATGAAGCAATTTATTTGGTATGTTTAATCTACGGACACTCAGGTTTTTCATTAACATTACAAGTGTTTTCTGATTGAGCCAAACCAATATACTCTCACAAGCAGCATTAATTTGTATGAAAGGGAAAAGTTTAAGACAAAATTTACTTTTTTGATTCATTGAATAGGGGGTAACACATTATTTACAAAAATTCCAGCTAATTCTTTAAAATAATTGAGTATTTTATAATTAATAGCCATATCAAACCCTTTCCATTTCTAAATCTATGATACTTTGAAAAATGTGTCATTTAATTGGAGATTATTCCTATGTAGTTTGGAATGTATGCACAAATTTTAAACTAATTGAAATTTAAATTTACTCAAAAAGTATCAGATTCAATATTAACTATCTTAGCTATGAAAATTGATAACAAGGAAGAAATTCAATCTTTTTTCTCTGGGGTATATTAGCTTTTTTACCAGTACATAAAACACGTCATTTGAAAATATAGATTTAAAAAAGTAAATGGGATATATTGACCATTCAAACTTTTAATTGTACAACTTGGCTTATGGAGTTCAAATTTCTATTTCTTTTACTAACACTTTTTCAAAATTTGAATCAAATTAAGGGGTCATGCAGAGCTAGTAATGATACTTTTGCTTAGGTACACCAAAGGGAAAAATAAAAACTGTAAGAAAAAGAGAAATAAAATCATAGTATGTTTATAGCATATGATGGTCATGTTTGTTGCTAAGTTGGATCACTTACCTCTGTCACTTCCCTGTTATTTCTAAACTCAGTATATTGTTAACCTGGAGAGATCACTTTCACCTGTTAATATATCTTTGCATCCCTATGGATTCTGCTGAACATACTAACCAGACCAAGTCAGGCTTCTTATCTGAAATTACATGGCCAAAATATAATAGATACACATATTCATTTATTCATTTTTATTTAAATCATCCTTTTTAATTATAGATAAAACATGTCTCAGGTAAATATATTAGAAATCCAAATATCTGGAGTTATATTTTTATTTGTATGATTCTGTTTGGTTGTGTCTCCTTGGTGATTCAAGAGTCCTTTCTCTGTCAAGCTGTACCTTTTCTCAGGAACCACCGGCATAAATGTAATGAGAAAATAAGGAATCCATGCTGTCCATCATCATATCAGATAAGTAATAAACTCTCTGGACATGTGTTTCTTTATCTCTAAAGTGGAGGAGATAGATTCATTGATCATTTATGATTATGCAGTCATAAAAGAAGATCACTGAAGACTTATACAAGGAAAAATTAAATAAGGTTTAGATATATTAATTACACTCTACAAATATACACAAAGCTTTCTAACTTTTAAAGCCCCCACAAAATTTATACAAGAAAAGAAATTATAGATCTAACATCTTAGAATATGAAGTATTCTACAATACATAAGTGATGCCAACATAAATGAATAAATGTTTTTTAAATTTTTACGATAATAAAAAAAGAATTAGGAGATGTAATAATGTAGTAATACATTATTTAGAACCAGAAGAAAAACATATGAAGACAATAGTTACATGCATTGAAAACTATTTAATAAAATTCATAAATAATTCCTGATATATACCTTGGAAAACCAGTAGTATAAAATCTTCCACCTTTCAAAATATATTTATACCACACTATCAGCAAACATGGTACACTAGTAAAAAAGTTTCCACTCTTTGTTTTTTTTTTTTTTTTTTTTTTTTTGATGCAGGGCCTGGTTATTTAGTGTAGAACTCCCTTATATAGACCAGGCTGGCCTTGAACTCATGACAATCATTCTGCCTCAGCCTCCTGAGTTCTAGGATTACAGAGGCATACTGCCACATTTGGGTAGTTCTACTGCTTTAAAACAGTACTTATTTTAAAGAAAAGCTGTCCAGATTCACTATTATTGTGTCCAAAGCTGGATATAGGACATATAAATGAGAAATGAAAGTATTAAAAAGGGAAAGACAGCTGAGCATGAGGGCATTTGCCTGTAATCCCAGAATACCAGGAGGCTGAGGCAGGAGGGTTACAAGTGTGAATCCAGTTTGTGCAACTTAATGAACTCCTGTATTATAAAATTAAATTAAATTAAAAGAAAGCAAAAGCCCTGAATTTAATCCTGAGTATTGGAAATAATTAAATAAACAAATCATTGTTATTTGCAAATGATGTAATTACATATTTCAGCTGCCCAAAGTAACAGAAATACTCAAAGAATCTTAATCATAACATTGGTCTTAATACTGATTAGTACTGCAATGACAATATTCAGTAAGTATTTTTAGTGAGACAGACAGGCACAGATTAAATCCAGAAAAAACAAATTTTCCAAGACATTAACAATGAACAATGGAAATACACGATGAAGAAAGAGATCATATTTTCACAATGGAGGTTTATTCAATCTGTGCATTTTTATTGGATGAACTATGAATGAGAATGTGTCAGGAATATTTCTGAAGCAGTGTGAAACCATTCTTCATGAAGGAAAATAACCACCAAAAGAAAGTAGTCAATGACACTAATAAAGTGGGAAAAAAAGCTAAACAAAAATACAAAATCACAAATACTAAAACAATTATTCTTCACGTCATCTAGGTGCTGATCTGGCCTGCGGACCAATTCGTGAGTTTTCCCCTAGAGGAAGGAAAATGGGGCGGGGGCAGGGTGAAGAGAGACAGACAGAGGCAAGTTGAAGTTTCCCAATCAAACCTCGTTTATTGAACAATGTTCCTGGCTTATAAAGAAGTGGGAGTGGGAAGTTACGGATGGGTCGCCGTCATTTCCTGGGTGGGGTGAGAGGATCCTGGGAAATGTAGGCCGATGCACCGGATGCCTACAGGAGGGAGATGGAGTGGCAGCTGTAAAGCTATCACGCTGCTCCCTACATCTCCTCCCTTATCACTTTATAAGAGTATGGCAGGCCCTGTGAGGACAGCGCCTGTCTTGGGTCAAGGACTCTTCATATGAACCCAACCAGGCCTTACCCGTCATGGGCCTGCAGGACAGCAATTGGTCCTGTGCCTGTCTTAGGCGGCCTGTGGCGTAACATATGTGTCCCAGTTGCCCGTCTCTGGCTGCCTGTCCAGTGTCTCAGGGCAGTTGGCTCACACATCATTACATGGGCCATTTGTAGGGGTTGTTTCCCTCCAGGTTTCTTGATCTGCCATCTCCAATTGATGATAATGTACCTGAAAGGGCTTGGCCATGAATGCGTCAAGCCTATTTTTAAGGAGTGTCATGATCCTTTGGAAAATGCAGGGGCCAACAGTTAGGAATAACAGTAAAGTGGCTAGTAGGCCTAATAAGGGGGCAATGTAAGGAAAAAGGCCTCCCCACATTGAAGAGAGGGAGGTTTTTCTGAGGTGGTCTCTTTCCGAACCACCTTTTGATTATCCCAGCGAGCGATGGTCCACTGCCAGTGTTGACGGGGATTGTCATCCGTTAGGTGTAGTTGTGTCAGGAGTCCAACGATGGCCCATAAGGCTTTGGGAGGTTGTATCATCTGTAAGAGAACACAGGGGGTTGTGCCTCAGGAAAGAATATTATTCCTGGGCGTCACATAATGTTTTTGATGAAGGGCTATCTATTTGTTTTATGAGGCGTTCAGGTAACCATCTAGCCTCCTTTTCTTGTTTGGAGTAAACACAGACTGAGCCTCGTCCCCAGATAAGAACAGGGTCAGGGCCATTCCATATATTGGTCATTGGGTCTTTCCAAAGTACAGATGCAAATTGTGTT